>JAIUJO010000353.1:339566-478316 GCA_023846275.1 Vanilla planifolia
AATATAATAAATGGGAATTAATTCAAATTTATATTAGTATATATATTTTGTATAAAGAGGTTTTAATAAAGTAACATTACATTATAAAAAATATGAAATGAAGAATTACTTCTTTAATCTTAAGTATCCTTTATACTTATGGTCTATATGATGTAAAATAAAGATAATATATTAGAATAATTATAATATTAATTATTTACTAAAACATTTTAAGTAAGACTAAATTTATACTAAATAAAATAATGAACATATTCTTTAAATAATTTTAATAAATTAAATTTAACTTTTTTAAATAATTTTGATCACTTTTTTCTCTTTATCTTTATGTTTAAAATATTCTTTGATTTATTTCTCTCTTTTAATATCATTCTCTTATTTGCCTCATTATTCTTTATGTCCTTATATTCTATTTGGCATCTCTCTCCTTTATCACTCATTGTTTTTGCTCTTCTCTTCATTTTATTTATTTATTTATTGTCTCTATCTATTTTATTTTATATGTTTTTTTCCTTTTTGTTAAATCACCTCTCACTATTTATTATTATTTTTTCTCTTATCTTGCTCTTATCAATTTGTAATTTTTTCTCATTTTTAAATTAGTTATCCTTATCTAAATTATCCATTTTTAATAATATAATTTAACAAAATTAAAGAAATCTATCTCATAACATTGTTTAATATATAATATATTTCGAAAATATTATTTTATTATTTATACGTTTGTTAAATTTAATTTTGAATTGATTAGAATGATAATCTAACAAAAGAAAATGATATATATTATCAATATGATATAAGAATAAAAAATTTTTATATATTTCTATTAATTTTATATAAGTTAAATATTTTTATTATAATACAACATGGTTTATTTATTTTAAGATAATAATCACACAACAATAATTATTTTTCTTTTTTGTATATATGAGATCACATTAGCATTATTTCAATTAATCTATTTAGTAATTTCACTATTAAGCAGACTTAGATGAGAGTTTTTGCACGATGGGTGACCTCTCGAGAGTATTGTTAAACATTTTTTCAAATAATTTGTTTTTCTAAAGAATAATATTTTTTTTTCAAAATCATGTTTATTTTAAAAAATTAAATAATTATAAATTATATTTTATAAATAATATTTTCTGTAATTAATTATTGACAACAACTTCATAATTTTAATAAGTTTTTTGCAACAATAAGAATGACACATCATGTGATAAAATATGATAATAATTTTAATATAGTATAATATTAGGAAAATAAAATATTAAATTATATTATTGGTATTAAATATTATTACTTTTAATATCTATATTACATCTTGTAAAGATACATTATTAAAATATTTAAAAGTTATACTATTTTATTAATTTTTTAAATTTTATGTTTCAAAAAATAAAAAGTTAAATAAATTGTCAAAATATTTTTTAAAATATTTGTAGTGTTCCATAATAATAATAGACATTAAAAATTATTATTTTTTATTTAAAAAATTACATACCATTAACTTGTAATTCTTAATAAATATTATTATTTTAATTATTAATATTTTAGTTTTTTTATTTTATTTTTGTAAGAATGACAACATAATAGAAGAAATTGTCATGTATTAGTATCAACGTTAAAAAAAATGATAGTTCATGTAATTTTTTTATTTATTTCACATAAATCAAATATTAACATTGTAATATATTACAATATATAGAAAAAGCTTAAACTATACTAAAAGTTTATATGCTTAACAATTTAAAAACCATTAGAAATGGTGTAATACATCCAAAAACATAATTACACAACTTTGATATTTTATCTTTTGCATTTATGTGTGACCGCACTTGTCTTATAGCATATGATATCATTACAACTCCAAAGTTAAGCATGTTTAGACAAGCATAGTGTTAAGATAGGTGACTTATGATATAATAAAATATTAAATTTCTTTTTGTTTATTATTTTGCAAAACAATTACTGTAAATTATAATAAATTAGAATTAGTTTAATTTTATAATAATATATATATATTGTATGACGAATTTTTAAATTTAGAAATATTATATTATAAAATATTAAAAGTTCTTAAATAATATTTTAATAATTTAAAAAATATTTAAATTATTTTTAATTATCTAAAATAATAGTCAACCATAAAATTATTTTTTTAGATTTAATATTATTATGTATTATATATTATTCACTTATTGTATTTTATAAATATTATAAGTTTAACATTTTAGATTTAACTTTTATTTAATTATTTCTCTCACTTTTTTCTCTTTATGTTAATGTATTTGAAATTCACTCCAATTTTTCCATCTTCTATTATAATTCTCTTATTTATTTATTTATTCTCTATATCTTAATATTTTTTAGCCTTTCTTTCTCACCACAATCTTTCTTTACTTTCTTATTTCTTTTTCGATTAGTTTTTATTTATTTTTTCAATTGTTGATATGTTCTCTCTTTTTTTTAACTCTTTATTCAATCATCTCTCATCTCTCTTTATTATTAATTTTCTCTATTTTGCTCTTTTCAATCCGTAACTTTCTCTCTAAGAAAACAACTATCTTCATCTTCATTATATCTTTTTCTACTCATCAATTTCCAACTTTTAAAAAATACCTTCTATTTCGTAATCTAATATATAATATTTATGAAAAATATATATTTTATTATTTATATTTGTTAAATAATTTAATTTTTAATTTGTAAGAACAATAATATAATAAAAGAAATTCATATGTATTAATGTCAATGCTCTAATATGCAAGAGTTTATTTAATTAATTTATTTATTTTATATAAATTATAGATATTAATAATATGCTACAGTATGATAGAGATATTAAGCACAAAATTTTTTTTACCTTTAAAAATTTATTTAGAAACTTTTAAAATGGTTCAGAATTTTTAAAACAATTATCATGCAATTATGATTTTTTATCATTTGCATGTATTTATGACCGCACGAGCGTTATTGCATCAATCCCATTAAAACTCAAATGTTAAGCACGCTTTGGTAAGTGCTCTATTGGGATGGGTCACTTGTTGAGAGTCCTTATGCTATACATAATTTTTCATAGCACTCCTTTTTCTCATAAATGATAATTAATTTTAATAAGATGTTTGAAGTGAGGTTTAGCAATGGTGAGGTGAATTTCTATGAATCAAAGTTTAATTTACTACAAAATATTTCTATAAAATATTTGTAGTAATTTTTAATATAGTTTAACAAATGCATAAAGGTGATTTTTTAATAAGTTTTTTTTTTTTTAAAAACATATTAGGTTTTATAAATGTCATGTAATTGAAATATCAAAAGTGACAAAAAATGTAAACAAATGATTTTTAGGTTGTTCATCACATAAATCAAGCTTATGTCCACCCCAAGAAAATATTAGGAAAACATAACACAATATAAGCCTTTCGCTATTGGATGGGTTGGCTAAACTCTCACAATAAAGAGGCAATGGAGACATACTACTAGGGCCCTACAATGAAATAAATGGAAAAGGCTATTACATCCTTACAACAAAATAAATTTAAAAAAATAAAAAAACTTAAAGATGTAAAATCTAAAAAAATACAACAAATATCTTATGCTTCATGAAAACATTAAAGATGCACATTTATCTCAACTAAATGAATTAAATATCAAGAAAATTAACAACTTAGTTAATTCTAAACTTAAATTAATTCCAATTTATTATAGTTGCAATAAGTTATATCATGTGATGTGTCATATTCATAATTACATAAAATTAACAATAATGTTAATAAAGTTTTTATTAAATACTAATTACAAAAAGGTAATAGTAAACAAATTATTTTTTAATAAATATTTTAACATCAACATAATATTAAAATTAATTTTCACTCATTAAAAAATAATGCTATGAAAAAATATGTGCAACATAAGGACTTCTCAAGGGATCACTATCCCAATTATACTCACTCTTAAGAATGCTTAACTTTAGAGTTCAAATTAGATCAACCTATAAAATTTTTTTGTGGTCGCAAATGCATGCAAAAGACATTATTATAGTCATGTGGTTGTTGTCTTAATGATAATGACTCATTTCCAAAATACCCTACTTTATCTTGTACATGTACTATTTTAAAAAAAAATTATGCTTATCAGATTTGTGATTATATTTTCTATTGTTAATATTTTATTATATAAAATAAAAAAAAATTACATAAACTATTACTTTTGAAATTGAGCATATTTGAAAATTAATTTTTATAACATTATTACTTTTAAAAAATTATTATTATAAATGATAGTTTATTATTATATTTTAGTAATTAATCTTTAAAAATAATGTTGTAATATTATTGTTTATTTTAATAAAATGTCTGATGTGATTTTTAGTAAGAGTGAGTTTAATTACAATGAATCAATGTTTGATTTATTAGAAAATATTTCCATAAAATATTTATAGCAAATTTTGATAATGTTTTTCAAATATATAAAAATTATTTTTTTATAAAGTTTCGTTTAATTTAAAACATGTTTTTTTATAAAAAAATGTAATCGACAAAACAACCACTGCAAAAAAAGGCAAACACAACACAATATAGGCTTTTGCAAATAAACGAGTTGGCAAAGCATCACAACAAAGGAACAAATGAGACAGACAACTATGGTGTTATAATGAAATAAATGAAGTAGGCTGCTACATTCTTAGAAAAAATAAAATGGAAAAAAAGAAAAACTTTAAGAGACAAAAAATCTAAATCTATTCGACAAAAATCTTATGCTTCATGAAACCACAAAAGTGGCACATATATCTTAATTAAATGAATTAAATATAAAAAAAATTAATAACTTAACTTAATTGAGGATGGAAGGAATTTTAAAAGTCTTATGAGTGAATAGTACAGTAGCGTATGAAAATGATAAGGCAAACCAGTGACTAACTACTTTAATATTTTTAATTAGGAACACATAAAAATTTATCTTCTTATTTGAATAAAAAAATTATTTATATGCAATTTGTAAAGGCTAAAAGCACATACCAAACATCCAATTTACTTGTTAGAATTTTCATAGCTTTTGTTATATTTTAATCAAGAAATAAAGAAATAAAAAGCTCACTGATTGCTTTAAAAGTGGATGAAAATGCTATTACATAGTTGTCGTTCAACCGAAACGCTCATAGACCGTTAGATCACAAAAAATGAGTGATCGGATGTATGCAATCGAATCTATGCTATTACGAAAATGAAATTACTCTCGTCTGTGAGATAAGAATTGTTATCTAACGACAAGATTTTGGTAGGCCTACTGAACAAATATGAATTTTACGATCACAATAGAACACGATCGGATGGCTAAAAGAGTTAGTGATTTGAATGATAAAATACTATAGAAATTGTTTGATAGTGAAAATGTGCCATCAAACAATGCAACTTATTTCAACAATTCAGATTTTAATAATGTAGAAAAGCAAAATTGTTTTGTTCCATATTGCTCACTTGCATTATTTGCCTCCATATAAGTATTTTTGAAAACACGGTACTGGGCCGATCGATTTAATTTGCTAGTCATTGTCCTGTTTCCTTTGGTGATAGCTCGACTGAAAGAAATTGAAAATTGAAAGAGGGTAAGTGGCATTGATCGTTCGATCATGAATTTTTTCAATCAAGCTGTGCTTCATAAACTCATAAATTTTAAATTTGTAGCGTAGAAATTGTCATTTTTTGTCCCTCATTGCTCCCATCATTTTTCGTTTCTCCATATAGGTATTTTCGAATGCACTCTGAATAATTTGGTAGGCCCACTGTAAAACGAGCAGCTAACTACTTTAATATTTTTCTCCTAGAATCACATAAATATTTTTATTCTTTATTTTGTGAAAAAATCTATTATTTATATGTAATTTGTAAAAGCTAAAAGACTTAACAAACACAAAATTTAGATGTAGCAATTTTTGTAGTTCTTGTAATATTTTAATTAAGAAATAAAAAAATAAATAACTCACCAATGACTATATGGCTAAAAAAGCCATTGTGTTGATGCCGTCTGATCAGAACACTCCGAGATCATAACATCACAAAAATTAAGTGATCAGAGGTTTGCAATCGGATTTGCGCCTTTATAGAAATGAAATTGGTATAGTCCTTTAGATTAGAATTGTGATCTGATGGTAGGGTTCAGCTTGACCTGCGAAAGATATACAAATCATACAATCGTAACAAGACGTGATCGCCCGACTGAAAGAATTAGTTGTTTGAATGATAAAATAGTGCGGTGATGATTCGACTGCAAAAATCTGCCCTAGGATAGTGTAACTTATTACAACAATTTAGAACTTCCCCATGCAAAAAAGTTTGAGTGTTGTGTCCCACTTGTCTCACCAACATTGTTCGTCCCTCTTTATAGGTATTTTTGTCACCCACGATACACAACCACTTGATTTAATCCACTAGGCATCGCCATGTTGCTTTTGGCAATTGCATGGCTTTAAGAAATTTCTAAGTTCACTTTGTGGAAGTTTTAGTGTTTTGTGTCCCTAGTTTGACATTATTGCTCTCTCCATATAAGGTTTGTCATAACCACCCTGATTAATTTAGTGAACTAGTTGTGATTGTAAATGTATAATTACTCTAATTAGCAAGCATTTGTTGTGTTTACAAATTAATCGTTGGAGCAACCAACAAGTGGTTTGCTTTTGTTTTGTTTGATTTACAGAGCCGTTATAGATTGCTCGATTATAAATTGGAATGTTTGGATTTCATTATGTATGCAAGTATTTTCAAAAGTAATGTCCAATGAACCACCACGATTCACTACGGCAACTGGTTTCTATTGGGTAAATTTTTTTTAATTTTTTCTCGTTCATTTCTCTTTAAAACATTCTCTCACTTTTGTATCTCTTTTTATTACCTTTTTATTTTTGTCTTCATTCTCGGTCTCCTTATAATTCATGGCCTCTCTCACTTCTTTATAATTCTTTAATTTCTCTTTTTTCTCTATTTTACTCATTTATTTATCCTCTTTATCTTATTTATGATATCTCTTTTCCTTTCTACTTCATTAAAAAATCTCTCATCTATCTCAATCGTTACTTTCCTCTCAATTTTTGTTTTATCAATCCATGATTTTCTAACAGTCAGGGAATAATGATCTGTGACTCTATTATCCATTTTTAGCCCATCAATTGATAATATTTAAGAAGTATCTCATGTTTTATAGTTTAATATGTAATATATTTAACAAATATATAATTTATTATAAATATTTGTTACATGAGTTAATTTTTGATTTAAAAGATAGGTGGCATAATAAAGGAAACATACATTTAAAGTTGTCCAATTGTTAAAAATTATTGTTTATGTAATTGTTTATTTTGACAAGTAACATGCGTAAATTTTATTAAAAGTTTATAGGCTTAATAATTTAGGAATTTTTAGAGATAGTTAATTACAATCAAAAAAATAATCACAGAACAATGATATTTTTTCTTTTGAGTGTATGTTCAACAGCATGAGCATTTTGGGATTGGATGTTATTAGAACTCAGAAGATAACCATGCTTAGGTGAGTGTTGTATTCTCATTGGTGACCTTTTTAAAGGCCCATGAGTTGCACATATTTTTCATAATATTTTTTTAACAAATAATGATTAGCTTTTATAACGTTACAATGTTAAAAAACTATCGTAAATGATAGTTCGTAATTACCATCATAACAATTATTTTTTAAAAATACCGTTATAAAATAATAACTTAAATTTCGTAAATACTTAGCAAAATAACATATACTGATTATAATAAATCATTGCTCGTTTGTGTTCATAATTGCGTATATATGTTGTGCATTTATTTCTAAATATATAAATGTTGGAGTATAAAATATTATATATTAATAATAATATTAAATTAATAGTCAAAATATTTTTGGAATGTTTTTTAATATTTTAAAGGAATAATAAATCTAAAATATTTTTATATTTTATTGTTATTAAATATTATATAAGATTAACTTGTTAGATTTTTATAAATATTATAAGTTTAATGACTAAGATTTAACATTTTTTCAATTATTTCGCACATTTTTTTATAAATAACTCTCATATTTTCTAACCTTTTTTTCTTCTATTATCATTCGTTTTCGGTCTCTTCATTATTTTTATCTAGTATTTTTATTGGCCTCTCTCTTCTCTATTTTTTCTTAATTTCTCATTTCTCTCCTATCCACTTCTTTATTTTTTATGTCTATCTCTTCTACATTTATTTCTTCTCTCCTTTTTTAAATAATCTCTTGTATAGCTCTATTACTATTTTTCTCTTTATTTCACTCTTATTAATTGGTAACTTTCTCTCTCTTTTGGAATAATTATTGCTATCCTTAATAAATTTTTTATGTCCATAAATTAACAATATATACATAATATTTCATAGTACATGGTTTAACATATAAAATTAAAAAATAATTATATTTTTTTATTAATTATATATTTTAAGTAATTTATTTTTTTAAAAAATGAAAACTTATTAAAGAAAATCTTATGTATTAATATCATCAAATTTTAAAGTAATAGTTCATCTAATTATTTTTTTAAAATTTTATTTAATTAAATATTGAAATTAGAATGTATTATTCCATATATAATAAACATAATATATTTTAAATAGTACTTACACTTGATAATTTAGACTATTTTAGAAATGATTCATTATCATCAAGACAACAATCGCATTGCTATGATATCATCTTTTGCATGGATGTGCAACCACAAAAATATTATAGTAGTGGATCTAATTAAAATTCTAAAGTTATGCATTCTTTGGCAAAAGTATTGTGAGTGACAATTAACTTTAATCATATGCTAACATTAAAAAATTAAGTTATTAAAAAAGATTTTTTATAATTACCATTTTAATAATTAATTTTTTAATAATAAATTTATAACATTATTATCAATTTCATTTAATAATAAATATAACACATCACAAGATATAATTAAATAACAACTTCAAATTAGTTTAATATTGAGCAAAGTAACTTATATCAATTACAATAAATTAGAATTAATTTAAGTTTATAATAATATATATAATGTGTATATAGAATTTTTAAATAAAGTAACATTACTTTATAAAAAATAAGAATTCCAAAATTGTTACTTTAATCTGAAATATTCTTTGTATTTATGATTTATGTTATGTAAAATAATGATAAAATATTAGAATATTTATATTATTTATTATTTTGTTAATTTTTTGATGTATGAATAAAAATATAATAAATTAAAAATTACAATATTTTTTAAATAATTATAACATAATAATATAATAATAAATTTAAAATTATTTTATATTTTAAGGTGAAAAAATTCATAAATAATTATTTTTTAATTTTTAATTGATATTATCAATTTAATAAATTAAATTTAACTTTTACTAAATTATTTTTATTGCTTGTTTCCCTTTACCTTAACGGTGAATATATTCTCTCACTTACTTCTCTCTTTTATTAACTTTCTCATAGTTTTTTGTTTATCCTCGTTCTTCTTATGTTATATTTGGCCTCCTTGTTCTCTATCACTCATTACTTTCTCATTTCTCTCTCTTTAATTTAATTATCTGTTCTCTCTATCTCTTTTATATTCCCTATTTTCTTTATTTCTTCATTAAATGATCTCTCATCACTTTATTATTATTTCTCTCTTTATCTTGCTCTTACCAATTGGTATTTTTTTCCTCATTTAAAATAGTTATCCTTATCAACAAAATCACTTTTTAAGAACATTAATCAAGAAAACTTAAAAATATCTTTTATATCTCTGTTTAATATAAAAATATATTTGAAAAATATCATTTTATTATTTATATATTTATTAAATTAAATTTTTTTGGAATGATAATGTCATAGAAGAGGATCGTATATGTTAATATCTAGACTATAAGAAATATTAATTTTAATAATTTTTTATTAATTTTATATAAATAAAAAATTATTATTATAATATATCCTTATTTATTATTTTGAAGACTAACAACACAACTACGATTAGTTTTCTTTTTTATACGTATGAGACAATATTAGCTTTATTATAGTAGATCTACTTAGTTTTTTCAATGCTAAGCTCGCTTGGATGATAGCAGTTTTTGGGTGTGTGATCTCGTTAAAATTTTGTTAAACTTTTTTATAGCATTCATTTTTTTAAGGATTGATAATTTTTTTAAAAACACAAAAATTTTATGAAAATGAATGATTATGAATTATAGTTAAGAAATACTATTTCTGTAATTAATTATTAATAACAACTTTATGATTTTTTTCAGTTTTATGTATTAATATCTTTGGCACATCATATGACATAATGAAACAACATATTTAAAATTGTTTATTATTGAAAAAAATAACATATAAATGATATAATAAATTAGAATTAATTAATATTTATATTAGTATATAAATGTTGTGTATTGAAATTTTTAAATTTATTAATATTATTTTATAAAATTTTAAAAAAATTAAATAACCAGTATTAAATAATATTTATTTTTAATACATATATTACATCATATTCAGAAAAAGGCTAAAATAGCTTTTACTTAGTCGCCATTTTGTCAGAATGCTCCAGGATTCGTTAGATCACAAAAACTGAGCGATTGATCATATGCAAATGAATCCGTCCCTTTAAAACAATGAAATTGGTCTGGTCCGTGAGATTAGAATTGTGATCTGATGACAGGGTTTTGCTTGGCCTATGAAAGAAATACGGAACTTGCTATCGCAATATGGCATGATCGAACGTCGGCAAGAATTAGTTTTTTGAATGAAAAAATGTCGTGGTTGGATTGCAAAAATGTGCCATCAGACAATCTGTCTTATCTCCCCAATTCAAAAATTCACTGTGCAAAACAAGTTTAGGTGTTTCATCCTACATTGCTCACCAGCATTGTTCTTCCCTCATCGATATTTTTGTGAACTTGTTGCATGTTCAATCAATTTAATTTTCTATTAGTTGTTGTGGTTCCTTTGGAGATTGCATGGTTGAAAGAATTTGTCAATTCAAGCATGGTGTGTTGTGTTGATCGTTCAATCACGAATTTCGTGATCCAACTGTGCTTCTTAATGTGACAATTTCGAAATTTGCCATGTAGAATTTTTGTCAATTTTTGTTTCTAGTTTGGCATTGTTCTTTTCCCCTTATAGTTAGTTTTGTAACATCTCTGATTAATTTAGTCAGTTAGCTGCCGCTGTAAACATCCAACTACTTTAGTTTGCTAGCATTTTATATAAATATAAAATATCATTAGATATAATAAGATAATAACATATATTTTTTATGATTTAATTAATATATTGTGTATTTAATTTTTTAAATATAGAAATATTACACTATAGAATTTTAAAAGTAAAAAAATATTAAATTAAAAATAAAATTTTTTTGAATATTTTTTGAAATTATAAAGGAATAATATATCTCAAATATTTTTATATTTTATTATTCTTAAATAATACATAAGATTAACATGTTATATTTTTATAAATAATTTAAGTTTTATTAGTAAGATTTAACTTTCATTTAATTATTTTTCTAATTTGTTTTAAATATCTCTAATATATTCTCATCTTCTTCTCCCTCTATTATCGTTTCCTTTTGGTTTCTTCATTATCTATATCCTAATATTCTTCTTGGCCTCTCTTTCCACTATTCTTTCTTAATTTCTCGTTCGTTTTCCTTTCATTTTTTTATTTTTCTCTTTATCTCCTCTATGTTTTTTCTTCTCTTCTTCATTAAGTAATCTCTCATCTATCTTAAGTATTAATTTTTTCTTTATTCCACTCTTATTAATCCATAACTTTTTCTCCATTTTTGAATAATTATTTGTTTCCATATTATCGATTTTTATGTTAATAAATTAGAAAAATTTATGAATTATCTAAAATTACATAGTTTAATATATAAGATTAATAATAATTATATTATTTTTATTTATATTTTTTTACTTATTTTAGCTTTTTTATAAGAAAGATAACATATTGAAAGAAAAAAATTATGTATTAGTATCATCAGTTTTTCAAGCAATAGTTTATGTCATTATTTTTTTAATTTTATGTAATAAAATATTTGTAATAGAATAAATTACGACATATATGATAGGAATAATTTTTTTAAAAATATTACATATACTATATCATTTAGACTATTTAAGAAATAATTCATTATCATTAATACAACAATCACACAACGAAGACATAGTGTATTGCATGCTTGTGCCACCACACAAACATCATAATAGTGGATCGATTTAGAAATCCAACATTAAGCATTCTTAGGCAAAACTACTATTGGGATCTGTGGCCTTTTGAGAAGTCTTCATGTTACACATTTTTCCAAAGCATTAAATTTTTTAATGAGTGATAATTAATTTTAATACTATATTGATTTTACAAAAATTAAAGTATTAAAAAAAATTATAATTACAATTTTAGTGATTAATATTTAATATTAACATTATAGCATTATTATTAATTTCATTTAAGAATTAATATAACATGTCACATAATGTAATAAAATAAAAAATTTAAATTTGTTTAATATTGAGATAAATAACATATTTATTCTCTCTACCTCTTTTATGTTCTCTCTTTTCTTTTACTTTGTTAAATAATTTCTAATCTCTTTATTATTATTTTTTCACTTATTGTGCTCTTATCAATCTATAATTTTTTCACTCTTTTAAGGTATTTATCTCCTTCTGTATTATCTCTTTTTATGAACATTAATTGAAAAAATTTAAGAAATCTTTTATATATCTATATTTAATTTATAATATATTTGAAATATATATCTTTATATATTTATATATTTATTAAATTTAATTTTTAAACTATTAGAATGATAACATTACAAAAAATATTATATATATTATATCTATCTTTTAAAAAATTAAATTTTTTTATAATTTTTTATTAATTTTATGTAATGAAAATATTATTATTATTATACATCATGAGTTATTATTTTCAAGATAATAATATCACAACAATGATTCTTTTTCTTTTCTATGAATATGAGACTACATTAGCATTATAGAGTAGATCTATTTAGTACGTTGAATGTTAAGATTGCTTGTGTGAGAGTTGTTTTTTGATGAGTGGCCTCTTGAGATTATTTTTAAGCATTTTTTCATAGCATTATGTTTTTTAAGTATTGATAATTTATTTTTAAAAAATGTTAATTTTAGAAAACTAAATGACTATTAATTATAGTTTATAAAGAATATTTTTGTAATTAATTATTAGTAACAACTTTACAAAACTTTTATCAATTTAATGTAATTATAAGTGTGACACATCATATGACATAATAAAATAATAATTTTAATATAGTTTAATGTTGAGAAAAATAACTTATATAAAGTATAATAAATTAGTGTCAATTTATATTTAAATTAGAATGTATATGTTATGTGTAAAAGAATTTAAATAGTTGAATATTACATTATAATATAAAGGAAATATAAAACTAAATAATTATTAATAAATAAAATTTAATTTTAATATCTATATTACATCACATAAAGATAAAATATTAAAATAATTATGACATTTTTTATTTAATTAGTTTATTTAGTTTTAAATATAATACTATTAAAAAATGAAATAAATTGTTAAAATATTTTTTAAATAATTTAAATATTCATAATAATAATAGAACTAAAGGTTTTACTTTTATTTAATTATTTTCTAAATTTTTTCTTTTTTCAATGTCTCTAAAATTCTCTCACTTTCTTCTCTAACATATTATCATTCTATTATTTGTCTTTTCATTTTTTATCTTGTTACACTCTTATTGGCCATTCTCTCTATGCTGTCCATCTGTTCTTTGTCACTTCTCTTTCTTTAACTTTTTTATTTGTTATCTCTACCTATTCTATTTTCTCCCTTTTCTTTTTATTAATTCTAGACTTTCTCCTTTTAGAAAGTGGTTACCTCCTCATATATTATCACCTTTTCAACTCAATAATTAATATTTTTTAAGAGATGATTTTTGTGATATAGTATAATATATAATTTTTTTAATAGGTATATTACTTTTTATATTGCTTATTTAATTTAATTTTTTATTTATAAGAATTATAACATAATAAAAGAAATCATTGTGTATTTGTTTCAATGTCATGAAAAAAGATAGTTCATATAATTTTTTATTTACTTCATATAAATAAATATTGACATCATAATATATTACAATATTTATAAAAAAAGTTAACTTTTTAAAATTTTGAATGCTTGATAATGTAAAAAGCATTTGAAATGTTATAATAATTTTAGAAATATAATTACACAACTTTGATATTTTATCTTTTGGATGTAAGTGCGACCACACTAGCCTTATAGCAAAAGATATCATTCGAACTCTTAAGTTAAATATGTTTAAATAAGTGTAGGGTTGCGATAGGTGATCTATTAGTGTTAATATATTTTTATAATATCTGTTTTTTTTAATGAATGATAATTGATTTTTATAATAATATTTTTTGAAATAATAAATTATTTTAGATGATAGTTTATAATTATATTTTTGAAGTTATGTTTTAAAAATTACTTTGTGATATTATTGTTAATTTCTTATATATTAAATATGACAAATCATATGATATAAACAAATATTAACTTTAATTTATTTTATTATTAGCAAAAAATATTTTATTAATTATAATAAATTAGAATTAATTAATATTTATAATAGTGTACCTATACACTGCAGTGATTTTTCAATTATAAAGAATATTATAATATAGAATATCAGATATAAAAAATAATATTTTATTAATAGTAAAAATAAATTTAAATACTTGTAATTTTGTAAAATAATAATAAGCCTACAATTTTTTTTATAATTTAACATTATTAAGTAATATATATGATTCATTTATCATATTTTATAAATTATATAAGTTTAATTATTCTGATTTTAATTTTATTTAACTTTTACTCACAATTTTTTCTCTTTATCTCAATGTCTCTCAAATTCTCCCCTTTTTTCTCTCTGTAATTAGCATTCTCTTATTTGTCTCTTTATTCTCTATATCTTAATATTTTTAGCCTCTCTCACTCCCCATTATCCTTCTATACTTTCTCATTTCTTTCTCATTTAATTTTTTTATTTATTCTTTCAATCTTTTTTATGTTCTTTTTTTTTTCATTTTTATTCAATCATCTCTCATATCTCTTTATTTTTATTTTTTTTCTATTTTGCTCTTGTTAATAATGACTTTCTCTCTCTAAGAAAATAACTATCATTATCTTTATATCACTTTTTCTACTCTTGAATTATTAAATTTGAAAATTTTTTATGTTTCATAATCTTATATATAATATTTATGAGAAATTACATTTTATTATTTATATTTATTATGTAGTTTATTTTCTATTTGTATGTATGATAGTATAATGAAGGAAATTCTTATTTATTAATATCAATGTTATAAAAGTTTTGAGTTTATATAAATTATTTATTTATTTTCTATAAATAATCTATTAATATTAAAAATATATTATGATAGACATAATAAGCACATAAAACATTTTAATACATTTACTTGTTAATTTAGGAACTTTTAAAATGGTTCACAATTTTCAAAACGATAATCATGCAACTACGATTTTTTGTGTTTTGCACGTATTTTTCACCACACTAGCATTATGGCACTCTATCCCAATAAAACTAAAAATTTATGCATGCTTGGGTTAGAGTACAATTGGATTGGGTCAAGACTTGAGACGTCCTCGTACTACACATACTATTCGTGGCACTACTTTTTCTCCTAAAAGATAATTATTTTTAATAAGATGTTTGAGGTCAGGTTCAATAAGAGTGAGGTGAATTACTATGAATCATGTTTAATTTATTATAAAATATTTCCACTTAATATTTATAGAAATTTTTAATAAAGTTTATTAAATATATAAAAATAAATTTTTATAAATTTTCATTTTTATTTAAAAACATTTTAAGTTTTATAATGGTCATGTAATTGAAAAATCAAAAAGTAATTAAAAATTAAAAAAATCAATTTTTAGGTTGTTTGACATAAAAACATGCCCACATCCACCCGAAGAAAAAACAAGGCAAACACAATAAAATATAAGCCTTTTGTTAATAGATGGATTGGCTAAATACTCACAATAAAGTGACAAATGAGATAGACTACTATGGTGTTATATAAAATAAAGATAATAGACTACTACTTCCTAGCAACAAAAAAAATAAAAAAACATTCAATGATATATAATTTAAATGAACATAACCAAAACCTTAGGTCTCATGAAACCCTTAAAGAGGCACAATTATCTTAATTAAATGAATTAAATATCAAGAAAATTAATAATTTAGCTTGGGAATGAAATGAGTCGCAAAAGTTTGATGAGTGAATGGCACAGTAGTGTATGAAAAGCATGAAGGAACTGAGCTGATAATGGCTTTCATATTTTTTCTTAAAATTTTAAAAAAAAATTTCTTATTTTAGTACAAAAATATTCTATTTACATGCAATTTGTAAAAGTTAAAAGAACTTAACATAAACCTAATTTAGCTTTAGAATTTTGCAATTTTTGTAATATTTTAATTAGGAAATAAAAGTAAAAATAACTCAACAATGGCTCAAAAAATGGCTAAAAAAGTTGTTGCACAATTGCCATTTTATCAGACATATGCAATCGAATTTGTGCCTTTGAAAAAATGTATTTGTTTTTTTCGTGAGATCAAAATCACAATCTAATGGCGTGGTTTAAGCTTTGCTCAAAAGAATTAGATGTATGAAAGATAAAATACTGCAGTGATCATTCATGGCAAAATCCTCCTTTGGATGGTGCACCTTATTAGAACAATTAAAATATTCATCATGCCAAAAAATTTGAGGGTTTTGTCTTATATTGCTCACTAGCATTATTTTTCGCTCCATATTGGTGTTTTTGTAACACGGGTACATGTCCGTTTGATTTAATTTGCTAGCTGTTGTCATGTTGCCATTGGCGATCGCACAGCTGCAAGAATTTGTAGATTGAAAGATGGTTTGTGCCATTGATAGTTTGATTGAAAATTTGTGCAATTAGACAATGCTCCTTAATCCAAAAATTCCAAAATTCTCATTGTTGAAAATTTGGCATTTTCCCCCGTTTGACATCGCTTGTTTCTCAGTATAGGTATTTTTGTAACAGGTCTAATTAATTTAGTCAACTAGCTGCCACTTTAAACTTAAATTACTTTAGTTGGCCAGCATTTACTTTGCTTTCAAATTAATCACTCGAGTAACCAATGGGAGATCTGCTTTTGTTTTGATGGATTTACAGAGCCGTTATCAATTGCTCGATTGAAAACTAGAATGTTTAGATTTGATTATGGACGCAACCATTTTTAAAAGTAATTTCCAATGAATCGTCATGGTTCATTGTGGCAACTAGTTTTCACATGATAAAGTTTTATTAAATTTTTTTCTCAATTATTTCTCTTCAACATAATCTGTCAATTCCTTCTCTCTCTTATTATTACATTTTATTTGTTTTACTCTCAATTTTCTTTTATTATTGTGGGCTTTTCTAATTTCTCTATCCTTCTCTACATTCTTTTTTTCTCTATTTCACTCATTTTTATATTCTCTTTATTTAATTTATGTTATATATTTTCTTTTCTTATTCATTAAATCATCTCTCATCTATCTATAGAATTTTTTTCCTCTCTATTTTGATTTTAAAAAATAGAAGAAAGATAACATAATAGAAGAAACTTTAATTTAGAGTTGTCTAGATTTTAAAAAATTATTATTTTCGAAATAGTTTATTAATTTTATTTAAGTATAATAATTATATTATAATATATTATGACTTGTATCATGCATAAATTTTATTAATAGTGTATAAGGTTGACAATTTAGCAAATTTTAGAAATTGTTCATTATCATTAAAGAAATAATAAACATAGCTACAATATTTTCTTTTCTTTTGAATGCATGTTCGACCACACGAGCATATTAGCATTGGAACTCGTTAGAACTGACAATTTAAGCACGCTTCAGAGAGTAATATCTTGATGAGTGACTTTTTAAAGTGTTGTACATATTTTTCATAGCATTTTTTTTATCAAATAATGATTAATTTTTATATCATTATAATGTAAAACAATAACTATAAATGGTAGTTCATCATTACCATTACAATAATTTTTTTTAAAGTAAATTTTTAAATTTATAGAATAATAAATATAACACATTATTATATGATATGAAATAATAATTTTAATATTATTAAATATTTAGAAAAAAAAATTATATTGATTATAATATCTTAGAATTAATTTATGTTTATAATAGCATATATTTGTTGTTTATTTAATTTTTTAAATATAGAAATATTATATTATAATTTATTAGAATTAAAAAAATAATATTAAATTAACAATAAATTTTTTTTTTGAATATTCATAATTTTTAAATGAAATAATAAATCTTAAATATGTTTTATATGTTATTATTACTAAATAATAAATCTAGAATGTTCTCTAATTTTTTTCTCAATGTCTCTAATATTCTCTCCCTTTTTCTCTTTTGTTATTATTCCTATTTTTTTCTTCAAGATCTATATCTTAATATTCTTCTTGGCCTCTCTCTCCCATATTCTTTTTTAATTTCTATTTTCTCTTCCTCACACTTTTTTATTTTTTCTCTTTAGCTCCTCTATGTATTTTCTTTTTTTATTAAAAAATCTCATATCTTACTCTATTTTTATTTTTCTCATTATTTCAATCTTATTAATTGGTAACTTTCTCCCTCTTGTGAGATAATTATTTCTTTCTCAATAAGCATAATTTTTTAAAAAATAGTACTTATACTTGATAATTTAGACTTTTCAAAAATGATTCATAATCATGA
Organism: Vanilla planifolia; assembly: GCA_023846275.1. Lineage (NCBI taxonomy): Eukaryota > Viridiplantae > Streptophyta > Magnoliopsida > Asparagales > Orchidaceae > Vanilla > Vanilla planifolia. The sequence continues at coordinate 358,459 of JAIUJO010000353.1, forward strand.
AGACAATAATCAAGTAACTAAGATAACATCTTTGTCATGAATGTGTAATTGTGCAAAAAATATGGTAGTGGATCTAATCAGAACTCAAAAGTTAAGCATTCCTAGGAAAAAGTACTTCCGAGATTGCTGGCCTTTTGGGAAGTCCTGATGTTTCGCATATTTGTTTTTTCAAAGAATTCATTTTTTTAATGAATGAAAATTAATTTTAAAAATATGTTGATGTGAAAAGTTAAATTATTAAAAAAATATTTATAATTACCATTTTAGAAATTATTATTTAATAATAACTTTATAACATTATAGTCAATTTCATATAATAACAAATGTGACACATCACTTGATATACTAAAAAACATAATTTTCAATTTGTTTAATATTATGCTAAATGACTTATGTTAATTATAATAAAATAGAAATAATTTAAGTTTATAGTAATATATATTATGGACATTGTGTTGTTAAATAAAGAAACATTAAGTTAATTAAAAAAGGAAATCACAAATTATTCCTTTAATCTTAAATATTCTTTATATGTTCTTATATTGTGTAAAGTAAAGATAATATATTACAATAATTATATTAATTATTATTTAATTAATTTTTAAGTATTAATAGTTAAAACATTCCTTAAAAATTTGTAATATTATAACACTATGATAAACTTGAAATATTATTATATCTTAGAATAAATAAATGTTATATATAATTTAATTTCTTTTATTTTTTAAAATATTATAAGTTTAATTACTTAAATTTAGCTTTCATTAAATCATTTTTATCACTTTTTTCTTCTTATCTTAATATCTAGTATTTTGTCACCATTATTTTTTTTATTATCAATATCATGTTTGTTTTTTTATTCTCTATATTTTTATTTTCCTTTTGGCCTCTCTCCTCTATCACTCTATACTTCTCATTTCTTTCTATTTCATTAATTTTTTTATTCTCTCAACATCATTTATGTTCTCTCTTTTTATTCCTCTTCATTAAATCATCTCTCATCTCTCTATTATTTTTCTCTTTCTCTTATCAATCTACAACTTTTCTCTTTTTTGAAATAATTATTTCTACTATATTATTTTTTTAAGAATATTAACCAAAAAATTTTAAGAAATCTATTATATATCAAAATTTAATATATAATATATTTGAAAATAATATATTTTATTTTTATATATTTATTAAATTTAATTTTCAAATTATAAGAATGATAACATAAGTAAAGAAAATCATTTATATTAACATCTATGTTATTAAAAAAAAGATTTTTTTTCAATTGTTTATTAATTTTATATGAATAAAATATTATTATTATTATTATAATGCATCAAGATTCATTATTTTCAAGATAATAATCGCACAACTATGATTTTCTTTTTCTTTTCTATACATATGCGACAACATTAGCATTATGGTGTTAGATCTAATTGGTACTTCTATTGTTAAATTTGCCAGGTTGAGAATTGTTTTAGGATGGGTGACCTCTTATGTGTATTGTTACATATCCTTTCATATCATTTTTTTCCAACAATTGATAATTGATTTTAAATGAATGTAAATTATAGTTTATAAATACTATTTTTGTAACTAATTATTAACAGTAAATTTAAAAAAAATTTATTATTTCATATAAAAATTAGTATGGCACATCATATGATATAATTAAATAATAATTGTAATATAGTCTAACATCAAGAAAAATAACTTATACAATATATAATAAATATGAATGAATTTATATTTATAATAATACATATATGTTGTGTGTAAATGTTTTGAAATATATTAATATTGCCTTATAAAATAAAAGAAATAATAAATTAAATAATTAGTGTTAAATATTATTATTTTTTTGATATTTTTATTATATCAAATAATAATAATATATTAAAATAAATATAATACTTATTATTTAATTAATTATTAAATTTAAAATTTTAAAATAATAAATTTAAAAAATTATCAAAATATTCTTTAAATATTTGTAATATTCCATAATAATAATAGTCCAAGATTTTTTATTATTTTTTATTTTTAAATATTATATATCATTAACTTGTAATATTTAATAAATATTATAACTTTAATTATTAAGGTTTTAATTTTATTTCATTCTTTTTTAAATTATTTTTCCATATTTGAATGTCTCTAAAATTCTCTCACTTTCTTCTCTCACCTATTATCATTTTATTATGTGTTATTTAACTATTATCTCATTGCACTATTATTGGCCTATTTCTTTCTACTATGAATCTCTTCCTTGTCATTTCTCTTTCTTTAACTTTTTTAGTTATCATCTCTATTCTTTTATGTTCTCTCTTTTTTTCTTTAAATAAATAAATATTATGTTATAAAAAATTAAATATTTATATTTTATTAAAAGTAAAAATTTTTTTAAATATTTGTAATTTTCAAAAATAATAATAAGCCTAAAATTATTTTTTATAATTTAACAATATTAAGTACTATATATGACTCACTTATTATATTATATAAATATTATAATTTTAATTATTTAGATTTAACTTTTATTTAAATATTTTTGTCACTTTTTTCTCTTTTTCTCGAAGTGTGTCAAATTCTCTTTCTTTCTACTATCCACTATTATAATTCTCTTATTTGTCTCTTTATTCTCTATATATGAATATTTTTTGGTCTCTCTCTCACCACTATCCTTTTTTACTTTCTCATTTCTTTCTTTTTCATTTTTTCCCTTTATTCAATTATCTCTCTTCTCTCTTTATTATTATTTTTTCTTTATTTTGCTCTTGTCAATTCGTGACTCTCTCCCTGAGAGAATAATTATCTCCATATTGAATATTTTTTTTCTGGCTATCAATTATTAATTTTTTAAAAATGCCTTATGTTTCATAATCTAATATATAATATTTATGAGAAATATATATTTTATTCTTTATATTTAATATGTAATTTAACTTTTTAATTGTAAGAATGGTAATATAAAGTAAGAAATTTATTTGTGTTAAGGTCAACTTTTTAAGACATAATAGTCTATTTAAAATATTTATTTATTTTATAAAAAAATTATATTAATATTACAATATAGTATGATTGATATAATAAGTAGATAAAAAATTTTAGTAGATTTAGCTATTTGTTTATATACTATTTAAAATAGATCGCTATTTTTCAAAAGCAATAATACCAATACTACAATTTTTTATCTTTTGCATTTATTTGTTACCACACTAGCATTATAGCAATTTATCCAATTAGAACTCAAAATTGAAGCATGCTTGGGTTAGAGTACTATTGGGATGTGTGATCTATTGAGAAGTCTTCGTGTTTGAGATATTTTTTTGCAGCACTCCATTTTTTTATGAAAGATAATTAATTTAAATAAGATTTTTATGGTGAGGTCTAACAATAGTGAGGTGAATTACTATTAGTCAAAGTTTGATTTATCAAAAATATTTCAATAAAATATTTATAATAATTTTAAATAAAGTTTAAGAAATATATAAAAGTGATTTTCTATAAATTTTCATTTTAATTTAAAAAATATTTAGTTTCATAAAATTTAAGTAATTAAAAAATCAATTGTCATCATAAAAGAAGACTGGTTGCACTGTAAGAAAAAAACTACAAAATCACAACACAGTATAAGCCTTTTGCTAACAAATGTGTTTGCCAAACACTCACAAGAAAAGACAAAATTGAGGTAGACTACAATGGTCTTATAATGAAATAAATGAAATATGATACTACATCCATACAACAAAAAAAATTAAAAAAAGAAAAACATTTAGTGACATAAAATCTATATCAGCATAAAAAATTCTTATCCTTCATGAGACCATTTAATAGGGACAATACTCTCAATTAAATGAATTAAATATAAAGAAAATTAATAACTTAGCTGATTTGAGATTGACAGGATTTTTAGGTGTTTGACGAGTGAATGGCATAGCGGTGTATAAAAATAACGAGGGAAACAAGATGCTAACTTCTTTAATTTTTTTTCTAAGAATCATATAAAAATTTTTAATTTTTTTCTTAAAAAGTTTTCTATGTATATGCAACATGTAAAGGCTAAAACAACTTACCAAACATCAAATTAAGCATTTAGAATTTTTGTTGTTTTTTGGAATACTTTGTAATAATTATATTATTTGCTATTTCAATTTTTTTATCTTATTACACTCTTATTGGCCTCTCTATTATCCAACTATTTTTGTCATTTGACTTTCTTTATTTCTTTTATTTATTATCTCTCTCTTCTGTGTTCTCTCTTTTCTTTTTTTCTTTAATAAATAATCTCTCATATCTTTCTATTATTATTTTTCAAATTATTTTTTATTTTATTAATTCATCACTTTCTCTCTTTTAAAAAATAGTTATCTTCATCTCCATTGTCTCCTTTTGAGCTCAATAATAAATAATATTTAAGAGATCTCTTTTGTGACATAATATTATATATAATATATTTTATAAATATATATCTATTATTTTTTATATTTATTCCATAATTTAATTTTTTTATTTATAAGAATGTTAACATAATGGAAGAAATATTTTCGTATTGTGTCAATGTTATAAAAAATGATAGTTCACGTAATTTTTTATTTATTTGATATAAATAAAAAATTAACACATTAAACATTTCAATATATATAAAAATAATAAAATTTATTTTAAAGTTTGTGTGCTTAATAATTTAAGAACTTTTAGAAATGGGGCAATACCTTTAGAAAAATAATAATACAACTTTGAAATATTATCTTTTGAATATATGTGCGACCACTCTAGCCTTATAGCACATGATATCATTACAACTATAAAGTTAAAGCATGTTTAGACAAGCATAGTGTTGGGATAGGTGACTTCTTAAAATTCCAATTACTAATATTTTTTCATAAAATTTATTTTTCTAATGAATAATAGTTAATTTTTATTACACTATTATTTTTAAAATAATAAATTACTATAAATTATAGTTTTTAATTAAATTTTAAAAAAATAAATTTATCATAATATTATTAATTTAATATAATAATAAACATGATACGTCATATTATATAATAAAAAATTAACTTCAATTTATTTTATTAATAAGTAGAAAAACTTTGGTTAATTATAATAAAGCAAAACAAATTTACGTTTATGATAGAAAATATAGGTTATATAATGAATTTTTTAAAATAAAAATATTATATTAAGAATATTAAATTTTTAAAAAATTCTATTAATAATAAATAATATTTTAAAAACATTTTTAATTTTCCAAAATAATAATACAAATAAAATTATTTTTTATAATTTAAATCATTAAGTATTATATATGATTCATTCGTCATATTCTATAAATATTATAAGTTTATATATTTAGATTTAACTTTTATTTAGTGATTTTGTCACTTTTTTCTCTTTATCTCAATGTGTCTCAAATTCTTTCTTTTTCAAACTTCTATTATCACTCTCTTTTTTGTATCTCTATTCTCTATATTTGAATATTTTTAGGCTCTCTCACCACTATCATTTTTTACCTTCTCATTTCTTTTTTTATTTTTAATTTATTCTTTCAATATTTCCTATTTTCTCTCTTTTTCATTTTTTATTGTTTAATCATCTCTTATCTCTCTTTATTAATATTTTTTCTATATTTTGCTATTGTCAATCTGTGACTTTCTCTCTCTCTAAGAGAATAATTATCTTCATCTTTTTATCTCTTTTTTGCTCACCAATTATTTATATTTATAAAATACCTTTTAATTCATAACCAAATATATAATTTTAATGATAAATATATATTTTATTATTTATTTTTAACTAAGTAATTTAATTGTTTATTACTAAGAATGATAATATAATTGAAAGAATTAATAGGTATTACTTTCAATATTATAAAAATAATAATTTATTCAAAGTTTTATTTATTTTTTAACAAATATTATATTAATATTATAATATAATGTGATAAATGGTTCACTATTTTTAAAATAACAATCTCTCAACTATGATTTTTTATCTTTGGCATGTATTTGCGACCACACCAAGATTATAGCATTTAATCCCATAAAAACTCGAAAGGTAAACACCTTGGGTTAAAGTCTTACTGCGATGGGTCACCTTTTGAGTAGTCCTGATGTTACACATTTGTTTTCATAGCACTGCTTTTCAACTAAAAGATAGTTATTTTTTATAAGATGTTTGAGGTGCGGTTTAGTAAGAGTGAGGTGAATTAGTATGAATCAAAGTTTTATTTATTGACAAAATATATCAAAAAATTATTTATAATAAATTTAATAATCTTTAGCAAATATATAAAGGCGATTTTATATAAATTACTATTCTAATTTAAAAAAAATGATAAGTTTTATTAGAGTTATATAATTTAAAAATCAACAACAATTAAAAATGTAAAAACTTTATTTCTAAGTTGTTCAGCTTATAAAAAAAGCCTACATCCACCCAAAGAAAACATGACAAACATAACACAATATAAGCCTTTCTCCAATAAATAGGCAAGGAGAAAAATGAGATAGACTTCTATATTTTATAATGAAATAAGCGAAACAGGATACTGCATCGTAACAACAAAAAAAATTGAAAAAAAGAAAAATATTCAGCAACATAAAATACAATCAATAAAACCCAAAATTTATGCTTTTTAAATAATTAAAGAGGCACAAGTATCTTATCTAATTGAATTAAATATCAAGAAACTTAATAACTTGATTTGAGAATGAAAGGAATTTTTGGAGTTTGACAAGTGAATGACGCAACTGCGTATGAAAACGACAAGAGAAATAAGCAACTAAGTGCTTTAATATTTTTTCATAGGATCACATAAAAATTTTTATTGTTATTTTCATAAAAAAATCTTTTATTTATATGAAATTTGTAAATGCTAAAAGAACTAACAAAAAACACAATTTAGCTATTAGAATTTTTGCAATTTTTGTAGTATTTTAATTATGAAATAAACAAATGAATAACACACCAACGACTCAAAAAACTGGAAAAAAGTATTTTAGCAATCGTCGTTCAATTGGAAGGCTTTGAGACTATTAGTTTGCAAAAAATTGGGAGGTCAAACATATGCAATATAATCTGTGCCTTTATAAAAATTAAATTGGTCTGGTCTGTTAGATCAGAATCATAATCGAACGATAGCATTTAGGTTCACTTGTGGAGTAAATACGAACTGTGCCATGGCAATAAGGTATTATTGGATGGCTTAAAAATTAACATCTCGAAAGATAAAATTCTAAGGGTTTCATTTGATCGTGAAAATTTGCAATCAGATGATGCACCATATTCTCCCATATCAAAATTCACAATGAAGAAAAACTTGAGTGTTGTGTCCCACATTGCTCACCTGTATTGTTTGTCACTCTTTATAGGTATTCTTGTAAACTCAGTAGATATTTGCTTGTTTATATTTGCTATTCATTACCATGTTACCTTTAGTGATCACACGGCTCAAAGAATTCGTGGATCGTTTGATCACGAATTTTCACAATCAGACTATGCTTCTTAGTCTGACAATTTAAAAATTTGTGAGACTATGCTTCTATGTCCGACAATTTCAAAATTTGTCATCTACGACATTTTTATCCCTCATTGCTCCTTCACCTTGTTCGTTTCTCCTTATAGGTATTTTTGTAACTACTCTGATTAATTCAGTCAGCTAGCTACTACTATATACGTCAGATTAATTTAGTTGGCTTGCATTTGCTATGTTGGTGAATTAATTACTTCAGTAACAAATGGTGGATTTTCTTTTGTTTTGTTGGATTTATGGAGGTGTTATAAACTGCTTGATTAAAAATTAGAATTTTTTGATTTGATTATGTACGTAACTATTTTGAGAAGTAATTTTCTATGAACCTTCATGTTTCACTGTGGTAACGGGTTTTTATTGGTCAATTTTTATTAAATTTTATTTATCAATTATTCTCCTTTAACACATTCTAGCACTTTGATTTCTCTATTATTATTAATTTTTTCTTTCTCTTCGTTCTCGTTCTCCTTATATTATTCATGGTCTCTGTCTCCTCTCTATCACCTTCTACTTTTTTTTTTCTAAGTCACTCATTTATTTATTTTCTTTATCTTATTTATGTTCTTTTTTTTCTTTTGTTTTTAATTGAATCATCTCTTATACATCTCAATTGTTATTTTCCACTTTATTTTGATTTTATTAAACCATGATTTTCTCTTTTGTATGTAATAATCATCTTTGACACTATTATCTCAATTTGAGCCCATAAATAAAAAATATTTAGGAAATATCTCATGGGATACTGTTTAATATGTGATGTTTTTCACAAATATAAATTTTATTATAAATATTTACTACATAATTTAATTTTCAGTTTACAAGCAAGGAACTATAATAGAAGAAACTTTTATTTAGAGTTTTTTATTTTTTTAAAAATCATAGCTTATGTAATTTTTTATTAATTTTACTTAAACATAATAGTTTTATTATAATATATTGTGACATGTAACATGGATAAATTTTATTAAAAGTGCATAAGCTTGACAATTTAGGAAATTTTACAAATTGTTCATTACCTTTCAAAAAATAATCACAAAACTACAACAATTTTTGTTATGAATACATGTTCGACCACCTGAGATTTTAGTATTGGATCTCATTGGAACTCACAAGTTATGCATGCTTGAGCGAGAGTGGTATTGTAACGAGTGACCTTTCTAATGGTCCCAATGTTGCACATACTTTTCATAGCATACTTATTTTAACAAATGATGATTAAATTTTGTAACATTATAATGTAAAAAAGAACTACAGATGACAGTTTGTAATTTCAAATATAATAATTAATTTTTTAGAATGACTTCATAAAATTATTATCAATTTTATATAATAACAAATATGGCACATCATTTGATGTAATAGAATAAAAACTTTAATTTTGTTAAATATTTAGTAAAATAACTTATATCAATTATAATAAATTAGAATTAATTTATATTTATAATATCATATATGTGGTGTGTATTTTTTATATATAAACATTATATTATTAAAAATTAGAAATAAAATATAAAAAACTAATAGTCAAAATAATTTTTTTAAATGTTTTTAACTTTCATTCAATATTTCTCATATTCTCTCACTTTTTTGTGTCTTCAAGATTAATTTACTATATTTACAACTTTTGCAGGCTTGTGCGACCACACAAATATTATAGTAGTGGATCTAATTAGAACTTCAAAGTTAAGCTTTCTTAGGCAAGAGTGTTATTGGGATAGTTGGTCTCTTGAGAAGTCCTCATGTTGCACATATTTTTTCAAAATATTCATTTTTTTAATGAGTGACAATGAATTTTTATAACATGATGATGTTAAAAAATTAAATCATTAAAAAAGGTTATTTATAACAAGAATTTTAGTAATTAATATTTAATAATAGCTTTATAACATCATTATTAATTTCATGTAATAATGAATTTGACACGTCACTGATATATTAAAATAATAACTTTTTATTTATTCAATATTAAGTAAAATAAATTATATCAATTATAATAAATTAGAATAATTTAAGTTTATAATAGTATATAAATTATGTACATAGAGTTTTTAAATAAAGTAACCTTATGTTATAAAATTATTTTAAAATAAATATTTGTTATGTATAATTTAATTTTTAATTTTTGAATATTTAATTTTAAATTTTATTAAATTATTTTTATCATTTTTCTCTTTATCTTAATGTCTAACATATTCTCTCACTTACTTTCCCCTTTCATTATCATTCTCTTATTTGTCACTTTATTCTCGATGTCTTTATATTTTTTGGGCCTCATTCTCCACTATCACTTTGTACTTTCTCAGTTCTCACAATTTCATTTAATTATTTATTCTCTCTATATCTTTTTTATTTCCTCTTTTGTTTTCCTCTTTGCTAAATTGACTCTTATTTCTCTATGATTTTTCTCTTAATCTTCCTCTTATCAATCTATAACTTTTTCCTCCTTTAAATTAGTTATCTCTATCTATATTATCTCATTTTAAGAATTTTAATTAAATAATTTAAGAAACCTTTCATATAACACTATTTAATATATAATATATTTAAAATATATATTTTTTATTATTTATATATTTATTAAAATAAAATTTTAAAATTATAAGAATGATAACCTAACAAAAGAAAATCATATATGTTAATACCCATGTTATAAAAAATAACAATTCTTATAATTTTCTATTACATTTATATAAATAAAATATTCTTATTGTAATAAATCAAGATTTATTTTTTTAAGACAATAGTCACACAACTATGATTATTTTTCTTTTTTGTACACATGTGACAATATTAGTGTTATAGTAATATATCTAAATAGTAATTCGAATGTTAAGCTTGCTTGGATGAGAGTCGTTTTGGGATAAGTGACCTCTTTGGAGTATTGTGACACATCATATGATATAATAAAACATATTTTTAATATATTTTAATATTTTAAAAATAACTTATGCAAAAAAAAATTAAAATTAATTTATTTAATAGTATTTTTACATTGTATTAAATATTTTTCAGTATATCAATATTACATTATAAAAAATTGAAATATAAACTTGGTGAATTAGTATTAAATTTTTTTAAATTTTAAATTTCTTTATTACATCATATAAAGATAATATATTAAAATATTTATAATATTTGTTCTTTAAGTAATCTTCCAAATTTAGTTGTGAAAAAATAAAAATTAATAAATTATTTAATATTTTTAAATATTTGTTATATTCCATAATAATAATAGACTTAAAAAGTTTTTATATTTTTTATTTTTAAATAGTATATATGATTAACTTTAAATATTTAATAAATATTCTTATTTTAATTATTGAAGTTTTAGTTTTATTTAATTTTTTTCTATCACATTTCTCTTTTTTTAATGTCCTTAAAATTTTATCATTTTCTTCTATCACTTATTATCATTTTGTTATTTATCTTTTCATTTTTTATCTCATTACACTATTATTATCCTTTCTCTCTTTATTATCTATCTGTTATTTGTAGTTTCCCTTTTTTAATTAATTTATTTAATACTTTGTCTCTTTTATGTTCTCCCCTTTATTTATCTCTTCAATAAATCACTCTCATTTTTAATCTTTCTCTATTATTATTTTTCTATTTCTTTTTATTTTATTATTTTGTCACTTTCTCTTTCAAAAAATAATTATCATCTCCATTATCACCTTTTAAACTCATAAATTAATCATATTTAAGAGATTTTATGCTTTACATAGTTTAATATATATAATATGTTTTGTAAATGTATAAATTATTCTTTATATTTATTTCATAATTTAATTTTGTATTTATAAGAATGATAACATAATGAAAGAAATTGTTATTTGTTAGTGTCAATGTTATAAAAAAAGATAGTTCAACTAATTTCTTTTTTATTTCATATAAATAAAATATTAACAACATATTATATTACAATATAAATAAAAAGCATAAAATGTATTTAAAAGATTAATTGCTTAATGATTTAAATTTTTTATGAAATTATGTAATACATTCAAAAAATAATCAATCAACTTCGATATTTTATCTTTTGCATAATAGCCCTATTGTTGCTCATATTTTTTCATAACAGCTATTTTTTTAATGAATAAAAAATATTTTGAATATCATTATTATTTTAAGAAATTATTATAAATTACAATTTATAATTATATTAATATTATTATTATCTTTTAAAATTATCTTAGCAATATTAGTGTTAATTTAATATAATGAAAACCATGACATATCAAACGATATAATAAAATATAACTATAATTTATTTTATTAATAATAAAAATATTTTTTAATTGTAATAATTAGAATTAACTTATGTTTATTGTAATATATATGTATTGCATTATGAATTTTTGAATATAAAAATGTTGTATAATTGAATATTTAATATTAAAATTATCTTTTATTAATAATAAAAAAATATTTAAAATACTTCTAATTTTCTAAAAATAATGATTAACTCCAAAATTTATTTTTATATTTTAATATTATTAAGTATTATATATGATTCACTTATTAAATTTTACAAATATTATATGTTTAATTATTACGATTTTACTTTTATTTAACTACTTCACTCAGTTTTTCTATTTATCTAATTGTCTCTCTATTTCTCTCCCTTTTATCTCTCATCTATTTTCATTCACTTATTTGTCTCTTTGTTCTCTATATCTTCATATTTTTTAGTCTCTCTCCCTAACCACTATCTTTCTTTACTTTCTCATTTCTTTCTCTTTCATTTTTTATTTATACTTTTAACCTTTTTTATGCTCTCTTTTCTTTTCCACTTTACTGAATAATCTCGGATCTCTTTATTATTATTTTGTCCTCTATTTTGCTCTTGCCAATCCGTGTCTTTTTCTCTTGCTTAGCGAATAATTATTTTCATCTTCATTATGTTTTTTCTGCTCAACAATTATGAATATTTTAAAAAAAAATTTTGTTTCATAATAAAATATATAATATTTATTATAAATATATTTTTTATTATTTATATTTATTAGGTAATTTTTTTTGTAAGAATGATAATATAATGAAAGAAATTCATTTGTGTTAATGGCAACCTTATAAACAAAAAGTTTTTTTTAAATTTTTATTTATTTTACATAAATAATATATTAATATCACAATATAGTATGATAAACATAATAAGTATGTTGAAAAATTTTGGAAGTACATTTCTTATTAGTTTAGAAACTTTTTAAAAAGGTTTAGTCGACTACAATATTTTTCTTTTGCATGTATTTGTGATCGCGCTAGCATTATAGCACTTGATCCCATTAAAACTAAAAAGTTAATCATGTTTAAGTTAGAGTACTATTGGGATGGATCACCTCTTAAAAGGTTCTCATGTTGCAAATATTTTTTCATTGCACCCTTTTTTTCAAGAAATAAAATAAATTTTAATAGGATGTTTTAGGTGTGGTTTAGTAGAGGTCAATTGCTATGAATAAAAGTTTGATTTATTACAAAATAATTCCATAAAATATTAATAACAATTTTTAATGCAGTTTAACAACTATATAAAAGTGATTTTCTTTAAATTTTCACGTTAATTTAGAAGCATATTAAGTTATATAAAAGTAATGTAATTAAAAAATCAAAAGTAATTAAAAATGTAAAAAATTTATTATCAGGTGCTTCAACTTATAAAGCAATCCTACGTCCACCTCAAGAAAAAATATGGAAAATACAACAAAAAATAAGCCTTTTGCCAATAAGTGGTTAGCTAACCACTCATAGCAAAGAGACAAATGAGATAGATTACTATCGTCTGATAATGAAAAAAATGAAACAGGCTACTATTTATAATCCATTTGTAAAGGCTAAAATCACTTACCAAACACCCAATTTAGCCCTTAGAATTTTCATACTTTTTGTAATATTTTAATTGCAAAATAAAAAAATAACTCACAAATGGCTACAAAAAATGGCTATGAAAAAGATTGCACTGTCGCCACTCAATCGAAATGCTACAGGATCGTTAGATCGTGAAAATAGAGTGATTAAATTTATGCAATCGAATCCGTGCCTTCATAAAAATTAAATTGGTCTAGTGTTTTAGATCAGAATCATGATTTGATGGTAGGATTTATCTTAGCTTGAGTAAGAAATATGGACCATGTAGTCACAATGCTCCATATTTAAAAAATTGAGAGATGTGTCATGCAAAAAAGATTTAGTGTTTTGTCCCACATTGCTGACCAACACAGTTCCTCCCTTCATATAGCTTTTTCTCATAACCTGGGACAAGTACGATTGATTTAATTTGCTACCTATTATTGCGTTTTCTTTAGCAATCACACAGCTGTAACAATTTGCAGAATCAAAGATGACGTGTTGTATTGATTACTCAATCGTGAATTTTCGTGATCGGGTGGTGCTTCTTAGTCCCAAAATTTTAAAATTTTTGAAGCAGACATTTTGGCATTTTTCCCCCATTGCTTACCAACATTGCTCATTTCTCCTTATAGGTATTTTCAAAACTGCTCTAATTGATTTAGTCTATTAGCTACTACTGTGAATGCCCCATTAATTTAGTTTGCTAGCATTTGTTTTGTTGGTGAAATAATCACTAGAGTAACCAACAGAGATTTATTTTTGTTCTGTTTGGTTGATTATCTATGCAACTATTTTCAGATCTAAATTCTAATCAACCATCATAGTTCACCATGGTAATTGTTTTTGGTTGATAAATTTTTATTAAATTATTTTTCTCACTTAATTCTCAATAACGCATTCTCTCACTTCATTCTCTCTTGTTATTACTTTTTTATTTTGTCTTCATTCTAGATCTCCTTATATTATTCATTGCCTTTCTCACTTCTCCATCCCTCTCTATTTTCTCTTTTTTCCTAGTTTTGCTCATTTATTTATTATCTTCATCTTATTTATGTTCTCTCTTTTCTTTTTTTTCTTCTTTAAATCAACTTTTATCTATCTCAATTATTATTTTCATCTCTATTTTTATTTTACCAATCCATGATTTTACCTCTCCTGAAAATTCATTTATGGATCTATTATCTTTTTTAGCCCATCTATTAAAAATATTTAAGAAACATCTTTTGTTTTATAGTTTAATATGAGATATATTTGACAAATACATATTTTATTATAAATATTTAGTACGTAATTTAATTTTTAATTTATAACAAATGTAATATAGTAGAAGAAGCCCTCATATAAAGGTACCTACTTTTTGGAAAATTCTAGTTTTTGTAATTATTTATCAATTTTATTAAAACAAAATAATTTTATTGCAACATAGTATGACCTATAACATGACAAATTTTAATAAATGTGTATAGGCTTCATAATTTAGGAAATTTTAGAAATGGTTCATACCATCAAAAAAATAATCACACAATGATGATTAATTTTTCATAACATTGTGATGGGTGCCCAATTAAAGGTCCTAGTGCTTTACATATTTTTCATATCATTTTTTTAAAAAATTATGATTAATTTTTATAATATTATAATGCAAAAAAATTTATTATAAATGAGTGTTCATAACTACAATTACAATATTTTATTTTTTAAACATAACTTATAAAATTATTATCATCATTTGATATATTCAAATAATAGCAATAATTTTCTTAAATATTTAGGAAAATAATTTTTATCAATTATGATAAATAAGAATTAATTTATCTTTAGAGTAACATATATATGTTCAAATTTAATTTTGTAAAAATATAAATATTATACTATAGAATATTAGAGATTAAAAATAATATTAAATTAATTGTCCAAATTTTTTTAAATATTTTTAATACCTTAGAGAAATAATAGATTTCAAATATTTTTATATTTTATTGTTAATATAAATTATAATAGATTAAAATGTTATATTTTTTAAAAATATTATAAATTTTTCCTTTAAGATTTAACTTTTATCTAATTATTTCTCTGATTGTTTTTCTTAATTTCTATGGCATTCTTGTACCTTTTCTCTCCTATTATCACTTTTAGTCTCTTGAAAATCTATATCTCAATATTTTTCTTGGCCTCTCTCTCTCCAATTCTTTCTCTTTTTTCATTTCTCTGCCATCTACTCTTTTACTTTCTCTATGTCTCTCCTCTATGTTTTTCTTCCCTTTCTTATTAAGTAATCTCTTTTCTATCTCTGTTATTAATTTTCTCTTTATTTCACTCTTATTAATCAATAACTTTCTCTCCCTTGTGGAATAATTATTTCTTTCTCTTTTATCTTTTTT
Source organism: Vanilla planifolia (assembly GCA_023846275.1). Taxonomy (NCBI): domain Eukaryota; kingdom Viridiplantae; phylum Streptophyta; class Magnoliopsida; order Asparagales; family Orchidaceae; genus Vanilla; species Vanilla planifolia. The sequence continues at coordinate 374,215 of JAIUJO010000353.1, forward strand.
ATGTCCATTAATTAATGATAAATATGAAATTTCTCATATTACATAATTTAATATATAAGATTAATAATGATTACATATTCTATTATTTATATTTTTTATATAATTTATTTTTTAAGAACGATAACATATTGAAAGAAAATCTTTGGCATGAATATGATTAATTTTGAAGGTAATAGCTTATGCAGTTATTTTTAATAACTTTATACAATGAAATATTGATATTTGAAAAAATTATCATATATATGATAAGAATAATTTTTTTAAAAAATTTCTTATATTTGTGATAATGTTTTATGCATGGATGTGCGACCGCACAAATAATATATTAGTGGATCTAATTTGAACTCTAAAGTTATGCATTCTTTGGCAAGTGTAATATTGTGATAGGTGGCCTCTTGAGAATTCCTAATATTGCATATATATTTTCAAAGAATACCTAATGAGTGACAATTAATTTTAATAATATGATGATGTACAAAGATTAAATTACTAAAATTGATTGTTTATAATTACCTTTTTAGTAATTAAGAGAAAAAAATATTATCAAAAGTATGATAAATTAGAGTTACTTTATATTATAATAGTAAATATATGTTGTGTGCAAAAGTTTCTAAACGTATTAATATTAAATTATTAAAAAAAGAAAAAACAAAAAAAAATAAATTAATGTTAAATATTATTTATTTCTAATAAATATATAATGCTATATAAATATTGTATTATAAAATAATAATAACATTTATTCTTTAAATATTGCTTAAATTTTAAGTAGGATAAAAATAAATAAATAAATAAAATATCAAACTATTGTTTACATATTTGTGATATTCCATAATAATAATAAAAAAAATGATTTTATATTTTTTATTTTAAACTATTATATATGATTAACATCTAATTTTTAATAAGTATTATAATTTTAACTAATTAATGTTTTAGTTTTATTTATTTTTTTCAATTATTTCTCGTTATTTCAATGTCTCAAATTTTGACACTTTCTTCTCTCACCTATTATCAAACTATTATTTGTCTTGTCATTTTTTATCTCATTGCACTCTCATTGTCATCTCTGCCTCACCTACCCATCTGTTCTTTGTCATTACTCTTTCTTTAAATTTTTTACTATCACTTTCTCTTCTGTGTCCTCTCTTTTTTTTTCTCTTCGATAAATCATTTCTAATCCCTCTCTGTTAGTGTATTTCTATTTATTCTTCTTTTATTAATTCATGACTTTCTCTCTTTTAAAAATTAGATATCTCCATCACCATTATCACTTTTTCAACTCATCAATTAATAATATTTTAGAGATCTCTTGTGCGACATAATATAATATAAATACATTTTATAAATATATATATTATTTTTTATATTTATTAGATAATTGAAATTTTTATTCATAAGAATGATAACAAAATGGAAGAATAATTTTTTTTATTTATTTCATGTAAATAAAATTTTAACGTCATACTATGCTATAATACATATAAAAAGCATAAAGTTTATTTAAAACTTAATCTGCTTAATAATTTAAAAAATTTTAGAAATGATGTAATACCATTAGAAAAATAATCACAAAACAATGATTTTTTATCTTTTGCATACATGTGCAACCACTCTATCCTTATAGCGCATGATATAGTTAGAATTCTTAAGTAAAGCTGCTTTAGTCAAATGTAGTGTTGGGATTGGTGACCTCTAGAAAAGATCTATTGTTGTTCATATATTTTTCATAACATTAATTTTTTTAGGGAATGATAATTAATTTCTATAACATTTTCTTTCAAAAGAAATTATAAATTATAATTTATAATAATATTTTGGTAATTAACTTACTAAATTTTTTTTTGTATTATTATTAATTTAGTATAATTTTAAATATGGATAATCATATTAAAATAGTATATTGCAAAATATTAGAAATTAAAATAAAATTTTATTAGTAAAATAATATTTTAAATATTTTTAATTTTTTAAAATTATAATAAACCTAAAACAATTATTTCTTATTTAATACTATTAAGTATTACTTATGATTCAATTATGTTTCTTATAATTATTATAATATCAATTATTTAGATTTAACTTTTATTTAACTATTTTTGCAACTTTTTACTCTTTATCTTAATGTTTCTAAAAATTATTTTGTTATTATTGTCTCCTACTATCATTCTCTTATTTGTCTCTTTATTCTCTATACCAAAGTATTTTTTTAGCTTCTCCCTCTCACCACTATCTTTCTTTAATTTCTCGTTTCCTTTTTTCATTTTTTATTTATTCTTTAAATATTTTCTATGTTCTCACTTTTCTTTTCCTCTTTATTAGTCGTCTCTCATCTCTCTTTATAATTATTTTTTTCTTTTTTTTCTCTTGTCCAACCATGACTTTCTCTCTCTAAGAGACTAGTTATCTTCATCTTCATTATGTTTTTTCATATTATCAATTATCAATATTTACAAAATGACTTGTGTTTCTTAATGTAATATATAATTTTTATAGTAAACATATACTTTATTATTTTTATTTATTAAGTAATTGAATTTTTAATTTGTAAGAATGATAATATAATGAACGAAATTCATATGTATTGATGTCAAAATCATAAAAAAATAGTTAATTTAAATTTATTTTTATTTTACATAAATAATATATTAATATAATAATATAGTATTATATAATTAATAAGCATATAAAAAATTTTAGAAGCACATTTACTTTTTAAAATAGATACTTTTTAAAATGCTTCACTTTTTTCAAAACAATAGTCACTTAACTATGATTTTTTATCTTTTGTAGGCATTTGTTACCACACTAGTATTATAGAACTCTGTCCCATTAAAACTCAAAAGTTTAGCATGCTTGGGTTAGAGTACTGTTGGGATGGGTCACCTCTGGAGAAGATCTTCTGCTGCATATATTTTTCCACAGCACTCCTTTTTTTGTATAATATTTATAACAATTCTAAATAAAGTTTATTAAATATGTAAAAGTGATTTTTTAGTAATTTTTTTAAACTAAAAACATCTTAAGTTTTATATAAGTCGCATAATTGAAAAATGAAAAGTAATTAAATGTAAAGAATATATTCTTATGTAGTTTGGCATATAAAACATGCCTACATCCACCCCAAGAAAAAACTAGGCAAACACAATACAATATAAGCTGTTTGCCAATAAAAGTGTTGGCTAAGTACTCATAACATAGAAATTAATGAGACATACAACTACGATCCTACAATGTAACAAATGAAACTGGCTACTACATCCTTAAAACAAAATAAAATGGAAAAAAAGATAAACATCTAGCGACATAAAATCTAAATCAATAAAACTAAAATATTATGCTTCATGAAACCATTAAAGAGGAACAAATATCTTAATATAACGAATTAAATATCAAGAAAATTAATAACTTAGCTGACTTAACAATGAAAGGAATTTCAAGAGATTTACAGTGAGTGTCATTGCAACGTATGAAAATAACGAGGGAAACAACCGGCTAACAACTTTAATATTTTTTCTTAGGATCACATTTTATTCTCATTTTTGTATAAAAGTCTTCTACTTATACACAACTTGTGAAGGCTAAAAGCACTTACCAAAACACATAATTTAGTTGTTAGAATTTTTACAATTTTGTAATATTTTAATGATGAAATAAACAAATAGATAACTCACCGATGGCTCAAAAAACCATCTAAAATAGCCATTGCATTGTCACCGTTCGATTAGAATGCCCCAAGATGATTAGATCACGAGACATAAGTAGTTGGATGTATGCAATCAATTTTGTGCAATTATAAAAATGAAATTGGTTGGGTCCATTAGACCAGAATCATGATCTAATAGTAGTATTTAGCTTGGCCCACAAAAGAAATATAGACCGTGCGATCACAACGTTTCACGATTGGAAAGCTAAAAGAATTAGCAATTTGAAAGATAAAGTACTGTGGGATCATTCGATTAGTAACATGTGCCATCAAATGGTGCACCATATTCTCACAATTAAGAAATTCACCATGTAGAAAAGTTACTGTGTTTTGTCCCACGTTGCTCAACAACATTGTCCATGCCTCCTAGTAGGTGTTTTTGTAACCTTGGTACACGTTCTCTTGTTTTTTCTAGCTATTCCCGTGTTGCCTTTGACGATTACACGATTGAAAGAATTTTAAAAATTTTGAAATGATGTGTGGTCTTGATTGTTTGAATGTGATTTTCCATAATAGTCCAGTGCTTCTTTATGCCATAATTCTAAAATTTGCACTGCAGATGCAAGATGGTGTGCGGCAATAATCATTGAATATAGAATTTTTGTGATGAGTTGGTGCTTCTTAATCCTATAATTCTGAAATTTATCGCCACAGTAACCATTGAAAAATTTACTTTTGTTTTTTATTTATCGACCTGTTATCGTTTGATCGATTAAAAATTGTAATGTTTGGATTTGATTATGTGCACAATATTTTCAGATGTTATTTCCAATTAACTGTCACAGTTCACCATGGAAACATGTTTCCAATTGGTAAAATTTATTAAATTGTTTTCTCTCATATTCCTCTTTTACAAATTGTATCACTTCCTTCCCTTTCTTATTATTACTTCTTTATTTTTGTCTTCATCCACAACCTTATATTATTCATTGCCTGTCTCAATTCTCTATCCTTCTATATTTTCTTTTTTTCTCTATTTTAATAATTTATTTATTTTCTTTATCCTATTTATGTTTTCTCTTTTCTTTTTTCGATAAATCATCACTCATCCATCACAATTGTTATTTTCATCTCTATTTTGATTTTATCAATCCATGATTTTCTTTCTCTTACAAAATAGCCATCTCTAACTCTTTTATCTTCTTTTTAGCACATCAATTAAAAATATTTAAGAAGTATCTTATGTTATGTAGTTTAATATGTGATATATTTGACAAAAATATATTTTATTATAAATATTTATTATGTAATTTAATTTTTAATTTATAAGAAATGTAATATAGTTAAAGAAACTTTCATTTTGAGTTGCCTATTTTTTTAAAACTTATTGTTTATTTAAACAAAATAATTATATTATGATATATTATGACATGTAACATGCACAAATTTTATTAAATGTCTATAAGATTTATAATTTGGGAAGTTTTAGAAATGATTCACTACCATAAAAAAAACATTCACACAACTATGATATTTTTTCTTTTGAATGCATGTTCAACCACACAAGCATTTTATTGTTTGATCTTGTTAGAACTCACAGTTTAGGCATGCTTTGGTGGTAATAGTACTTTGATGGGTGACCTTTTTAAAGGACGTAGTGTTGCACATATTTTTGATAGCAATCTTTTAAAAAATGATGATTAACTTTTATGACTTTATACTGTAAAACTAACTATAAATGACACTTCATAGATACAATTATAATAACTAATGTTTTCTAAAAGTAATTTATAAATTAGAGATAAATACAAAACATTATTTGATATAATAAAAAAATAAATTTTATTTTGTTAAATATTTAACAAAATAATTTATATCAATTAAAATAAATTAGAATTTATTTATTTTTATAATAGTATATATACATTCTGCATTTATTTTTTAAGTATAAAAATATTATATTATAGAGTATTAAGGATAAAAAAATAATCATAAATTAACAATTAAAGTATTTTTTTAATATTTTAATTATCTAAAACATAATAAATCTTGAATATTTTTGTATTTCATTAATATTAAATATTATATAAGATTAAGTTGTTATATTTTTATAAATATTAAAAGTTTTAACTTTAAGATTTAACTTTCATTTAATTATTTCTCTTACTTTTTTCTCATTATCTTTTAAATTCACTTAGTTTTTTCTCTCTCATATTATAATTCCCTTTTTTATCTCTTTGAGACCTATATCCTATTATTTTTCTTGGTGCCTCATTCCTCTATTCTTCTTTAATTTCTTGTTTCTCTCACTTCCACTTTTTTATTTTTTCTTTGTATCTTCTCTATGTTTTTTCTTCTCTTTCTTACTAAAAAATGTCTAATCTATCTCTATTATTATTTTTCTCTTTATTTTAGTCTTATTAATCTAAAACTTTCTCTCTCTTACGGAATAACAATTTCTTTCTAAATTATGTTCCTTATGTCAATAAATTATTTATATATATGTGATATTTCAGATTGCATAATTTAATACAAAACATTAATAATAATTATATATTTTTTACGTAATTTAATTTTTTTAATAAGAATGATAATGTTTTGAAAAAAAATCTTTGGTATTAATATCATCAATTTTGAAAGTAATTGTTTATATAATTATTTTTTATTAATTTCATTTAATAAAATGTTGATTTCAGAATATATCATAATATGTATAATAAGCTTAATTTTTTTGAAATAGTACATGTACTATAAGATTTAGACTATTTTAGAAATTATTTATTATAATGAAAATGATAATGACATAACTACGATGACATCTTTTGCATGTATGTGCGACAAAACAAATGTCATAGTAGTGGATGTAATTGTAACTCCAAAGTTAAGCACTCTTTGGCAAGAGTACTATTAGGATAGGTGGCATCTTGAGAATTATTAATGTTGCATATTTTTTTCAAAGAATTCAATTTTTAATGAGTAATAATTAATTTGACTAATATTTTGATGCTAAAAAAATAAATTGTTGAAAGAGGCCATTCATAATTACCATTTTAGTAATTAATATTTTATAATAGGTTTCAACATTACAGTCAATTTCACACAATAATGATTATGACACATCTCATGTTATAATAAAATAATAATTTTATAATTTTTAACACAGAGTAAATTAATATATATCAATTATTATAAATTTGATTTAATTTATTCTTATAATAATATATATATTATGCTTTAAATAAAGTAACATTACATTATTAATAATAAAAAATCAAAATTTTATTCTTAAATTTTCTTTACATTTATGATCTATGTTATGAAAAATGAAGATAATAAATTTTAATAATTATATTATTTTTTATTTAATTATTATTTTTTAAGTATAAATTAATTTATGTTAAATTAATTGTCAAAATAACCTTTTAAAATTTGTAATATAATTAAATAATTTAAAATTGAAATAGTTTTATATTTTAAAGTAAGTAATTGTTATAAATTATTTAATTTATTTACATGTAATACATGTTATAATTTTAATTATTTAAATTTTGTGTTTATTAAATAATTTTTATCACTTTTTTCTCTTTATCTTAACGTCTAACAAATTCTCTCACTTCTCTCATTTATTATCATTCCCTTATTTATCTCTTTATTCTCTATTTTTGTATTCTTTTGGCCTCTCCCTTCTCTATCTCTCTACTTTTTCACTTCTTATACTATCATTTATTTATTTATTCTTAATGTATCTTTTATGTTCCCTTTTTCCTTTTTGTCTCCATTATGTCATCTCTAAGCTCTTTGTTATTATTTTTTTCTTTATCTTCCTCTTACAAATCTATAATTTTTCGTATCTTTTGAAGTAATTTTCTTTATCTTTATTTTTCTCTTTGTTTGATCATTAATTAACAAAATCAAAGTAATATCTCGTATATCATGGTTTAATATATAAATATTTTAATAATATATATTTTATTAGTTATATATTTTAAAAATTAAATTTTAAAATATAAAAATGATAACTTAATAAAAAATTATATATTAAAATGTATACTATAAAAAATAGATTTCCAAATTTTTTATTAATTTTATATAAATAAATATTATTAATCTAATACATTATGATTGATTATTTTCAAAAAAATAATGACACAACTATGATTCTTGTTCTATTTTATAGTTATGAAACAACATTAGCATTACAGCACTACAAGCAATTATAGTATTATTAAATATTTTTGCTCTTCATTTATTTTTCTAAGGATTGATAATTGATTTTAAAGATATATTAATTTTGAAAAGTTAAATGATTATAATTTATAACTTATAAATAGTATATCTATAATTAATTATTAATAACAACCTTATAAAAGTTTTATTAATTTCATGAAATAATTTTATGGCACATCATACAATAAAATAAAATAATAATTTTAATATAATTTAAAATTGAGAAAAAAACTTATATAAAATAAAAGAAATATAAAATTAAATATTTAGTGTTAAATATTATTAATATTTAGTATATATATTAAATCATAAAAATATGATATATTAAATAATCATAGTATTTATTATTTAATATTTTTTTTTCATTTTAAGTATGAAAAAATTAAAAATTGAATTAATTCTTAAAATATTTTTTAAATATTTCTAATATTCCATAATAATAATAATAGAGCTAAAATGTTTTTTAATTTTTTAATTTTTTAAATATTACATGTGCTTAACCTTTAAAATTTAATATATAATATTTTTAATTATTAAAGTTTTTTCTTTATTTGATATTTGTTCTAAGTGATTTCTCTCTATTTCAAACACTCTCAAATTCACTCACTTTCTTTTCTCACCTGTTATCATTCTATTATTTGTCTTTTCATTTTTTATCTTAGACACTTATTAGCTTCTCTTTACCATACATCTATTCTTTTGTTATTTCTCTTTTTTTAATAGTTTTTTTGTTATCTCTATTGTTTCTATGTTCCCTCTTTTTTCTTTTCAATAAATCAATTCTCATCTCTCTTAATTATTATTTTACTTATTTATTTTTATTTTATTAATTCATGGATTTCTCTCTTTTAGAAAATTGTTATCCCAATCTCCATTATCAAATTTTTCAACTCAAGAATTAATAATATTTAAGAGATCTCCTTTGTGACATAGTAAAATATATACTAGTTTTTATAAATATATAATTTATTTTTTAATTCTATAACGAAGTTTAATTTTTTATCTATAAGCATGATAACATATTGGAAGGAATTATTATGTATTAGTCTCAATGTTATCAAAAATCATAGTTCATGTAATTTTTTATTTATTACATATAAATAAAAAATTGACATCATAATATATTACAATATATATAAAAAGCATAAACTTTTTTTAAAAGTTTATATGCTTTATAGATAAAAAATTTTTAAAAATTGTGCATTACATTAAGAAAAATAATCACACAACTTCGTTATTCTATCTTTGCATGTATGTGCAGTCACACTGGCATTAAAGCACACAATATTATTACAACTCCAAAAGCTTGTTAATAGAAGCGCATTGCTAGGATGGGTGACTTTTTAAAAAGTTTTACAATTTCTCATACTTTTTCATAGCATTATTTTTAATGAATGACAATTAGTTATAACATTATTACTTAAAAAATAATTATTATAAGCGATAGTTTATTATTATTTTTTACTAATTTTTCAAAAATAACTTTGTAATATTATTGTTTATTTAATATAATAATAAATAGGACTCATCATATGATATAATAAAATATTAACTTTAATTTAGTTTATTATTAACCAAAAAAATTTCTTAATTATAATAAATTATACTAATTTATGTTTACAACGGTATATATATGTTGTGCGATGAATTTTTAAATATAGAAATATTATAATAGAAACTAGTCCATATTAAAATAAGAAATTATTAATAAAAAGTAGTTTTAAATATTTTTTAATTTTTTAAATTAATACCTAATAATTTAGTTTTATTAAGTACTATATGTGATTCACTTATTATATTTTATAAATATTTTATGTTTAATTATTTAGATTTAACTTTTATTTAACTATTTATCACACCTTTTTTTTTCTTAATTTCTCTTAATTTCTCTTCCCTTTTTCTCTCTTATTATCATTCTCATATTAGTATCTTCATTCTTTATATTTAATATTTTTTTAGGCTAACCCTTACCATTATCTTTCTTTACTTTCTTATTTCTTTCTCTTACTATTTTCTATTTATTCTTTCTATCTTTTCAATATTTTGTCTTTTCTTTTGCTCTTTATTTAGTCATCTCTCATCCCTCTTTGTTATTATTAATTTTTTTTCTCTATTTTGCTCTTGCCAATTAGAGACTTTCCCTCTCTAAGAGAAGAATTATCTTTATCTTTATTATCACATTTTTAAAATAAATTATCAATATTTAAAAATTGCTTTGTATTCCATAATATAATATATATTATTTATGATTAATATATATTTTATTATTTACATTTATCGAACAATTAAATTTTTTTTTATAGGAATTACAATACAATTGAATAATTTTATATGTATTCATGTCAATGTTCTAAAAAATAATAGTTTATGCAAAATTTTTGTTTGTTTTATATAAATATTAAATTAATATTACAATATAATACGAATGGCATAGCAATCACTCAAGTATGATTCCCAATATCTCTTATATTCTGTCACCTTTTTCTCTCTCTTATTATCATTACCTTTTTGGTGTCTTCAAGATCTATATCGTACTACTTTTGTTGGCCTCTCACTCTATCTTTTCGCAATTTCTCGTTTCTTTCCCTTGTTTTATTTTTTCTCTCTAACTCCTTTATGTTTTTTCTTCCCATTTTTATTAAATAATCTCTCATCCATCACTATTATTAAATTTCTCTTTATTTCTGACTTACTATTCTTTGTTTTTCTATTAATTTTATGTAATTAAATATTGATATTGGAAAATATTATCACATGTATGGTAAGCATAATTGTTTTTAAAATAGTATAAATACTTGATAATATATGCCTTTTTTTAGAAACGATTCATTATCATTAAGGCAATTGTCACAACACTACGATAACGTCTATCGACATTATGCGTGACAACACAAACGTTATAGTAGTGGATCATTAGGCTAAAATGTTAAGCTTGTTTAGGCAATTGTGGTGTTCGGAAGGGTGTCCTCTTGAAATGTCCTTTTGTTGCTTATATTTTTTATGAAATTTAATTTTTTAAGGAATGATAACTAATTCTTCATACATTATAACTTCGAAAAAATATTTTTTATAAATCATAGCTTGTAATTATTTTTAGTAATTAATTTTTAAAAATAACATTATAATATTATTATTAATTTAATATAACTATAAATATGACACATAATATGAAATAATAAAATATTTTCTTTACTTTAGTTATTATTAAGCAAAATATATTTTGTTAATTAGAATAAATAAGAATTAATTTACATTTATAATAGTATATATATCTTGTATGATGAATTTTTAAACAGAAAAATATAATATTATAGAATTTTATACATTAAAAATATTTTAATAACTATAAATTTTTTTTAAAATGTTTGCAATTTTCTAAAGCAATAATAAGACTAAATTTTTTTTAATAAAATTTAATATTATTAAGAATTATATTTGATTAACTTATTATATTTTATTAATATTATAAGTTTAATTGTTTATATTTAACTTTAATTAAACTATTTGTCTTAACTTTTTCTCTTGATCTCAATATCTCTCAAATTCTTTCTCTTTTTTCTCCCTCCTATTATCATTCTCTTATTTGTCACTTCATTCTCATTCAATGTATCTTAATATTTTCTAGCCTCACTCTCACCACTATCCTTCTTTACTTTCTCATTTCATTCTTTTTCATTTTTTTTGTTTATTCTTTCAATATTTTTTATGTTCTACCTTTTCTTTTCCTCTTTTTAAAATAGTATCTCATCTCTCTTAATTATTTATTTTTTTAATTTTTTTTGTCAATTTGTGACTTTCTCCCTTTATAAGAATAATTATCATAATCTTCATTATCTCTTCTTCTACTCATCAATTATCAATATTTGAAAAATGCCTTATGATTTATAATCCAATATATAATATTTATGACATATATTTTATTATTTATATTTATTAAAAAATTTAGTTTTTTTATAAGAAAGAAAATATAATGGAAGAAATTTGTATGTTTTATTGTCAATGTTGCAAAAAAATAATACATTAATTGAAGAAATTTAATTTTTTATATAAATAATATATTAATATTATAATATAGAATGCTAAACATAATAAGAATATTAAATTTTCAAAAATTCATTTATTTATTAATTTTGAAACTTTTTTAAACGGTCTATGTTTTCAAAATAATAATTGTGAAACTATGACGTTTTATTTTTTGCATGTATTTTTGACCGCCCCAGTATTATAGCATTAGATCCCATTAAAACTAAAAATTTAAGAACACTTGGGTTATAGTACTATTGGGATGGGTTACCTCTTTAGGAGTCCTCATGTTGCACATACGTTTTCATAGCTCCATGTTTTCTCATAAAAGATAGTAACTTTTAATAAGATGTTTGGGGTGAGGGTCAGTAAGAATGTAGCGAATTACTATGAATCAAAGTTTTATTTATTAGAAAATATTTTTATAAAATATTTATAATAATTTTTAATAATATTTAACTAATATATAAAAATGTTTTTCTATAACATTTTATTTTTTTAAAAAAATGTTAACTTTCATAAAGGTCGTGTAACTGAGAAATCAACTATAATTAAAAATATAAACAATTGATTTTTAAGTGGTTTAGCTTACAAAACAAGCTTAGGACCAGTCTAAGAAAAAATCAGGCAGACACAACATAATTTAAGCCTTTCACGATTAGGCAGGTTGTCTAAGCACTCACAACAAAGAGTCAATTGTGATAGACTGCTACAGTCTTATGACGACATTAATGAAATAGGCTATTACATTCTAATAACAAAATAAAATTGAAAAATAAAAAAATATTTAGCGACATTAATTATGAAAATAAATAACTTAGTAGATTTTAGAATGAAACGAATTTTAGGGGTTTGACGATTGAACGATACTGCTGCGTATGAAAGTGACGAGGGAAACGAGAAACTAAATTCTTTAATATTTTTTCTTAGGATGACATTAAAATTTTTGATCTTATTTTTTGAGAAAAATCTTTTATTTATATGTTATTTGTAAAGGCTAAAGGCACTTACCAAACACACAATTTAGCTTTTAAAATTTTCGCAATTTTTGTAATATTTTAATTGGGAAATAATCGAATATATAACTTAGAAATGGCTCCAAAAGTAGTTAAAAAGGTCATTGCCCAGTCGCCATTCAAATGGAATTCTTTGAGATCACAAGATTTAAATTATTGAGTGATCGAGCTTATAGAATCGAATCTATGCCTTTATAAAAAAGAAATTGGTCTTGTCCATTGATCAGAATCATGATCAGATTGTACGATTTCACTAGGCCTGTGGAAGACATACAGATTGTAAGATTGCAACAAAACACGATTGAACAACTAAAAGAATTACTAGTCTGAAAGATAAAATATAACAGTGATGGTACGATCACAAAAATTAGACATCTAACGATGCACATTATTTCTGCAACTTAAAAATTCATTATGGAGAACAGTTTGAGTGTTTGGTCGCATAACGGTCACTAGCATTGATTGTGCCATTATAGTATTTTTGTAATGACGGTAAACGTCTGATTGATTTAATTTTCAAGTCATTACTATGTTTCCTTTGGCTATTGCACAACTGAAACAAATTGCAAATTTAAAGAGGTGCATGGCAATTATCTCTTGATCATGAATTTTTGTGAATGTACTATGCCTCTCAATCCCGCATTTCCAAAATTCGTCATGTAGAAATTTTGGCCTTTTTTATCCCTCATTGCTCCCCAACATTTTTTGTTTCTCCTTATAGGTATTTTCGTAACCGCATCAATTAATTTAGTTGGCTAGCGATCGTTGTTAACGTCTGATTACTTTAGTTGGAAACCTTTTGCTGCGTTGACCAATTAATCATTGGATTAACCAACGAGTGATTTGCCTTTATTTTTTTGGATTTACAGATCCGTTATCGATTGCTTAATGACAAATTAGAATGTTTAGATTTGATTATGTAGGCAACTATTTTTTGAAGTAATTTTCAATGATTAATCATGGTTCACCGTGGCATCTAGTTTCTGATTGGTAAATTTTTTTTAATTTTTTTCTAATTTATTTCTCTTTAATATATGCTCACACTTCCTTCTCTCTCTTATTATTATTTTTATTTTTGTCTTTATTCTTGATCTCCTTCTATTGTTCATGGTCTCTCTCACTTCCCTATCTTTGTCCACATTCCTTTTTTCTCTATTTCACTCATTTAGTTCTTCTCTTTATCTTATTTAGGTTCTCTCTTTTCTATTCTTCTTCATTAAATTGTCTTTCAACTATCTCAATGGTTATTTTCTTCTCTATTTAGATTTTATCAATCCGTAATTTTCACTCTTATGGAGTAATCGTCTTTCACATAATTATCTTCATATCAGCTCATCAATTAAAAATATTTAAGAAATATCTTGTGTTATGTAGTTTAATATTTTGAATATTTGACAAAAACATATTTTATTATAAAGATTTATTATGTAATTTAATTTTTAATTTATAAGAAAGGTAAAATAATGGAAGAAACTTTCATTTTGAGTTATCTACTTTTCCAAAAATTATATTTTATGTAATTATTTAATAATTTTATTTAAATAAAATAATTATATTATAATAAATTGTGACATGTAGAATGGATAATTTTTTTAAAAGCACATAGGCTTAATAATTTATTAAATTTTTACGATAGTAAATTACCATAAATAAATAATCACAACTATGATAGTTTTTCCTTTTGAACGTCTGTTCAACCACACAAGCATTGTAGCATTGGATCACATTAGAACTCACAAGTTATACTTGCTTGGGTGAGAGTATTATTTTGATAGGTGACCTTTTAAAGGCCCTAGTGTAGCACTTATTTTTAATAACATTTTTGGTTCAACAAATGATGATTAATTTTTGTGTAATAATAAATAAAACACATAATTTGATAAAATTAGAAAAAAAATTTAATTTTTTAAAATACATAGCAAAATAAATTATATGAATGATAACAAATAAGAATTAATTTATCTTTATAATAGCATATATATGTTATTTATTTAATAAATACATAAATACTATATTATACAGTATTAAAGATAAAAAAATAATATTTAATTAACAGCCAAAATATTTTTTTAATATTTTAAATTTTTAAAACGAAAAATAATTCCTAAATATTTTAATATTTTTTATTATTAAATATTTTATAAAATTAACTTATTATATTTTTTATAAATATTATAAATTTTATTATTAAAATTTAATTTTATTTAATTATTTCTCTTACTTTTTTCTCAATATCACCAAATTCCTTTATCCTTTTTCTCTCTCCTATTAACTTTCCCTTTTTTATCTCTTTAAGATCAATATCCTAATATTCTTGTTGGCCACATTCTCACCTTTATTTTTCTTCAATTTCTTCTGTCTCCTTTCTTCTTCTTTATTTTTTCTCTCTATCTTTTTTATGTTTTTCCTTCTATTTTTTAGTAAATAATGCCTCATCTATCACTATTATTATTTTTCTCTACATTTCAATCTTATTAATCTATAACTTCCTCTCTTATGGAATAATTATTTGTTTCATTATTTACTTTTTTATACCCAAAAATTAACTATATGTATGAAATCTCTCATATTACATAATTTAATATATATGAATAGTAGTAATTATTTATTTTATTATTTATATTCTTTACATCATTTAATTTTTTTATAAGGTTGATGACTTATTAAAAGAAAATCTTAAACGTTAATATTACCAATTTAGAAAGTAATTTATTATGAAATTATTTTTTTATTAATTTTATATAATAAAATTTTGATATTTGAATATACTATAATATATATCATAAGTATAATTTATTTAAACTCATACATGTACTTGATAATAGATGCTATTTTAATAATAATTCATCATAACAAAGATAATAATCACATAACTATAATGCCATCCTTTGGATGCATGTGGTACTACGTAAACAATAAAGTTAAGTATTCTTAGGCAAGCATATTATTGAGATAGTGGTCTATTGAGATGTCCTTATATATATATATATATATATATATATATATATATATATATATATATATATATATATATATATATATATATATATATATATATATATATATATATATATGTATAACAACATTCATATTTTATGAGTGATAATTAATTTTATTAATATGTTGTTGTTAATAAATAAAATTATTAAAAAAGATTGTTTATAATTGTATTTTTAGTAATTAATATTTAGTAATTATTTGATAATACTATTATCAATTTAATGTAATAATGAATATGACAAATCCTATGATATAATAAAGTAAAAACTTTAAATTTTTTAATATTTAGGTCAATAACTTATATCAATTATAATAAATTCGAATTAATTTAAGGTATAATATTATATATATTGTGTATACAGGGTTTTTAAATAAAGTAAGATTACATTATTAAACATTAAAAATCTAAAACTATTTCTTTAAGCATAAATATTCTTTATATTTATGATTTCTTTTATGTAAAATAAATTTTATATATTAAATAAATTATAGTATTTATTATTTATTTTATTAAATATGCAGAAATTTATATTAAATTAATAATAAAATTATTATTTAAATATTTTAATATTATAAAATAATAATAAAGTTGAAAATAATTTTACATTTTAAATAAATAAGTGATATATATAATTTAAAATTTTCTATTTTTTCGTAAATATTATATTTTTAATAATTTTAATTTAACATTAATTAAATAAATTTTATCACTTTCAACTTTATCTTAATGTTTAACATATTTTCTCACTTACATCTCTCTTTTATTATGTTTCTTTCTATATTCCTCTTATTAATTTGTAATTTTTCTCTCGATTAAAATAATTTCTTTTTCTATATTTTCCATTTTGATAACTTTAATTAACCAAAATTAAGAAATCTCTCATATATCAATTTTTTAAAAAATAATATATTTGAAAATTTTATATTTTGCTATTTATATATTTAATAAAGTTAATTTTGAAATTATAGGAATGGTAACATAATAAAAGTAAATCATATATATTAATATCTATACAATAAAAAAGAACAAGTTTTGCAATTTTTTATTAATTTTATATAAATAAAATTTTATTATTATAACACATCATTATTCATTATTTTCAAGACAATAATTATAATACTATGATTCTTTTCCTTTTTTGTACCTATGCTACAACATGAGCATTATAGGACTAGATGTAATTAGTACTTCAATTGTTAAGTTTGCTTGGATGAGGGGGATGATTGATCGTTTGAGTGTATTATTACATATTTTTCATATCAATTGTTCTTTAATGATTTATAATTCACTTTAAAAACATGTTAATATTATAAGATAAAATGATTATGAATTATAGTTTTTAAATACTATTGTTGTAATGAATTATTGAAAATAACTTTATAAAGTTTTTATTAAATTCATGAAAAATAAATATGACACATCATATGATAAAAATAATAATTTTGATATGTTTAATTTTGAGAAAAATATATTATATTAAACATAATAAATTAGAATTAATTTATATTTAGAATATTATATATGTTGTGTGCAAAATTTTTTAAATATATGAATATTATATTATGAAATAAGAGAAATAAATAATTCAATAATTTATTTTAAATAGTATTTTTATATATGCTTATTACATCATATAAAGATTATTTATTCAAAGAATTATAATATTTATTAATTAAATATATTTTTAAATTTTTTCTATAAAAATTAAAAAATTAATTAAATTGTCAAAATATATTTTAAATATTTGTAATATTATATAATAATAATGGACCAAAAAATCTTTTTATATTTTTTTCCTTCTTAAATATTTTATATGATTAACTTATAATATTTAATAAAAATTATAATTTTAATTATTAAGTTTTAAGTTTTATTTAATTTTTTATAAATTGTTTCTCTTTATTTCAACATCTCTCAAATTCTTCAACTTTCTTCCCTCACTTATTACCAATGTATTTTTTCTCACTCCATTTTTTCTCTCTACTGTGTTATTTCCTTTCTTTAATTTTTTTATCAATTATCTCTATCTTTTATATGATCTCTCATTTGTTTTTCTATTCAATAAATGATCTCTCACTTCTCTCCACTATTATTTTATTATATGTTATTTTTTTATCTGTTTGTTACTTTTTCTCTTTTAGTAAATAATTATCTCTAACTAAATTATCACCGTTTTAGCTCATCAATTAATAATTTTTTAAAAATCTATTTTTGTGACATAGTATAATATATAATAATTTTTATAACTATATATTTCTTTTTTTATATTTATTATGCAATTTTATGTTTTATTCATACGCATGATAACGTAATCGAAGAAATTATGATGTATTATTGTCAATGTTATGAACAACGATAGTTCATGAAATTTTTTATTTGTTTCATATAAATAAAATGTTGACATCATAATATATTGTAATATATATATATATAAAGCAAGAACTTTATCTAAAAGTTTATATGCTTTATATTTTAAAAAGCTTTAGAGATGGTGTTATACCACAAGAAAACAATCACACAAGTTGGACTTTTTGTCATTTGCTTGTATTTGCAACCACACTAACATTAAAGAAATCGTATCATTAAAACTCTAAAGTTAAGTATGTTGAGGCAAGTATAGTGTTGGGATGGGTGACCTCTAAATGTCCTTTTATTGCTCATTATTTTTCATAATATTTATTTTTTAATGATTGACAATTAATCATTATTACACTGTTACTTCAAAAATTAATTATTACAAATGATTGTATATAACTATATTTTAGTAATTACATATAAAAAATAACTATGTCATAATATTGTTAATTTAATATGATAATAAATATAACATATAATATGCAATAATAAAATATTAAATTTAATTTAGTTTATAATTAAGTAAAATACCTTTTGTTAATTATAATAAACTACAATTAATTTACATTTATAAAGGTATATATGTGCGTTATGATTAATTTTTAAATATATAAAAATTATGTTATTGTATATTGACTCTCATCTCTCTTTATTATTATTTTTTCTCTTATTTTCTTTTGTCAATCCATGACTTTCTCTCTATAAGAGAACAATCCTCTTCATCTACATTGTCTCTTCTTTTACTCATTAATTATTACTATTTAAAAGATGGCTTATGTTTCATAATCTAATATATAATATTTATGATAATTTTTTTTATTATTTATATTTATTAAGTAGTTTAATTTTTTTTTTGTAACAATGAAAATATATTGGAAGAAATTGTTATGTATTAATCTCAAGATTATAAAAACAATATTTTACTTAATTTTTCTTTAATTTTTATAGAAACTTTATTAATATTATAGTATAGTATGATAGGCATAATAAGCATGTAAAAATTTTGCAAGTATATTTACTTATTAATTTAGATACTTTTTAAAATGGTCCATTAATTTTAAAAAAGGATCATGCAACTATAATTTTTTCTCTTGTAGGTATTTGTGATTACACCAGTATTATAACACTCCATCCCATTAAAGCTCAAAAGTTAAGCAAACTATGGTTAAAGTACCATTGGGAGGGATCACCTTTTAAGATGTCGTAATGTTGCATATATCTTTTCATAGCACTAATTTTTCTAATAAAGACAATTAATTTTAACAAGTTGTTTGAGATGAGGTTCATCAAGAGTGTGGTGAATTACTAAGAATGACATTTTTATTTCTCATAGAATATTTCCATAAAATATTTATAGTTATTTTAATAATATTTAACAAATATATAAAGATAATTTTTGATAAAATTCCTTGTTATTTTAAAACATAATCTTTATAAAAGTAGTCAAATTGAAAGTTCAACTATAATCAAAATGGTAAACAATTGATTATTAAGAGGTTCACCTTATAAAAAAGCCTATATCCACTCAAATAAAAAACCAGGCATACACAACAAAATATAAGTCTTTTGCTAATAGACAGGTTAGTTAAGCTGTCACAACAAAAGAGACAAATAAGAAAGACTACTATAGTGTTACAATGAAATAAATGAAACATGTCACTACATCCTTACAAAAAATCAAAAGGAAGAAAAAGAAAAACATTACATGACAAAAAGTCTAAATCATTATTCCAAAAGTCTTATGCTTCATGATAGCAGTAAAGAGGCCCAAGTATGTTAATTAAATGAATTAATTAATTAGAAAATTAATAACTTAACTTTTTTGAGAATGAAAAGAGTTTCAGGAGTTTGACGAGTGAATGACATAGCCGTGTATAAAAATAATGATGGAAACGAGCAGCTAACGAGTTTAATATTTTTCTTAGCATCAAAAAAATTTTTTTTTCTTATTTTAGTAAAAAACCTTCTATTTATATTCAATTTGTAAAGGCTAAGGCACTCACCAAACACCCAATTGAGCTATTAGAATTTTCACAGTTTTTGTAGTTTTTGTAGTTTTTTAAAAAATGTTATGCATTACTTAAATTTTTTTTATAAGAAAGGTAACATAGTAGAAACTTTCATCTAGAGTTGTCTACTTTTTTAAAAGTTATAGTTTGTAATATCATTTATTAATTTTATTTAAATAAAAAAATTATATTATAATATATTACGACATGTAACATGCACAAAGTTTTTTAAAAGTGCATAGGCATAATAATTTATTATATTTTAGAAATGGTTCATTATAAAAAAAATCACACAACTACAATATTTTTTCTTTTGAATATATGTTTGACCACACCAGCTTTTTAGCATTGGTTCTCATCAGAACTCACAAGTTAAGCATGCTTGGGCAACAGTAATACTCTGATAGCTGACCTTTCTAATGGTCTTAGTTTCCCACTTATTTTTAATATTATTCTTTTTATGAACAAATGATGATTAACCTTTATAACATTTTAATGTCAAAAAATTACAATAAATGATAGTTTTTAATTATGATTAAAGTAATTAAAGTTTTAAAAATAACTTTATAATGTTATTATCAATTTTATATAATAGTAAATATAGCACATCATTTGATATAATCAAATAATAACTTTAATTATGTTAAAATTAATTTTTGAAATGTCATATATATATATTGAGTATTTAATTTTTTAAAAAAAGAAATATTATATTATAGAATATTTGACAAAAAAAATAATATTAAATTTATAGTAAAAAATATTATTTGAATATTTTTAATATTCTAAAGATATAGTTAATCTTTAATATTTTTATATTTTTTATTATTATTATTTAATATTGTATAAGGTTAACTTGTTAGATTTTTATAAATATTACAAGTTTTGTGATTAAGATTAACTTTCGTTTACTTATTTCTCTCACTTTACTTCTCAGTATATGTAATATTCTCCCAAATTTTCTCCCTCTTATTATCATTCCCTTTTTTGCCTCTTCAAGATTTATATCCTAATATTCATCTTGGCCTCCCTCTTTGACCACTATTTTTTCTCAATTTGTCTTTTCTCTGCCTTCCACTTATTTATATTTTCCCAATATCTTGTCCATTTTTTCTTCCCACCTTTATCAAATAATCTCTCATATATGAATACTATTATTTTTCTTTTTATTTCACAATTATTAATCCTTCACTTTCTCGCTCTATGGAATAATTATTAGCAATATTCATGAAATATCTCATATTGCATATTTTAATATATAACATTAATAATAATTATATATATTTTTATATTTTTATGTAATTTAATTTTTTATAAGAATGATAACTTATTGAAAGAAAATCTAAGGTATTAATATCATTAATTTTGAAGGTAATAGTTTATGTAATTAATTTTTATTTATTTTATAGAATAAAATAATTATTTCAGAATATATTATCACATATATGATAAGCATATTTTTTTTTAAATATACCTATACCTTATAATATAGCTATTTTATAAATGATTCTTTATAATCAAGACAAAAACAACATAACAACGATAACATCTTTTGTAAACATTTGAAACCACACAAACATTATTGCAAAGGATCTAATTAAAATTTCAAAGTTAAGAATTCTTATGCAGGAGTACTATTGGGATAGGTTCTCACTTGAGAAGTCCTCATGTTGAATATATTTTTTCACAACATTTTTTTTTGATAAAGGCAAATCATTTTTAATAATATCTTGATCTTCATAAATTAAATTATTTAAAAAGATTATTTAAATAAAAAAAATCGAGATTAATATTCATTAATAAGTTTATAACATTATTGTCAATTTCATTTAAAAATGTACATGACACATCACATGGCATAATATAAATAGTAACTTTAATTTTGTTTAGCAGTAAGAAAAATAACCCATATCAATTATAATAAATTAGATCTAATTTACGTTTATAATAACATATACATTGGGTGTATGAAGTTTTTAGATAAAGTAACATTTCATTATTAAAAATAAAAAATCTAAGATGATTTCTTTAATCTTAAATATTCTTTACATTTATGACCCATATTATGCAAAATATAGATAATATATTTCAATAATTTTAATCTTTATTATTTATTTATTTTCTTTAAAATATGAAAAAATTATATTAATATAATATTCTAAATATTAATTAAATATTAGTTATATATTATAAAATAACAATAAAAATTAAATAGTTTTCTTGTTTGTCAATTTATTCTCTGTCTCTATATTTCTTGTGCCATCTCTCTCCTCTATCACCCTCTACTTTCACATTTCTCACCAATTTATTTATTTATTTATTCTCTCCATATCTTATGTGTTTCTACTTTTCTTTACCATTTATTAATAGTTTCTCATCTCTTATTATTATTTTTCTCTTTATTTTTCTCTTATCAATTTGTAATTTTTTCTCTCTTTTCAAGTAATTAACTATTATCTAAATTTTCTTTTTTAAGGAACATTAATCAACAAAGTTTAAGAATTCACTCAAATATCACAATTTAATATATAATATATTTGAAAAATATAAATTTTGATATTTAGATATTTTTTAAATTTAATTTTTAAATTACAAGAATGGTAACCTAATAAAAGAAAGTCATATATATTATAATCTATGCTTTAAAAAATAATAATTTACATAATTTTTTAAACTTTTTTATAAAAAAATTATTTTCAATATAGTACATCATGGTTCATTATTTTCAAGACAATAATCATACAACTATGATTTCTTTTCCAATTTATATTTGTGAGACAACATTAGCATTACAACATCAAATCAAATGAGTACTTCCTTTGTGAACCTTGCTAAAACAAGGGTAGTTTTGGGATGGTTGATCTCTTCAGAGTATTATAACATATTTTTTCATGTCATTCATTTCCTAAGGATTGATAATTTACTTTAAAAATATGTTAACTTTCAAAAATTAAATGATTAAACTTTATGGATTGCAAATAATATTTTTGTAATTCATTACTAATAACAACTTTATTTCTTTTTTATTAGTTTCATGTAATAATAACTGTGGCACATCTTATTATATAATAAAAAATTAATTTTATTATAGTTTAATATTTAGAAAAAACCTAAATAAAATATAATAAATAAGAATTAATTTATCTTCAAATAGAGAATATATGTTATATATAAAACTTTTTGAATAAATTAATATTACGTTAAAAATAAGAAAAATATAAAATAAATAATTAGAGTGAAATAGTATTTATTTTTAATAACTATATCAAATCACATATATAAAAATATTAAATGACTATAATTTTTGTTATTTAAATTATTTTTCATTTTATGTATGAAAAAAAAAATTTAAATATATTCTAAAAATATTTTTAAATATTTGTAATATTCCATAATAATAATAATAGACTTAAAAAATGTTTTTTAATTTCTTTAAATATTATATATAATAATCTTATATTGTCTAATAAATATTATAATTTTAATTATTAAGGTTTAAGTTTTTTTTTAATTTTTTTTGTTTATTTCAATGTGTCTCAAATTATCTCAGTTTCTTCTCTCACATATTGTCATTTTATTATTTATGTTTTGATTTTTTATCTCATTACACTCTTATTGGCCTCTCTCTATTATCTATCCTTTCTTTGCTATTTCTCTTTCTTTCATTAATTTATTTATTATCTCTATTTCTTTAATATTCTCTTTTTTCTTTCTCTCATCAACAAATCATATCATCACTCTGCATTACTATTTCTCTATTTATTTTTCTTTTATTAATTTGTAATTTTTTTATTCTATAAAATAGTTATCTTCATCTCCATTATCACCATTTCAACACATAAATTGCTAATATTTAAGTGATCTCTTGTGTGACCTAGTATAATATATAATGGGTTTTATAAATATATTTAATTTTTTATATTTATTACTTAATTTAATTTCTTTTTAATAAGCATGATAAATTAATGTAAGAAATTATTGTGTTTGTATCAATGTTACCAAAAATGATAATTCTTATTATTTTTTATTTATTTCATATAAATAAAATATTGACATCATAATATATTGCAATATACATAAAAAACATAAAGTTTCTTTAAAAGTTTATATGCTTAATAAAATAAAAAATTTTAGAAATTGTGTAATACTTTAAGAATAATAATCACACAACTTTGATATTCTATCTTTTGCATGTATGTGTGACCATACTTGAATTATAACATATGATATCATTAGAACTCAAAAGTTAAGAATGTTTAGGCAAGTATGGTGTTGGGATGGGTAACCTTTTGAAATGTCTTATCGTTGCACCTATGTTTTCACAACATTTTTTTTAATGAATGAAAATTAATTTTTATAATATTCTATCTTTTTCTAATATTCTTTTTGGCTTTTTTCTTCTCTGTCTTTATTTTTGTTGGCCTCTCTACTTTACCATTTCTCACTCTTTAATTTATTTATTTTTTATTTTTTATTTTTTTATATTCCTTCTTTTCTTTTGCTTTTTGTTTAATTATCTCTCATCTATAGATTATTATTTTCACATTATCTCTCTCTTATTAATCTATAACTTTTTTCCCTTTTAAAATAATTTATTGTATCTATATTCTTTAATTGTAGTATGCTTAACAATGGATTTCTCATAGGATCGAAACCTAGGTTTACCCTAAATGGTTCTTCATCATTTGCAAGCTTATGGATTACTTATATCGCATTGGAATCTTTCTCTTATACCCTATTTAGAACTATTTTCCCTTTTGGACCCTATTATTTTGATATTCTTGAAGGCTTATCATCCTTCTTGTGCAACCTTTGTTCCCATACTTCAAAGGTTCTCCACATTCTTCAATATTTCTCAAGTACCTAGTTGTGTGTGTGCCCAAACATTGAAAAGATATAGTAAGGAGCTCCATGAGAGGACCAATGTTCCTTTACTAATTCACTCAAAAGACAAGGAATTCATTCCATTCTAAGAAAGCTTATTAATTGGAATTTATAGAAAGTTCAAGACAAGTGAAGGTTCTATAATGCATCCCATAGAAGCTTTGATTCCATTTAAATTCTAACCTAATTAACCAGGAAAGAATAACATTCTTGCCAAGATGTAAAAAAAGTAAAAACAAAAGCTTAGTTTGCTAGGTTAAGCATTTGTTTAATGTAAAAAATTTAGGTTTAATTGTGCATTCTTGCTATGTCATAAAGGAATATAGTGCTTTGAGATGATGAGAATGTCACAATTTTATCATTATTTTTGTAACACATCTAGTAAATTTTTGATGTTTTAGATGGATGAATTTGATTGCCAAGTAATTTTAATGATGAGTAATTCATTCATTTACTAAAAAAATGGCCAACATAAAATTTATATATTCATTACTCCTTTATTTAAGCCAAAATCTTTTTCTAGAAGAGGAAAAGTTCTTGGAAAACCTTTACAATGTGGTAGTGGTTGGAGGAAGTTTATGACTTAGATTGAGCAAATTAATGTAGGCTAAAAAGTCTGCTATTCTTTCGCTCTTCATTCACATGGGCTAGGTAATAGAATAGACGATGGGTGTGGGAAGGTGGAAAGAGCTTTAAGGAATATAGGTTGGTAAGATTCAGCTTTATCATCCACTATAGATCACCTTTGCTAAATAAGATCATATTGCACTCCATAAGTGCTGAAGCTGATAATGATCTTAGACTCAAAGTTTAAAAATTTTAGATTTTAAAATATGTAGCTTAGACATGATACATTCATGAAAAGTATTTCAAGGACTTAGGATTGCATAAGTTTGAAAGCTTTGTCCAACAAGCTAAAGGGGTTTAAAGAATATTTGAAGTCATGGAAAAAATAGGCATTTGGGTTGTATTTTTGAGGTTATAAAAATGATGAAGAATTTGAAGATGTAAAAAATGAAAATCATAAATCTTGCCCAATCATGAGTGCAATAGTTTACCATCTAAAAGGTAATGATTAGTTATTGGATGAAACAATCAAAGAGGAGATGTACTAGTACAGAAAGGAAAAAATTAAATAGCTCACTTATTGGGAAAGAAATAACAAAATTTTCATGTTATGAAAGAACAAAAAATAACATAGTTTAATGTAAATTACAATAAAGATATTTTGGAACTATAAATTTAGCAGGAATAGAAAGATCAATAGATAAAAATTCCACATTATGAGAAAGTAATACTTGTCATTGATTGTTTGGACAGTGAAAATTTTCTTAATTGTGTTCCTTCAAAATTATTGAGTCAGACAACATGGAGTTAATGGAACTAATTATAGTTGGTTAGATAAAAGATATTGTATTTTAAAAGAAACATAACAAACCAATATGGATTGTTTTAATAGACAATGTTTCATTAAATATTACGACATCATTACTTATGATGCAGTACCTTGAGTTGAGTTTTAGTTATGAGGCTCACCCATCCTTAATGGAATCAAAAGTGGAAATTTAACATTGAATCATAAAGTAATAGTAATATAAAATCCTTTAACGATTATAGGACAATTAGTATGTGTAATTTTCACAAAAAAGTATTTTAAAACCACTCACTAACACACTATTACACTTTCATTATAAAAGTATTTTATTCAAATGAGTATGCTTGATTAAAAGGGGGAGAGATTATTAACAATATTCAACTAGGTCAAGAATTAATTGGGCCATTGAACATGAAATTATGATAAAAGAATTGAATACTAAAGTATATCAAATGAGTGCATATCATGCTATTTCTTTGGATTAACTAACTATGGTTCTCACAAGATTCAATGTTGCTAACAATTTATCAATTTGATTTTTAACATTCTTGGAATCATGCACATCTTTATCGAACATAGCCCAATGGTTTTTGAATGCATTAAGTGGGCTTAAGTAATGGAACCCACTTTCTCCATTGCTATTGATATTAGTAAAATATGTTTTTAATAATACTCTAAATAATCTTCAAAATCATGGAAAATATCTAACACAATGCTGAACTAGGAGATTACAAAAAAATTACACACACATGATAAAGGTAAGATTTGATTAAGTGGGACAAAAAAACAATATTTAGGTTTTAGATTTTTTTGAAAGTGCATCAAGCAATGACTAGGCATCAACAAATTAATAAAAAGAAATGTTCATTATTACCATCAATGGGTGAGGTGGTTTCAAAAGAAATTAAGTCAAAAGTTTTGCTTTTAAGAAGTTAATCTTCCAATTAAATATCTAGGTTGTCCACTTTAAATTGCTATAAAGAATAATAGCCACTTCCAACAAACAATTAAAAAACTGAAGTGAAAAGATCATGGTGCAAGAATGAGCTATTCTTTTTTTGTGGTAGACTTATTTTTATGAAGCATGTAATGGCATCAAATCCCATATACTTTATAATGACAGTTAAATTACCAAGTAATATTTTAAGTATAGTAGATTGAAAATCAACTGGCTTCCTATATGGTGATGCAGATAAGGTCAATAGACATCCTTAGTCTAATTAAAAGAAACTTAACTATTAGAGATGTTTAAAGACTTCATTGACATAAAAGCGTAGGGTATGAAATGGCTAAATATTTTTCCTAAATATAATGGTCATTGAAGACCTTGATCTTCATCTAGTTAAGCTACATGACATGTAAATACTAACATTTGGACAAGAAAAGGAGATCCATTGCAGTGTGGAAGTGGACCAATTGCATTAATCACTATGCTTCAAAACTTATGCATTACTATAGGATAATAAAAACTTATCACTAGACTTTGAATGAAAAATGCCCATTAAACTTCATACAAAGTTGAATTTAATTAGGAATAAGGTTTTATGATGAATTCAAACTTTTTGTCTTAAAACTCTAAATGTCAACAAAAGGTTTGAATTCAAATTTTAGGTATCTTAAAAAAATTGCTATTTCCTAAGATTTTTAGAAGTTTGAAGTTCATGGTGGCAACAATTATCTACTTTGCTTGAATAATGATTCTCTTGCTCATTCAATTATAGCCAAAGATAAGGTTAAAAAAAGTATGTCCAAGCTTTTGTAATGCACAAAAAATTCAGCAAGCATAAGCATTTGCCATCTCTAATTTAATAAAAAATTTATTGAAGCAAGAGGATTATTCACTTTAATATGGGTAAAATATTTTTTACATGTTCTTGAATTTCTCAAAAATAAGAAAATTTGGTTAGATAAAAATTTTCTAAAATATGAAAAAAAAATAATTTTCTTTAAATCTTGTTTGTTGGTTCAATATTCTAAGTTACACCTCTTCTAAATGCTTTAAGCTAAAATAAGTAGCATAAAAAGGCAATTTTATAGTTTTGTTTGCACTAGGAAAACAATTTACTTAAATAAGAAATGAACAATAGGAAGTAATTCAATGCATCCCTCCCTTGCCAAAAATCCACAAAGTTAAAATTGATGGCTACTCAAACTATAATGGTTGATATTTAGGTATGGTCGAGTTATGTAAAATCATATGGTTAAAAGAATTCAAGTCTTCATCTATGTTGGGATAGAAAATTTGTAATAGTGTAAAATTCCCTAGCTTTGCTACAAGGTGTTATTTGATAAAATAAAAAAAATTCAATTTGTTAATGAATGTGCTAGGCTACAAGATATTGATCAAACTAATGAAGGTCAAGTTATAATACAATTGAACTTGTCCCACATAAGATAAATAGATTAAGATAAATAGTAAATTTATCCCATATTTATTGGAGTTATAGT
Source organism: Vanilla planifolia (assembly GCA_023846275.1). Taxonomy (NCBI): domain Eukaryota; kingdom Viridiplantae; phylum Streptophyta; class Magnoliopsida; order Asparagales; family Orchidaceae; genus Vanilla; species Vanilla planifolia. The sequence goes on from JAIUJO010000353.1 coordinate 403,199, forward strand.
TATAAAAAGGGTAACAAAGTTCCCAATTACATGGAAACGTAGCAAAACAATCTACCTCTAAATCATGGAGTCTGCTATACCTTTCTAAACACTACAATGGTTTGGTCATAATGGTTGAAGCAGAAACTCTATACATTCATTCATCACACAAGATAATATGTACCATTTTTAGCAAGTAACACATGGATGATGTGGATTAGTTATAGGTATTATTGACTTGTTCGAAGTTCACATAGGATTCATCTTTAATTTACTTAACAATGGTTGAATAGCTTAACACTTTAGTGGAATCTCAAATTTGGAATCGATCACTTATCAAAAAGACTTGCTATTAGAGACATTGTTGAAGCCACTAATAAAGAGTGATTTTGTCATTTTTTTCTAAGATATTGGTTGTGTGGGCCATGTTAACTGTTAGTGCACATTGCCAACATTTGTTCATTGTGTCAAATACATCAAAAGAGCATGGCAATGCAACTATGGGCAACAGTATCATTATATTATGTGTTACAGGAGATATACATTATACAAGTACGTTGACTAAAGCTAACACTTTTAAAACATGCATATTAATGCATTGTCACAGTTATTAGACTATCGCACTACATCAAGATCAAGGAGGTTGTTTTTTAGTTGTATACTTTGTTAGCCTATGAACATCCTCAACGTTTTATTTGGCCTTTCAAACAAGTTAATTCATTTAATTAATTTAGTTTATTATTATAAATTCATGTTAAAATAGAAAAAAACTAATGAAATTTTTAAAATTTATTTACTTGAAAAAATGAAGTTTTTTAACTATTTAACTTTTGTATGTTTGAGTTAATGCTTTTGTTGGTATTATATTTATGAAAATATTATCTATTGACATGTCTTGCATGCATTACTAATAACTTCAAAAGTTCTTTAATCTTACTATGTTTAATAATTTTATATCGTTTTTGTTGAATAAAAGTTTTATTATTAAATTATTTAATCATATTTACTTTATAGGGACTGTAGTTTAGTTTGAACATGTTAGTTACCTTAATTAATAAATAACATATTCTTTCTTCTTTACTTATGTAGGGTTTATCAACAAATTTATCGTGCATCTAATTTCTTTACCATGGTATTTCATTTATAATGTTTAAGGCTTTTATGTTCTATTATTTAATTACAACTAAATTTTTGTAGAATATTGGGTCTTAATGAGGAGGAAAATTTTTTGAGATTTTTTATATAAAATGTTTTATTTTTAAATGGTTTGCATGGTTAATATCTTTTATTACAGATATACATCATTTTATTATAAAATATTGAGGCATTATGATTATCTGAGTTTATAAATTATTTAAGAAGGCTATACTTCATTTTCGAAATGCTTAATTTTCTTGATGGTATTTTTCAATGTTTATAGTTTTTTCCAAACATTTTTTGCATGGCTATATCATTTAAAAAATTATCAAATAACAAATTTATAATTTTTTGGAATTTTATTAATGTACTTAGGTTTTTAGTAATTTTTCAAGGTTATGCCATTAAAATATTTCAAAATAATTTTACAAATGGGAAATGGACTATTTAAATGTAAATATCTCTATGTTTTTTACTTTATTAATAAAAAATCACTTAGTAATTAAAGGGCAACTAATTTCCATTTCTAACAAAAAATATTGCATAAACATAAATCGCACAATTTTTTTTCGTTTTGAAAAGTATGCATATTTGTTTTTATTTTGAGCTAAAACTCTGCATAAATATAAAAATTTTTAACTTTTTTAAGCTATATGTCTAACTATTCTAATTTTTTTTAGGTTATGCATACACCTGAAACGTGCTAGTAAAAAGCATCATGTATATTTTTAAAACTAACAGAATAAAGGTATAACAATGTTTTATAATGCATTAAAATGTTTTAAGAAATCTTTTACATTAAGTAGAAGTGTAAGATATAATAATGTTTTCATTCACCTATTATGAGCTATAAAACTCTCATATTTACATTTTATGAACCTCATGATGCTTAAGATAAGTTCAACAACTTTCTTTACTTGACCAAAGGGATTTAACTACAAATTACAGATTTAAGTGATAGCTTCTACAAGTAAAATAAATATATTATATGAAGCTGATAAACACATAGAGGTGTATTTTTGACAATCCATGTATCAGGAAATTCCATTTTAAATTCATAAATTTGTGATACAATTACGTTATTAATGAACATATTTTATGATGTACAACTTCAAAACATTTTTCTTATTTTTTAATTATTGTACATCATGATTTCTGTAATTTTACTTGTGTGATGCAACTATATTATTATGTTTACACTTCTAAGCTAAACAAAATGAATCCTATGACAAGATCAACGATAGGTGAGAACATTATAACATTTTTATCCTGAATCCTTTCACTTTTAGTAAAGAGGATGAAATCATACAAGTATGACATTCTACTTTCCTTTGTATGATATAAAAGACATGAAAATAAATAGAACATAATGTGGATGAGCACATCTTTTTAATCTAAGTAGTTGATATTGAATAGTTTGTATGTTTTAATGATAACCTTGATGTACAGTAATTAAGGTAGAATTATTTAACATGTACATAAGATTGATTATTGTAATTTAGGTTCCACTTATGCATAAAGGAAAGGCCTAATAATTTCACTTGTAGTATCACACCATAGCCTTTTGAAACATTTTCTTAGAAATTCTCCAATAATGAAAGCCATGCTTTAATTGATGTATATGGCAAGCAATCCCCACTCAATTGCCTTTTTTTCAAAATAGAAGTTACAGTACTTGAATATGATACTCATGCTCATGTTGTCTAGGCTTGAATGGACCCCATTCTTTTATGGATTGGACGACCAACTTATCAAAAGATGGGATCACCTTGCCTATAAAGATCTACTAAACATAACTATTTGTACATTTGAGTAATGGAATCCTAGCAAAACGTGTCATAAAATCCATACACAATAAACAGTGTCAACACATCACCATGATGCACAAACCATTCAATGTGGAATATTAAATACATAAATGCAAACTATAAAGGATGTACACAACTAAAATTTGAACCTATTAAAAGCTTTATACAACTAAGAAACATACATGCAACATTTACTGTAAAGGAAACATCATCACTACAACTATGACCTCATGAAATAAAATATTCAATCATCAACTAGCTAAGACGTAGAAACTTTTTAAATTATGACATTAGAGCTTTTTTCCAAATAGAATAGATTAAAAAGCTATGAAACTATCACAAAAGAATTGCAATGATAACTAACCTCATCAACGAACAATAAGAGCCTTATCTTATTTAGTTTCAATTGCAACCTCAGTAATTGTAGTAACCTTCTTATCCAATGATTTAGCTAAACATGAGGATGAGTGTCCCATTATCAATTTGGTGTCCCTTGATGCTTAGAAGATTGTTTAAACCATAGTCATATTCAAAATCTATTATCAAGTAATTAAGGAGTTCTATCACAATAGTTAGCGACTCAATGATTCTAAAGGGTTATCAATTAACATGTACACTCCTTGATATTGTAATATAGCACATGCATAGTCCCTAAGATGTACTCAATATGCATGTGGTAGTTAGTCATTTTGGGAGAATTTAATCAAATGACTAGCCCTCCATAAATTAGGGTGTGTAATCATGTGAAATGGAACATCACTTAATATGAATCCTAAAAAGTAATTGACACTATGACAAAACTGAGGAGTATATTATCATGAAATATAGAAAACAATATCTATGGAGTTTACTCATGCATATTGGTACCTCCATTTTCAAAACTATGCCCATAATGGCATTTGATTTCATTCCTAGTATGAGTCTAAAATGTTTGGTTTACTTCATCACAGCTTTATGCTCCAATATTAGGAGTCTTAAAATACTTTATTAAGTTTCACTTATTGTATTCTTTATATAAGTACTATACGATTACTATTATACATGACAACCTATGATAATATATAAGGAACTACTTTAAAAGCTCCTTAACAAACTATTTGAGGTTACCATGAGTTAATTCTTAAACCATTTTTTTTATCTCAGGTGTTCTTAAGGCTTCGTCAAAACCTTACTTATGTATTTAGGCTCTCCAAACCTTCTAGATTTTACACATAACTTGCTTTTTAGCCTTTCTTATATTTAAATTACCACTAAGGTCTTTTTTCTTCTCTAACCTTGCCCATGATCTTTCACTAAGACCATAAACTTAGCTTTAAGGCTTAAGTACCTGTTAATGGCATAGCCATTTCTTTCAAAACATTGGTTTACAAAAGTTTTATTAGTGACTTTGCCTGCTTATTAAGATAATATGAGCCACTACATCATTCCTAGTGGCCTATTCCTTTGCTACTCCTATCGTTAGAATGCCATCTAAGGTGCATAACACATACTTTTTGAGATTAATAGATCCATAAGAATTTACCCATATTTCAAAGGTTTGTCATGCCTAAAATTTATGAGAATTACTTTGCTACTAGGACAATTCATAGCTTCTCTCTTAAGGTTATAACTAAGCCATCTCTCAAACTAATTAACATTTGAGGTTAAAAGCAAGAGCCCATTTAAAATAAGGCCATGCAATAATGTTTCTCAGATCTTTCTTTGATGTGTTTCACATGACTAAACTAAATCCTAAAGGACATTACAAAATGAAATCTAAAACCACAATGACCTTAATCATCCATTGTCTAAGAGGAATGGAACCATTAATCTCTTTTGTTATAGATATCTATGGCCTCATTTTCTTTGAAATGTTAATCTAAGAACTCACTAAAAGCCTTAAATTAGTTTTAATTCCAAAGTAAATCTAGCCAAGCCTACATACTTAAACTTTGATTTTTTTAAGGAAATCTAAACATCACTATTGAGCAATCATGCATCAAAGAGACAATCTTCCATCATACCAACCCTTTTCTAAACTTAACTTCTAATAATTTGTTGTGGCCAAACTCAACATTTTCTTACTTGGCTGACTGAAGTAGTTCATAAAGCCATATATTTCTTGTAAGCCTTAAATTTAAGAGTTCCATGTTTCTAACCTTGAAAATAAAGATCAACTTGCTAAGATAAAGCTATTTAAGATCTCACAAGGTCTTAGTAAGTCCTCCTATACAATGTGTTTAGCAAAGAAATAAATTCATAACTATTGCATGATGCAATAAACAATTTTGTCTATAGGAAGTCACGAATTAGTTTTTTTCCAAAAGATGAAGAAAATTGGGAGTTTTTTATTCATTTAGCATAGGGTAAAACTAGAGCTTTTAGAATATTAGTAGATTTATCATTTTCCTTTATCATACTTCAATTCATGATGAAATAAACCATCATGTTAGGATGTTGTTCATAGCATCATGAAGTCATCTCAATCATTTAGTTAAACTAGTTCTTTGTTAAGTGAAATCATAATAGTGACTCTCTTTATTGTGACAAAAACCTATTATCATGCATGATATATTGAAATTAAGAATTTTAGTTTGATATGTTCTCGTTTTTGTCTACATATTTTTTTGATGTACCTACCTCTTCAGTTATGTAATTGTCAACTCCAATGGGAATGTATCCGTCTCTTCATGGTTGTAGATTTCTCCTCTTTTACCTTACTTTTTGCTTGACTATCTTCCTTTGTTTCATAATAATTGTGATTCCCCCTTGCTCTCTCTCATGGCTATGATTTCTACTAGCCTTCTCATAGCTATTTTTCAAATCCAATAGGTAAAAAATCTCTTATATCCATATTATTATATGTTTCAATAACTTCATAATGTTGAGGTGTAACAAAGAGTCACAACTAGGGCTATAAATCATACAACTCTTATTATTATTCATAAATTGGAATTTAAATTTTAAATTAACCTTTAATATATTATTCCTAAACTTTCTAATTGTTTTCAATTAAAGAATCTGGGACTCTAGCTCAAGTTTTAAATAGATTAAGAGAATGTATGGTCCAAACAAGCTTATGTAATATTTATCGTTATCCTTTGTATATAAAATAACAACTTGCAGCTTAATCAAGTAGTTTTAAAAGCACATTATTAAATGAAGAAGTGTAAAAAAACCTAACCTCAATTGTCTAAATGTTCTACTTGTTCTTGCTAATCGAAGTTGTTTAACTTTCTTCCTAAAATTACTAGAATGTTATCACTAAAATAAAGAGAAAAGATCTGACCATCTATACTAGACCTTGCTCTCATCCTCATCATTAGCTTCTTATTTTTCTTCATTATTCCATGGCAATTTAACTATCGACAGGCCCTTACACTAAAGCTTTCTTATATCACCCTCAAAAACATAAACAAAGGACTCCTAATAAGATGCATCTATTTGTAGCTATTGTTCATCTTTGTTCTCAAGAAGAATATGTAACTAGTTTGGATTACTTTATATAGTTCGCCATGTTCTTGAGGATATTAAGCAACACTAAACTAGTAAATGCTTCCAAAATGCAAATCCAAATGATTCTAGAATTGAGAAGTTGTTGTTGCATCTTTATCAAAAATAGTTAGTTTTGTTAGTCTATGTAGTCAAATAATCTACTACACATACTAATCAACCATATTGTCATTTAAATTAGTAGATGTAATTGTAAGAAGGTGAGACTATTTAGTCAATCATCCATTATCATGGATATATGTTGTTAGTCTAAGATGACTACTAAAGTGTTTCCCATCTAACTTCCAAGCTAATATTTCAAGATTTTGCATAAATTGTAAGAATTATGATGTTCTACTTTCATTATCTTGCATATTAGATAATTCTAAACATATTAAGTTACATCCCTCTTTAGACCACTCAAAAAAATATGTTTTTTAGGTTCTTAATCATGTCAGTCTCTAATGGATGAATAAAAAATTTGGTATCATGAGCTTCCCTAAAAAACCACTCCTTGAACTTTTACTATTGTGGGACACACCACTTAACTAGATATGTTAAGATATGACCTTTTAAGGCAAAATCCTTAGATTCACGATGTTGAAGTCAACAAATTTCAACCTAAAGCCTAGGTTCTCGTCAATAAAGTATCCTAAGCAATTCCATCTAATTGACATGGATGTTTAGTACACTAAGTTGAGCAACTAAAGTCTGAACAACAAACTAAGTTTGAATAGCACTGACATTCATCATGACCTCTCTCAATGATTTCTTCATAAGTTAAATATTGATAGTTGTGCTCAGATTCGAAGCATTAACCCAAAAAGTTTTAATTCACTTGCAATACTTAGTGTTAAAATCATAGACCTTAGTGAGCTTGAAATATCATCTCTACCTTAAGTTAAGCTAACTTTTGAGAGAAGAAATATTTGAAGATTTTGTGATTAGTAAAAAGATGATCCTACACCTTATACAAGTAATATGGCTATAACATGAGAGAAAATATCACTACTATTAAATCCAAGTCAAGCTGTAAGCAATTATACTTATATTCAAGCAACTGTTTAGATGCACATGCTTGCACTCAATAACAATCAATAAGAATTACTTCTATGGAAGTGAGTGATTCAATATCAGAGCCTTTGTTGCACAACTAATAGAGTTATGATTAAGGTAACCAATTCGTTAACAAAAGCTTTGCTCATAGTGGTTTGCCCAAAAGAAAACAACACCTTGCTGTATGAACTTAGTAATAAGTGTTATAGTAGTACAAAAATTTTACAAAAACTAAAACGGTAATTATCCACAAAACATAAGAGCTTTGTATACGCAAACTAGAGTCCATCTGTCTCACTCAATGATAGTTCAAATCTTGATGGGATGCATTGGAGTCTTTAGCTTTGATAATGTGACTATGGAACACTTCCTGATCTAAGGAAAAGAAGTACTTTAGAATTTTTTTGTTACTTGTTTTGCTCCTAAAACATAACAAGATTCAACAGTAAGTGAATTAGGCTATCTAAAGGGCATGTGGTGTCCTAAAAATGCTCGTTCCTTATTTTGAATGTAATCTGTGGTATATCTTCCTTTAAAATTTTGACATTCTTTTTAGAACAAAAATCACCAACCTCAACTAAGTTGTGCAATTCATCTCTTTAATAACAATAGCCTTAAAGCCTTTGCTCTTATTAATAACACTTCCTTATGATCTACAAAAAACTACAATGCAACATTAAAAAGTAGTCCCACAATCTTAAGTGGTTACAAAAACCTTTTATCATCTACAATCCTATCAAAAGAAAGATTAAAAAAGAATGTGAAGCAGTAATATGAAATGGATTGTTAAAAAACCTTCATAATAAAGTCATACAGATGATAACAACAAAAGGCTTTATAGCTTATCATTGAATATGTGAATAGATTTGCAATTACCCTCCATAAATATGTCATACCAATTTGATGATCTAAATTGTCTTCTACCCATCAAGATAGGTGGATATCTAGTGATTGGGCTTCAACCCATCAAAATAAATCTTCACTTTAAAGAACCACCATGCTCACTATCACATCCACTACACTACTAAAACTAATCCCTAGTTCTTTATATATAGTGCTCTCTAATTACCCATGAAAGAATGTGTGTTTTACCACCTTCAGTAGTGAACCTTTCTAATCTTCATATTCAATGATGATTTAGGATTTTTCCTTTTTTCCCAACCACTCCAAAACCTTTTGCATGGCATTCCTCCAAACTCAAATAACTTAGGAAGCTCTACCAAGTATTAATATTGAGTAAATTGTGAAGCAATAGTTTCTTTCCTATGTCCAATCATGAAACATTAACAATGAGTATCATTAGAAAATGTAAGACTAGAAGAGTAACATATAAGATTTAAAAATCAATTCAAATAGTTCGTAACAATTGTCAACATTTGATTAAGATGAGTTAATTCATAAGATGGGAAATGGGCACCTTATGTACATAGCACTCCCTCAATAAAATTACAAACTTCATCCATGGAACCTCACTATTTTGGTATCACCATAGTTTTAGGCTTACCTTTTCAGCATGTCGTGGACTCTCAATTTAGGACCAGCTCGAGAAGCAAAACTTTCCTGTTAGTGGGCACCACAAGGAATCAAGAAAATCCAAAACATCAAATAAATCATCTGTTATAATGCTATAACTAATTTTTTTTTAAACAAATACTTATGGATTTAAATGCATGAATGCTTCCAAAATTGGCTCCACTTGAGCCTCAAGCAACATTTGAGGTGTGATAGCCCTAAAATGTAAAACTATCCTGGGCTCTCTTTGAACATGACCACCAAACATTAAGGCCGTTACTATCTTCATGCCTTAACGATCTCTATGATAGATGCACTACACCATTATTTCAAAAGGAAACGATGGTAAAACACATAAACCTTACAATAGCCTTATGCAATGCAATGACATAAATTCCTTGCATGAAATGCCCCATAAATTTCTTTGGAAATTCTCTTTCCATAAGTACAAAGAAAATTGCATATTTTTAATTCCTACTAGATGAATGTAATAAGAAAGTGCTAGGTTATAAGAGCAAGCTTTTTATTATTAGAAATAGACTTACTCTTATGAAGATTGGTCTTCCTTATAAACCTATTTTCTCTCTAATTATTGTTAATCACTAACTTGACACATTAAATAATCATTAGAAAATCATAAATGGTTTCCTTTGTAGTGACTCCAAGAATTCACAAAAGCTCCATTGGAAATACAAAAAATGTTAGCCATCCAACAAAAAAAATGAATTTCTGCCAAAAAATGCTTGAAGTGGTAATGTCTACATTCTTAGCAATACACAATTAGAAGTTAATTTAAAATAAACCATTATGTTTAAGCTATATGAAAGAAAAGAATATGACATTAGTAATCAAATTTCACACTTTTTATCATACAAAACACAATGAAAAATTGAAGAGATGATCTTAAGAAGTACTAATTTGTCTAATCATAAAGCAAGTAGCATATGTACAGTCACAATTGATGGAAACATCACCATTTAATTAGGTTGGGAGGAAATCAGAAGTAAAGGCTTGATAATGAAAACAAGATTGAATATCTAGAATGCTAAATATAGATTGAAAATCTCGATTTTTTTAAATAAAATTAAATCGATTGCTACCATTTCTAGAGTATTTAAGAAAACTCAACTTTGAGAGTTATAAAGAAGCAAGTAAACCATAGTTTATCTTTCATAGTAGTTTGTGAAGTAAAGTAAGTGTGTGTGAATCCCAGAAGCAGGGGTTGGTGAATTATGTGTTGTAAAATATTTTTTCTATTTTTTATTGCTATTATTTTTCAATAATTCCTTATAGAAGCAAAAATATGTTTGTTGACAACCTTGGTTATATATATATAAACATATATATATATATATTTCAATTTTTTTAATAAAGATGAAAAAAATTAAAGTGGTACATCAAAAGGTGGCTCAGTTCGATCTATAAGCAACATGTACTCCTAGTTGAGAATTTTTAATGACGTAAAAACTTTTGTGGGTTCAACTATAATTCAAAATTTGTTGAGCTCAATCCTAACATAATTTTTACGAGATCTAACAAAACTTACTTTTGCAAATGCTAGGTTGCCCTACCCAATAAAAAGGAATAATACAGTATGGGAAAAAATTCTTGATAAAAGAATATATTGTTTCTTATTCTTGTTGATGAATAGATAATGTATGGAGAGATCAAAATCATTAATAGAAATAAAGAAATGAAAGCTTCAAAGTGTTAGTCTTGGGTTGAAAAAATTGGCATTTTTAAAACTAATATGTTGTAGTATATTGCCAAGGCATTTTGAACTAATAAGATATCAAAAAACAATCTTTCACTTCTAAAAATATCGTTCATAATAGTTAGTTATTTTAGGAATAATGATTTTGTTTTTGTAGGAACATTTTGATCATAGTTATTAGAATGTTAAGGATCACTTTTTCATAATTACTACCAGATATACTGAAATGCTCTTCTAAATAAAATAAAAAATTTATTCCAAAACAACTATGCAATGGCCTAAAGAATGGCCATGGAAATACTAGTTTAGGAACATCAACTAGACTATTAGATCTGATTGGAGAGGAACTAGATTGTTAGATCAAATTTTATGAAATTGGATGAGATAAGGATGACTTGATCAATCTGGATTAAATGTGGCCAATCTAGTCACATTGGATGACATTTAGATCATTCAAACCATGAATGGTAATGAAAAATTTGATCTCAATTGTTTGATTAAAAAATCAAAAGATTTAGGCCATCAAATTCCAAAATTGATTATTTGAAAAAAAAAATCACTCAAGGTTGTCCAACTTAGTCACCTAAGTAAATGAAGTATCCTCAATGTAAATGATAATAAGGTGGTGATAAATAATGTGCAAACACTATTGGTGTGGGTCAACGCTCAAATGGGATAAATGAGTGCCACATTATATGATTGCAAGGGTTTTTTGCACTTTATACTATCTATTTTCGACTTATAAAGTGAGTAGAAACATAAACCACTTTCATTCTTATAGGATTATAGATTATATTGCTGATCCATTCCCTCCCATGAAATTATTAATAAGAAAATTTTATAATGCATACCTTCCTTTGTCATATTTAAACTAGGTTAAAATCTACACACTGATCCAGACTTATTTCAAGTGTACTTGGTTTTAGCTAGTCTCCTAACTTGAGGCTTCTCGGGTACTCAAGAGCTTAGTTGGCCGATGTGAATTGTACTTGTAGCATGGCTTAAATGTTTTCGTAATTATAAAAATTTATCAAATTTATTTTTTTAGCAAAAATTTAAAAATAAATTTAGCAAAAAAATTTGGCAAAGATGACGTAAATTTAGCTAAAGATAAGATTAATTGATTGAAAATTAAAGTCGTAGATGTTCCATAGATCAACAAAACGATCAAACAATTTAGATTCTCAAATAGGATTTAAAACAAGATATGTGCCTCATAACTAATAATTAACAAACTAATATTCCATTCCATAATAAAAGAAATTTTAAACTTTTGGTGAATGTCTTTAAGGATCACTAATTGACCATCTTTAAAACTGCATAGCTTGTTCGTCACTACAAAAACTAGTCTATGCTAAGTAAGCCTATTTAAATAAAATACTAAAAATTTATGACTTCACACATCAAACGCGATGGCGACTAATAATCTACTCTTTTTGATGATGACAAGTGTAAATTTTACTAAAACATTATAACATGTTAAATCATATACTTAAGAAATATTATTGAAGCAAGAGGTATTAAAAATGAAAAATATTTGCTCTCCTACACTTCATACTCCTTTTCACTATATGCTCCCATTTAGTTCATGATATTTCTAACTTTTAACTAAACCATGATCATTCTCCCCCTTTGGCAGCATCGAGAAGGTTGTACAACTTACACAATTTCTATTATACCATTCATGAGGTTTTAAAAAAATTTTAACAAGTTCTTACTTTGAAGGTACACATTTAATTTCTAGTCATCCATTGATGATGTGATCTGTAATAAAGTGAAATCCAACATCATTGTTATTTTTCTTATATTGGTGAAGTTAGCTACAAGCTCACAGCAACAAAACAAGTCAAGTCTCTAATGGTTACAACATTTTCGTGTAGTTATTTTAGAATATTAGTCTTTCCCTAATCAATTATTAGTCATTATGTTTAAGCAATAATTATTATGCTTCTCCCAAATCTATCTAACTATCAATTCATGGAATGAACCTACACCGTTAAGGGCTTCTTCAAAAACTTTTTGTTCTATGAAGGATAAAAATGTTGTATTCTAGCTGCTTGATTAATATATCATTAAATTCATTCCTATGTATATTAATATTTCCAAACTCAGTGTAGTTTTTTACTAGCTTCTTCTCCATAATTTTCCTTGTCCAATTTGCATTCTTCTTCATTTATAACTTCATTATCACCTCTATCTAATTATTAGAACTATTATTAATTATTCTTGTAATGGACTCATCATACATCAACATGTTTTTTTATTTCTTTTTTCCTATGTGGGACATATAAATTGAAGTCATATTTTCTATTTCATATATTAATCATACAGATATCTTTTTAAAAATTCATTACCATTAAATTAAAATCATTTTGTCTTTCTGACTCTAATCAATTCAACAAAGCATATGATAATCTTATTTTCTTATTCATATGAAAAAAACTCATGCAAATTTTAAAAAAATAATTATAAATCACAAATTCATGTCCCTTTCCATCTACTCTTAAGATTTTTCTATGAAAATTTATTTAAGTAAGCTATCTTTTATATTTTATTAGTAGTTAAACCATTTTCACTTAATGTCCCACTTAACATACTTTTTCCACTTTTTATGGATTCCTAAGTCAACTATGAATTAACTACATGGTCATAAAATTAAAATATGTCATTCTTAATCGTACATTATATGATGAAAAAAATGAAATTTCTTAACAAATGTCATGGTCAAACTTTTGTTTTAACATTCGAAAGGTATTTGATACTTCTAAAACAATTATGTACATTTACAAAGAAGTAGTAAGTGATTAATGTTGGTCAATACTAAGTATGTCTAAAAATATTTAATAGTCTGACCTAATTTCAAAATGCTAAGGATTACAAATATTTTGCAAATGAGTCACACAAATTCACAAAGAGTAACTTTATGAGGCCCTAAAATTTTGAGACACACTTACAAACTACATAATCTTTAAATTTTGGAACCACACCATCTTGGGTTTGATAATGGTAAGGCATGGATGTTGTGATTTTGCAAAGAAATTTCTAGAGTTTTTTTTCCTTAACAATCAACTCATGTCTATTATGCCTTAGATTTATGAATTTTTCGATTGGGCAAGGAAATGTAAGATATCCAAATTTAGAATCGTATTTGCATAGACCATTAAATTTCACATGAGAATTGGATGTATGAAATTAAGGAATAAATAATTCATTGAACACTTGGATATATGATTTTTTCATTCTATAATTACCATGTGCACAAAGCTTTTTTCTTTTCACATGGTTGTAAGATGAAGCAAGTTCAAGTACAAGTGTAACTTTCAAGTAAGCATCAGTCTTTTGCATATGATTGAATGAAGTAGCATATAGAGGAATTTGTGAATGATTATGAGTAGATTAGTGAGGAAATATACCATAATATCTTGTCTTCAAATCTTATAATTCTTTTTCGAGTTAGTAAAACTTTACTAGTTTTCCCTTAAGAAAAGATTTTTCTTTTATCGAATTATTGTTTCTAAATTTAAAGTATCATTACATGTATTATTCTTAGAAATTCTTTTTCACAATCCCTTTTTGATGGTTTCAATCATTAAAGATTAAACATAAGGGGATGAACTTGATTAGTAAAGGAAATATTCTCCTCTTTAAGTGCATCACTCCAATCATGCAATTCAAATATCTACATTCATGTTTGGAATAAACTTTCTTAAGATCATCATAAATGTTAATTAATTTATTATGCTTAAAACCTAACTCATTAAAACATATTGATATTTCATCACAAGTAGATTGATGAATAGAATTTGATGTACTTGATACAAAATTGTCTCAAACATTAATCTCTATGATGAGTATCTTCTTCTTCTTCTTCTTTGTCTTTTTCTCGTCTTTTCTCTTTTTGATCATTTCCATCTTATCATCACAATTAACATTAGCATCATTTTGACAATACAACGTATTTCATTCCAATACCTTAAAAGAAGTAGCCATACATGCTCTCAAAACAATTTTTTAGATACTCAAAAATAAGTAATTTATTTATTTATCATTTAATTAATCTAAAATTATTGATTTATTTTTTTGTGAATTACAAAAAATTAAATTTAAAAATTTTCAAAACTAATTATCAATCTTTATAATAACAGTTTTAAATGTATTTCTCCAAAAAAGAGAGTTTCCTCTGTTAAACAAAAAGGGATGATCTGTTGAAATTCCTTCATTTCGAGATTCTCAAATATGAATTATGGGTGAAAACATTTTAGAAAAATAAAATAAAACAAGAATAATAGAAAAGCAAGAAGTGTAATAATAAAGCAAAATGTAAGGATTGTAATTGATATTTTAAACAAAATTGGTAAATAGTTAAGAATAATAATTCAATTAATTTACATTCACCAATAAACAATCTCTATAATAAAAATGGCACACCTAAAGATTTAGTATATACATGAACCCTAAAATGAGGTTAGGAGATACACCATTAGAAGAAAATTACAATTTATGGTGTTTCTTCTTTGTTCACCTCTAACTTACTTTAGGTTTTTCATTATATATATCCTCCAACGTACTTGATATTATTTATAATAGTTTCTCCCCATCCTATGAGATTTTATTTGTTCAACTCTAACCCAAGATTTTGAGAGATCAACCCCAACTCAATTTTTTATAAGATGAAATCAGAGTTTATCTTTTACAAATTTTATGTTACACCTCAAAAGTAATAGAAAATATGGTAAGTAACAAATTTTTGTTAAAGTGCACAATATTTATTATCCATGTTGATAAATAGAGCAAGTCACTAAGAGTTCAAAATTATGAAGAGAAGTTATAACATGAAATCTTAAAAGTTTTAGGCTTAGCTAAAAGTATTTTTAGTATTAAGAACTACTAAGCCCTAGTGTGCTACCAAGAGATTTTACACTATTAGAATATGATGGAATGCTTCTTTGAGATCCTAAAGTATGGTTCTTGTTTATCAGCTATTTCATTCCTAATGCTTTAGCTTTAATAGAAACATTTTTGCCAAAATTATTAAAAAGTTAATGAAATAATCTTTCATGAAATGTGTAAAAAGTAGCTTAGATAACTTTTCTAAGCATCTTAAAAATGTATTCTTTCAAACTGGCTACAAAATGGCCTAAGTAATTGCTACAAAAGTAGACATTACCAAGGATAAACTTGGAGCATTGCTTCCAACTAGAGAGGATGTTGACCTTTAGGCCAAAGATCATAAAATTAGATAAGTTATACATGATTAGATTAAGAAAATGAAATTATGCCCATCTAATCTCATTAGATGAGATTTGGAACATTTGAAAAATTAAGAGTAAAGATAAGAACAAATCCTAGATGTAGGATTTAAAAATGCAAAGATCTATGCCATG
The DNA here is from genome assembly GCA_023846275.1 of Vanilla planifolia. Classification (NCBI taxonomy): domain Eukaryota; kingdom Viridiplantae; phylum Streptophyta; class Magnoliopsida; order Asparagales; family Orchidaceae; genus Vanilla; species Vanilla planifolia. The sequence goes on from JAIUJO010000353.1 coordinate 419,260, forward strand.
CAATTTATGGATAGATTATTTGAAGAAGTAGAATCACATTGTCTAATTAAATATAATGTGATCTTTGTCATCCAATGTTGAGCCATGATCAAGTGCTCATGTTAAATGAAATCTCCTCCATTCAATCAATAATTAAAATGGTGAAAAAAGTGTACATTAGTGTTACTAGAATGTGTTGGTGTCAGAATGGCCAAAGTTCTTAGTCTTATATGCTTATAATCTAACCTAAAACATAAGGGTGGCTCCCTCCTTCTATGCTTACAATTTGTCTCCATGGCCACTTGAATTCTTTCAACATTACAAGCTATATTCTAAGTCCAAGTCAACTCGATATAAAATTCATAGGAATTTTGCCTTATGTGCTGCTTCCATTGTGTTACTCAAACTTGTTTTAAGAATGCGTGAGGACCCATTTTTAATTCGAAAGTACTTAGTTCTTTCTGGTCTCCTAACTCGAGGCTTCCTTTGCCATGTTGTACTTTGTCGACCCGAGGGCTTTGCACTTGGAGTGTGGCCTAAAATCTATTTTTCTTTTTTAATTTTGAAATTTTAATAGTATTTCTTTTTTAATTTAGCCAAAGATTAATAATAGATTTACCATTAAATTTGGCAAAGATGCATAAGAATGATTTAAAAAAAGAAAAAAATTAAGTGATAAAAAATTGAATTTGAAATGTTTCTAAAATTATGGGAAAATTTGAAGACTTTGGTTGCCAACATAGAACTTGAATGGCAAGGTGGATATTTTTATTAATAGTTAATAATCTAATATTCTATTTCATGACAAATGAACCTTCTTAAAATTTATGTGCATGTCTTCAATCCTTGTAGCTTAATGAACACTACATGGTGTTTTTAAGAACCCTAATTACCCATCTTTGAATTAACTTGGCTTGTTCTTCACAAACAACCATTTAGCACTAAACAATGTTGTTCGAAAAAATCCTAAATATTTATGGCCTTACCCATTAGACATAAGGATGACAAAATAGTTTGCACATTTAATAAACCAAGTCAACTTGAATAAATAATTTAACAACATCAGAGGAACAAAGGAAATAACCACTCAAGTAAAGGAAAAATTATTCTCACCCTTCCATTATTTTTTTGCTAAATCATGTAGAAGACATGAAACCAAGGAATCCATATGGTTGTCCATCAACTGGTAAATAGCGTCATGAATAATGTCATTTTGAATGGCTATAAGATCTTTAACAACTTTCCACTCACACAAAAGTCCTAGGATGATCTTCTATTATTTCAACTTAATTTAGTTTGTCTGTATTCACTTTTGATCCATAAAAGTTATGAACTTTTTAAATGTTTCCATAACACATATCATACTCTTCAGCTAAACATTTATGGCATCATGAATAACAACAATGGACTCACTAGCTATGGTTGTGTTATTCATAATCATAGGTGCCAAAATGTGGAAAACTTTTCTGATTTTATGGTTAGCAAATCATTATGAGAAACAAAGGAATGTCTCTTCTCCCATTTATTCAAATATAATTTAAAACAAAATTTATAGCTTTTGGATTATAATAAATTGCAAATATTTCATTGAATAATTTGGATAGCTAAATGAACCCTAGAAGCTATCAAACTTTTTATCAAAAGAATAATGTGGAAAGTATTGAAATTTTTTTCTTACATTTTAAAAGAGGTCAATGAAGTGGTGAACCACAATTCAAATATAGAAACAAAAACAATGAATTGAGGTACCTAGGATTTACAAAATAATGATTTATTATGTAGGGCACTAGACAATCTGGATGATGCCTAATTCCCATGCAATCATATTTCATACATGGTTTGATGCATCATCCAAGAGGACAAGTCTAGATTAAATGCAAACAAATTGAATCTTTTTATTTATACATGAATGTTTCATAAATTGAGACAATTGTCATTGTACTTTATGAAAGCCACACTTGTGACAATTTTTTAACTTCATACCATGACATTTCCTTCAACATGGACTTAATAAACTAAACTAAGAATTTGTGATAGAACAATAATCATGCCACTACTCTATGTTTCTTTAATTGTATTTCAAGTATGATATAATTATCAACAAATATGTCATGTTATAGCTATAACCCAAACCAGCTAATGAATTAGACAAATTCATCTAATAATGGTTTAGAGTATTCAAATAAAGCACTAAGTGTTATAGATAGAAAGTTCATCATTAGACATCATCATATCAAGATGATGCTCTCTGTTTTGCATTGAACATGTATTGTTCATCTTTTGTTGCATTATGATGATACATTTCCTTCTTACTCTTTGTTAGAAAAATATGCAATGAAATTTTAGAATACATTATTACACAAAGGCAACTGTATGATATTTTCCAATGCACATCTATTCCTTCTTAAAGTGAACTATATTTTTTTTTGCACACCATCATGCTTTAATGTTGGTTCACAACTATGCACAAGACAAGAACAATAAGTAAACCCAAAGATGGCGTAGTCATGCTTCTAAAATGTCCATCCTATTACATCACACTAATGCATCTTCCAAACATCTCAAGGGAATGTCAAAAACATATAATACTTATTGCACTCTTTATCAAACTTGAACAATGGCAATGGGAAAATACTTTTCCATCTCTTTGAAATGATTAATTAATCCCATTTAATCAAAAAAAATCAATCTACCACAACATAGAAAAATTGCTATCATACCATCAAGGACAAGCATTGACTTAGAACTGACATTGAAGGAAATGCTTATTGGAGTTGCCATGTATCGAAGAAGAAATGTTAAAGAAAAATTATTTTATTTACCAAAACTTAATTGGCCAGTTCTTCATCAAATTGTGCACTTTGTAAAGTGTGATATTATTCCTAGAAATGACAATTTAGTTTACTAAAAAAAAAGCTTACTTTTCTTACCAAAAAACTTTTAAACTATTGCACTTCATGACACACTCCAACATAACATGGGCTTTGTTGTCTCGTCTATGAAACCAAGACATTTTGCAAAATTTCTCTTTAAATTTCCCTTGGTGCAACAGTACCTAAAAAAATTTATTTAGTTGGACACTATTAATTTCATATTTTTGATGTTCAAATTTGGCATCATCATCCCCTAATATGACCATCATATTCTTGATGTTTTAATTTAAGTGAACATTGATCCTCTACTAATTAATCACACAACTATTTGATGGATGGGTTGAAATGGTTCTATAATGATCCATCAACAAACTTCAATTTAAAAGTAGTACTAGCCAAGACATTAAAATAGCTATGATAAAGTATATACACAATCCATGGTGCTATTATACCATCTTGATTAACATTCCTTCCACAAGCTAATATACACAACATAAAAGACATCTATAACAAACAAACGTTTAATACAATAAGGAAATCTTGCAAGAACAAATGCAGTATGTTAAAAGAAACGTAATAGTAGCACTAAGGCATCATGAGTTAAAACAACTAAGATGTATAGACTTTTTTATGCCTAAATCTTACGCCAAATTTGAGCTCCTAATTCTTTGGACATCTATATAGAGTTAAAGTGGGAAGCTCAATAAGGAATTCTCAATTCATTCAATAAAAGTACTCAAAAGTAACATGAAAATAGAACTTACTGGTGCATGAAAAGTATAACCAAAAGCATATAGTTAATTAGAAGGGTGCATAGGAGTGTCATATCCTACAAAACTAAATTAATACATTGCTTAGGTTACTACCATACAAGATCAATAATAATAATTGGATTCACTATATATTTCCTAATATCATGACGTATTTAATATCCTTTGTGGGCTCTCTAATCCTAACAATCTCATGTTGTTTTGATGTAGTTAAATAAGATGACTAGTTTCCCACCATCAATTTAGCATCACTCTACTCTTCATAATCTTAGCTTTAAAATTTGCACTCCTTAGTTGTACTACGAGTCTATGATCAAGTCATTAAGAACTCCACGATTGGGAGTCAAATTACATGAGATAAAACTTCCATGATCCTAAAGTATCATCAATAAGCACGTGACATTCCTCCATTGCCATTAAGATGTCCTCAACAATCATGTGAAATGTAGCTAAACAAGAAGTGAATTGATCATTAAATTTGTCACCCAATAAATATGGGAGTCAAATCACACAAAATAGTTTCTCTGCTCTTTGGTGGATGTCTTAAGAAGAAATAGATTAGGTTGTACGTCGGAGTGCAAGATCATGAAATCTAGTACCCTACAATTTGGGATTTTAAAATTGCGACATAATATTTCAATGAGTTGAAAGCTCACCCATAATAGCCCCATATGCTGGTTTAATTCTTAGGATTCTAAAAAGTTTTGTCAATTCCATCATAGTCTTATAAAAACATATGGGCTCATGCAAATTACATGTTATGATTCTTTTATTTTTTCATTATACTTATCTCAAAGGATGTTAAATACACCAACCAATCAAATATGTTAAGTAAAACTCTAAATACACTATAACCAAGAATTTAAGATTACCTTGGTTAAGATATTAAACATTAATTTGTTTATCTAAAGTGAAGCTATGTTTTCCTTCAAAACCACTATGCCATTTGGGTCATCCAGACAACTCATATTTAAAAATATGACTAGACTTTATCATAATCCTACATTTTGCAAATCACTAGGATCTATTTGAACGTTAGGGCCTCAACTTGAGATTTTACTCATTACCATTAACTTGCCTTTGACCAATAATTATGAATCTAGTTCATAGCAATTTCTATAAAACCTTGATTCACAAGTGCACTACCAATGACTCTTCTTGCCTTTTAAGGCAACCTCAACCACTATTCTCGTCCCAAAAGTTTAATTTGGGCTATCCACAACCCTAAACTGTCACCTAAGGTGTTCAACCTATGACTTCTATGAGTAAACTGACAACTCATGATCTTAGTAATTTTTTTAAGCCATGTGTAGTGATTAGCAAAACAATTATGAAAAGAACTATGTTTTTTGACTGAGCAATTGCTCCTATCCCTATGCTATGAAAAAGGCCTCTCTTAACAAAACCATTATCTAAGGTCCAAACCAAGATCCTCTCAAAACGAATGCTACGTCTAAATCTTGCTTGAGGACTCAAAGAGTGGCAATGCTGTTGATTGTACCCTCAAATTACTCCTTATGGTTTCCACATAAAAAAATTGAATCCTAAGCATGATTATAAATGAAAATTTATACTAACAATAACTTAATATTTGTTGACTTAAGAGCCACAAGTCCTAAGGTTTTTATTCTTATAGTTTCCCATGGATTTTTTAACTTTGACATTCAAATCTAAGGATTCCATCGTGTCCACTACTGACATATAACCTCAAGATAATAGTCTCATGGATTAGATAAACAAGTCTATATACAACCCATTTGGCAAGATCACATAGATATCTCTCTGCACTCGAATTTAACAAACACTTATGACCTTAAAAATTGGTAGGTTTTCTGGGGCATACAAAGTAGTACATAATACACCGATTACACATCTCTATTGGAAAGCCATCACTATACATTATGCAAATGTTAACATACAGCATGATGTCCATATTTAGATGACATTCCATACACTAGAATTGGATTGAAATTTTTAATATAGTGATATCCAATGGGTTAAAAAAAGAAATAGCATTTTTAATGATCATACATTATTTTATCTTGACTAAAAATCATTCTATTTAGATGTTATTCATTGAATCATAAATTCATCTCATTTATTTGTTAAAATGCTTTTATTTGTTAAACTTAGCATTTTATGTGGAAAATTAATAAAACTGTTCTTTAGAAAATTATCAAAATCTAGTGTCATGCATGCCATAAAAAATAAGAAATTTTGATTTCACGTGTATTTTGTTTAGGCACATAGTCATAAGGTTCATGCCTCATATTAAAATGTGTTGTGCTTTAATGGACAAGTCTTCTATTTCACTTTAGGCATATGATTTTCTACTATGTTGTGTTGTTCAGGGCTAAGGTTACCTTCCTAGTTCTTGATGGTTGGGGTTGCTAAATTATCTCCATTATAACTAGAGTTTTGATATGCTTTTTTATTTCTATTCAATCACATCCCTTATGGAAAAGTACCACATATATTCTTAATAAGGTCGATTACTACAACTCTCTTAATTTAAGATGCTATAAGGTGTAATGGCTAGGGTTAGGCTCCTTCAAATGTCATGCCTGAATAGGAATTTAAATTTTAAGTCCACTTTCTTCAAACATTCCCTTAATACCATAAAATTTAAAGAATTCATGCCAGCTAGGATTATGGCTCATGGTTCAAATAGATGAGAAAAATAAAGTGAGTAAACTAGCTTAAGTATAATTAAATTATAACTATTCTATATCAAACAATCATACCTACCTTAATATATTGATTCAAAAGTGCTTAATGAGCTAATATGAGAAGGAACATTCCTTGAGTCAAGCAAAATCTATAGTTGAGCGAACTAACCTTAATAATGTAATACGTTCAAATGTTGTAAAAGAGTAGTCTACAAAGTGTCTTGGGGTGTTTCGCAAACTTCATGGATTGAAGACATTTGTAAGAACTTTGAAAAGTTTTTGTTTTTAGGAAAAATGTCAACCTATTGATTATTAATTTTCAAGACATCTCACCATCCAATCCATTGAAATGTCACTTTGGAATGCAAGGTGTTCAAACATTTTCTTCATTTAATAAACATATAAAATTCCTTTTCTTAATCATTTAATCTTTCCTTTGTTAAATCTTACTCATAGATCTCTTTCTCAATTCACATTAAGTTAATTGTTATAGTTTTTTTAAATTAAAAAAATAATTTTGTAAATAGCATAAGCCACATCCCAAGCATGTGCTTAAGCACAAAGCACTTGGGTGAAGACCATGATACAGTTGGTCTAGGAAGCCTTATGTAAGGTGACTCACCTAAACAAAGTTGTGTCGTGCCTAGTTATATTCATGGTGCAGTCTTAAACCAGATGGGTATGATAGAAGAAGGATAGAGCTAGTCAAAACTAAAACAAAGCATGTGAATTGATCATGGGTCAAATCCATAATTGTATTAAACCTTTATGCATCAGGGTGCCCTAGGTGATGAAATCGAATATGCACATGAGGGGAACTAGCCCCATGTTCCTCTTAAAATTGTAAACTTATAGAGAGCTAAATAAAGAGCAAATCCTTTTGATGTTCTACCATGTTGGACTAAATCATTATCCTACATTTAGCAACATAGAATTTGATTTGTTTTTTCTCATCGTCAAATCTTCGATCAGAGGATGGAAATATTGCCTACCAATAAGCACTTGCTCACGACTCAATTTTGGATGATCAATATTGTATTTGCTTTAATCAAACAACCTTAATTGATTTTGCTTTTCTCATGTGATCTGTTCTTGATCTGATGGCCTAGACCTATTGAATCCTATAACCAAGTTCAGCTTTACCATTGATAATTCAAAATATCTAGATCTCTTGTAACATCATTAGATGGACCAGATTACATTTATCTTATTACAATCAACAATAGTTCTTTGGGGTTTACTTCTACTAAGCTGATGGTCAAGATCTCGTCTAGTTGCATGGGTGATCCAAAATAATGTCTAAATCTCTAGCCATTATTTCTACCATTGAATTTGGTTAGTGCTCATCTATACATTTCTGATTATGTTTGTTCCATATCAAATGAGGCTCATTTAAAATTTTTGTGAATTATGTAAATAAATAAGCATTAAAAATAATAATATATTATTTTAATATTAAATACATATATTTTATAGCTAAAATAAAATAAATTAAGGCTATGTAATATGACAGTTAAAACTACATAAAAGAAACATGGGAGGAGATTTAGGGCTTCAAAGTTATATATGTAAATCAAAGTAAAAAATGGAAAAAAAATATGATAAATTATAAAATAAAGTTGAATTCTAAGACATAAATTAGTTATAGATCCAAATGTCTCCAAAACCTTAAAAACCATAGAGAATAAAGCCTTTAAAAATTTATAAATTAAAATTATTGGTATGAGCTTTTCATCATGAGTCCAAGGATGTTTGTTTCATCTCAATCTTGCATTGTCGGTTATTACTCCTAATTACAAAAGAAAATAATCATAAACAATATGAAATTGTTGTCATAACGTTATGCAAAAATATATTAAAACTTAAATGAAATAAATCTAAAAATAATTAACATAATCAAAATAAAATCCGTGCAAATGTCACAGAATATACTATGGAGATTGATTATAAAGTCTTTGATTCTCAAATATTTTAGAAATAAAAATATTTTTGAAAGACTACTTAAACACTAAGAACTAAAAAATTTAAAAGCAATAAAAATAATTTAATTAAATAGAGCTCATTGAAACATTTTCTATGGCATATATTTCAACTTGATTAGATGTTATTTACAATTTCTACAAATAACCAAATAGAATAGGCATAAATACTAATAAAATATTTTTGAAATAATAATTAAACGTGTTATAGAGGTAAAATTAAATATGTTAAAGCAAATCAATGTACAAAAAGTAAACCAATGTAAAAGTCACATGAGAGGAGAACTATAGTATCACAATAATGTTACATAGTCAAAGCAAAAAATTTAAAGAAATGAGAAACAATTGCAAGAAAAAATTGCATTAAAAGATATTAAAAAAATTGTAACCACTACAACTATCAAATCAAGTATGAATTGAAACACTTCATAATGCTTGCAAAAAATATTTAAAATAATTTAAAAAATTAATTGGATAGAGTTGTTAAGGTGAAGTCTAATGATGATTTTTCATAACATCAAACCTTTAAAAATAAATTATTCTTTGAATACTAAGTAAATAAAAATAATTACACTAAATAACATTCTCCATCATATTTTAAAACAAAGTAAATAAATATTTATAATAAAATGAGATATATCAAAAGGAAAAAATTTGAAGACAATTTGACAAATTTTATAGGAAATCTACATTTCAAGATGGTAAGAAGATTGAATGTATACTTTCAATGATTGAATCAAATAAAAATCAAAATATCTTGCAAATAGTGCAAAAATCCATAAATAAAAATTAATATCTAATTTGATGGAGCTTATTGACATATCTCTAATGGCATTTGTTTTTTTTAAATTATACCTTGTTTGGATTTTCTACAAATTATAGAGGAAATTCAACATAAAATAAAAATATATTATTTTGATATTAAATAAATATAAGTTAAAGATAAAAAAAGATAAATTAAAACAATGAAACATAAAAAAATCAAAGCATTCTAAAAGTTGATCGAGAGTATAATTAGAGTTTTAATATAAATATAGCCAAATCAAATTAAATAATTTAAAATTGAGATAGGACTTTTTTTAAATTTTAATTCAAAGATACTAGAGAGAGTTAGTGTAACATTCGTAATCACTAAATCATGTGAGAATTTAAATATTATGAAAAAAAAGTATTTGTTAAGAAAATAAAACATTTAAAAATATAAAAATAAATATTTATTTAGATAATTCTTTTCAAGATGATTCTAAGGACTTTTGTTTCATCTCCATTAGATGTTGTTCGGAATGACAGCAATTTACCAGGACAAATAAACATATATACTAATAAATTATTACTTTTAGTAAAATGAAACAATGTAATACTACCATCAAGGATGATGTAAATGTTACATGATAGAGATTTAGAGTTAGGTAATATGATAATAATGTTAAAATAAAAAGTTTTAATTGATAACGTAAATTGCATAGTAAAATTGCATTATAAAACACAAAGTGGATCATGTAATACCCTCAACCATCAAGACATGTACAAACTCACTTAAGTCATTAGAAAAAATATTAGAAAATAACATTATTAAACATATAGAACTGAAAATTAATTGGATAATAGTATTTCAGAATAGTCCAACGATGTTTGTTTACTCTTGATTAAAACACACATAGAATTATTATGAATTAGAAATGTAAATTTGCTTATGTAATAAAAAATTGTTATTTTATTTTATGTGATTAATAATAAAGCTAAAATAAAATAAATTGAGGAAATATAATTCAACCAAATCAAAATGTTGTAAAGATCACTAGATAAGGTAAGACACATAGAGTGGCATAGTAATATAATAACAAAAATTAAAAAATCAGAAGAAATGAGAAAAAAATTACAATAAAGTGGCATTAATGAAACTCAAGACACCAAAAATAACATCATTAATCATCAAATTCAGTACAAATCAATATATCATATAAAGCATACCAAAAGTATAAAAATATTTAAAAATTTAAAAATGAATATTTAATTCTTTAGAGCTTGCTAAGAGGAGACAATAACAATTGTATCAGCTTAATAAGACATCATTTGGAGTTATTACAAATTACCATAGTAAAGCAAAAAAACTTGTGTTAAAATTATATTATTTTATGGCAAAGTAAATGCATATTAAAATATAAATAAGATAATTTCAAACAAAGTATCATAATCGAACTAAAGAAATCCAAAGGTCAAATAAGATGAGACTTATAGTTACCATATAGCATGACCAAATGAAAATCGAATATGTCAAAAGAGAGATAAGTTGTATAGAAAAGCTACATTCCATGATACTGAGGAGGTCATGCATAACACCATCTTTGAACAAAAGGGGTACTAGCCAAAAAATCTCATAAAGAATGAAAAAAACTTAGAAAATTAAATATTTTAAATAAAAATATATAATTAGATATTGGTCATAGATATGAATCCAATGACATTTGTATCATCTTCACATCTCTAAGAATTACTAAAAATTATCAAAATAAACAACAAAAAATAATAATAAATTCTTAATTTAACATTAATTGAAAAGATTCATTAAGGTTGAAATTACATTAATTAAAGCAATAAAATTAAACAAAACAAAAGCGATGCAATGGTGACCAGACAAGAGACTTTTATTGTGATTGAGTAATACAACAAAATCAAAGAAAGAAATTTGATGAAATAAGATGAATGTTAAAGGAGAGTTGCATTCCAAGAAGCACTACCTTTATAAAGTAAACTCGTCGATCATCCAATTAGGTTCAAATAAATGCTCCATAAAGCATACCAAAATCACTGAAAATATAATATCTAAAATTATACAAATTAATAATCATTTATATTCAGCTTATGGAACAACATTTGTTTCCTCTTGATTTGACCAATTTTTGAATTATTGTCATTACTTAATTAAGTAAACAAACTTATACAAAACTATACTTTAAAAATGAGGTTAATATATATTAAAATAGAAATAAGATAGTTTTTAGCAATGTAATATAATCAACTCAATGACATATAAATGTCAAATTAGATGAATTTTGAAGTTTCATAGTAATATAGCAAAATAAAAACGAAAAATTTGAAGAATTGAAATGAGTTGTGTAAGAAAGTTTCATACATTAATTCTAAAGAGATTGAGCATAAACTCCTACTTATAATGGTTTAAACAAAAAAAACTCACAGTACATGCAAAAGCCTTAGATAATTAAATATTTAAAAATTAAATATCTAATTCGATAGAGTTCTTTGAGGTTAATTCAATGGAAATTGTTTAATCTCTGTCGAACATTATTTTGAATTATTAAAAATTATCAAAAAAAATAATAAATAATAGTAATTGATTATTCATTTAATGTTATCTGTGTGTGTGTGTGTATATATATATATATATGTATGTATTTTAAATGTGAAATGAGATAATTTAATGTATTGAAATAACCCAAATCAAAGAGAAGTGAAGATCATATGAGAGAAGATTTAATGTTTCATACTACTATAAGAATTCAAAAGGAAAAGTTTTAATAAATGAGATAAATATATAGCAAACCAGTATTACAATGTACAAAAGAGGTTGAATGAAACGTGATGCATCATCAAAATCGTGTATGACACAAACTATCTCACAAATAATGCCCAAGCAAATGAATAAAAAGTTTAAAGAAAAAAATTCAAATTGAATATTTAACTTGATTTAGGATAAGATCCAATGATTATTATTTCTTCTCAAATTGGGTCTTATTTTGAATTACTACCAACTACAATAATAAATAATCATAAATTAATATAAATTATTATTCTAATATAAAATAAATAAATATATAATTAACAATTAGGCAAATTTAAGCAACGTAATATTTTAAAATCAAAGATATGTAAAGGCTACAGAAAAGACATTTGGAGTTTATAGAATTAGAACAAAATTAAAGTGAATAATTTTAATAAATAAGGTAAGTTGTAACCAAAATGTTGTATCCTATGATACCAAGGAGTTCCATTATAACCTCCATGGTCATCACATCTTGTTCATAATTAATTGTCTCATAAAACATGCCATTAGAAAAAAATAGTTTAAGAATATTAAAAACTTTATTTAATAAACTTCATTAAGATGAGTCTAGTGATATGTTTTCTTCTGAATCAAACCTCATTTGACATTACTATTAATTATAGTATTAAAAATCATAAATAATAATAAATAGCATTTAAAATATAAAGGAAATATATATAAAATATGTGATAATTTAAAGTATTTTAAAAACCCAAATCAAGAATAGAGAATTGGAGTTTCAAAGTAATATAACCAAATCAAATCAAATCACCTGAAGAAAATGAGATAAATTACGTAGGAATGTTGCATTCTAAGATATTAAGGATATTGACTGTGGTAATTTTGATCATGAAATTATGTACTAATAAAACATTTAGTAAACAAAGGACAAAACCCCAAGAAAATTAAATTTAAAATATTTAAAAATTAATATTTAAATAGAAAAATCTAGTTGGGATGAGTTTGATTACCATTATTTCATGTTAATTAACTTTTTTTGGGGTTCTAAAAAAAATTCTAAAATAAATAAGCAAAAAAATAATAATAAGTTTTTTATCTCTAAAAAAATATATAATAAAGCAAAATTGAGAAAAATTAAAGCTCTATTATGTAAACAAATCAATTTGTTCATGTTTGAAATTATTGCAAATGTGCTAACGTAAATAAATGTAAATAATAATAGATAGTTATCTTAATATTAGGTAAATAAATAATAAAAAACAGATAAATGGAAGCAAAGTTTGCATAACCAAATAAAAGGCATTGTAAGGTCATAAGTGACTTTATTTAAAGTTTGATGTTAATAAAAAAATAAGAGTAAAATACTTGAAGGAATGAGAAAAATTATTTGAGAAAGTTGCATTCCAAGGTTTCAAAGAGATTAAGCATAACATCCTCATTCAAAAATTGTGCCAAAACAATCAAAAATAAAATATTTTAAAAATGTAAAGAAAAATATATTATTAATTTGATAGTGTATTTAAGATAACACCAATTACAGTTGTTTCATTTCAGTCAAATCACACTTAGAATTAGTAATAGTTGTTGAAGTAAATAAGCTTAAGTTCTTAATTTGATATTAAGTAAATTAATATTAAATATAAATTAAGATAAATTTGAACAATGTAGTATAGCCAAATCAAAGTGATGTAGAGGTTACATGAAAAGAGATTTGGAGTTACATAGTAATACAATGGAATCAAAGTGAAAAGTTTGTAGAAATAGCAAATTACTCAAAAAATTTCAAATCCAAGATGCTGAGGAGATTCACCAAAATTTACTAGATCGTCAAATATAGCAAGATTTTTAATGAAAAGCATAAAAAATACTTAATAAGAATTAAAAATATAATTATAAATATATAATTACATATATCACATAAAGATTAGTCCAAAGAAATTTATTTTGTCTTGATCAAATTTTATTTAGAATTATGATGATGTCTTAAATTAAATAAGCTCTAGTAATAAAAAATAATTATTATTATATTAAATAAATATTTATTAAAACTATAGTAAGATTAATTAAAACATTATAGCATAAGCAAATCAAAGAGAAATAAAGGTCACTTGAAAGAAGATTTAGGTGACAGCAAAAAGACCAAATTATAGTAGAAACTTTTAATAAGTTAAGGTAAGTTGTACTAAAAAGTTACATTCTAAGACATTAAATAGATCGAGTGTAACATCGATGATCATCCAATCTCGTATTAATTTATATGCCTCAAAGTATGTTAAACCTGTAGAAAATAAAGTGTTTAAAAAATGAACAAATGAGCATTTAATTTCCCAAGATTTACCAGCAAAAATCTAATGACATATGTTTATTTTAAATTAGATCTTATTTGGAATTACAACAAATTTCGAATACATAAAAATATAAATAACAATAATTTTTTTTTCATATTTTGCAAATAAATATTAAAAAGTCAAATGAGATTAATTTAAAAAAAATATAATAAACAAAATCAAAGTATGATACGGGTCAAATGAGAAGAGGACCAGTTTTACAAAGGAAAAAATAAATCAATGAAAAATTATTAAAGAAATGAGACAAAAATTATCTAAAAGTTAGATTCTAAGATAGTAAAGAGATTTAGTATGGCACACTTGATTATCAAATGAAATATGTATAGAAATATCTTGTAAAGGTATAAAAAATAATGAAAATAAATTATTTAAAAATATAAGAATAAAAATTTAATTATCTAGTGCTCATTTAAAAGTGCTAAATGGCTTCTATTTTATCACAATTAGTCTTTGTTTAGATAATTATTAATTACCAAATTAATTATTCATTAATAAAAATAAATTAGTATTTTAATATTAAATAAATATACATATGAAAGCCTAAGTGAGATAAATTGATGCATTTTAATATGTTCAAATATAAATGATGTTATAGTCATAGAAAAGGGCCATTAGAGTTTCAAAAGAAATTAACCAAAACAATTGAAAAATAAGATAAATTGTTGAAAAAAAGTTGCATTCAAATATACTCAAAAGTTAATGTGCAAATTCTCGATCACCAAAACATATATACAATAAAATGATTTGTAAATAAGGTGAAAACAAACAAAAATATTGAAATTTGTTTTGGAAATGAATATTTAATTGGATAGAGATGATTGTGTTGAAGCAAAAATGTTTCTTTCATTTTCATTTGATCTCATTTGGTGTTATTACAAATTTAAAAAAATAAGAAAAATTTAAATAATAATTTTTTTATATAAAATAAATATACATTAAAGCAAAAATGACTAAATTTGAAGTATTGTAATATAACCAAATCAAAGCAAGGTAAAGTTCCTAATAGGAAATAATTAGAGTTTCATTGTAATATAGTCAAATCAAAGTAAAAAAATTAAAAAAAGAGATAATTTCTATAAAAAAGATACATTCCATTAAAATATAGAGATGGAATGTGACATCTTAGATTGTTAAATATGGTACAAATAAAAATATATAGAACCAAAATCCCAATAAAATAAAATTAAAAAGATAAAAAAGGTTGTTTAATTTTGTATGGCTTGACGAGATGAGTCAAGTGATTTTTTTACTTAATTAGACCTCCATCTAAATTACTACAAACTTCATAAATGATAAAAAATAATATTAAAGAATTATTGAAGTATTAAATTAATAAATAATAAATTGAAATGAGATAAATTGAGGCACTATAAAAAAACAAAATAAAATATAAGGAAAGGTCACACAAGTGGGTATTATTGTCACATAAATTGTATCAAAAGTTACATCAAAAGATACTAATGTGCTCAAAGAGTAGAATTCTCTACCATTAAGGTATTTTAAAGTAAATAATGGATATTTAATTAAGTACAGCTCAATGAGATGACTAACACAATGATTATTTCACCTTGATCAGGCATTGTTTGTAATTACAAAAATTATGAAATTAAGTAAGCACAAAAAATAATAAATTACTATTTTAATATTAGGTAAATATAAATCAATGCTTATATAAGATAAGTTAAACTATTGTAATATAATTAAATCAAAGTAATGTAGATATCAGAAGAGTGGAGACTTAGAGTTTCATAATAATATAAGAAAAAAATAAAAAAATTTGAAGAAGACGATAAATTATATAAAAAGTTACATTGTGGGATAGAAAACTGATCAAGTGCAATATCCTTGATCTTTAAATATGATAGAAATAAAAAATATTTTGTAAAACATCCTAACCATAAATATAAAATATTTTAAAAGATAATAATCAATACATATTTGGATAGGTCTTGATGAGACAAGTACACTGATTTTTTTCTCTAAATCAAATCCCATTTCGAATTAGTAAGATTAATAAATTAAATAAAAATAAATAATTATGAATTATTTTTTAATCTTTAAGAAAATACATATTTAAACTATAAAGAGATAATTCTTCTCTCATTTGATTATGTAAGGACCACATAGGAGAAGATTTCTATTACATTGTAAGGTAACCAAATGAAAAAAAGTTTTGAAAATGAGATGAATTATGTAGGAATGATACATTTCAAGATAGTAAGGACATCAAGCATGACATCCTTGTTCATAAAATTAGGTATGAGTAAATCAAACTCGTAAAAAATGCAAAACCCTAGAAATTAAATTATTTTAAAAAAATATAAAAATGATGTTTATATATGATAGGTCTTGTGAAGACAAGTGCAATGATATTTGATTAAATACAAATAAAAATAATAATGTGTTATTTGTTTAATCTTGCTATAACATATAATAAAGATTAAAATTGATAAATTTTAGTAGTGTAATGAAACAAAATCTGGGAAATTCAAAAGTTAGACGAAAGAAGAATTAGATTTTCATAGTAACATAAAATGATCAAACAAAAAATTTTTGAAAAGTTAGAATAATTATTTAGGAAAGTTGCATTCCAAGGCACTTATGGGATCGACTGGAGTATCCTAAATAGTTAAAATAAGTTTGAATTGAAATTCTTATAAAACGTATAAAAAACCTTCAAAGTGAAATATTTTAAATTATATTATTAAATACATAATTGGATAAAAATTAATCAAAAATATGCTGATGACATTTGTTTTATCTGAATCAAATGTTATTCAAAATTTCTATGATTTATGGATATTAGTAAGCATAAAATATAAGTAATTATTTGTTTAAAATCAAGTAAGTGTACATTGAAGTTGAAACAACTTAATTTCAATGAAGATAATACAACTAGATCAAAGTAATATAAAGGTCAAATGAGGGGAGACTTAGATTACATAGTTATTTAACCTTATCGAATAGAAACACTTAAACAAATGACAAATGTATTTCATTAAAGTTGCATTGCATGATATTAAGAAGACCATATGCAACCACCTCGATCATCAAAATTAGGTGTGGATCGAAATACATCATCAACCAAACCAAAACCCTAGAAAATAAAATATTTTAGAAAATAAAAATCAATATTTCATTATATGATCACATCAAGCCAAGTTAAATGAAATGTTTTCATTTCTAGTAGATTTCAATTTGAATTAAATTAATTTGCAGAGGTAGATAAGTATAAATAATTAAACATTATTGTTTTAATACTATGTAAATATAAATATTAAGAATGAACCATGAAAATTTGAACCAAGTTAACATAACCAAAGAAAGCATTGTAAATGTTACAAGGGAGTAGTGTTATAGTTTCAAAGTAATATGATATAATGAAAATTAAAAGTTTTAAAGAATGAGATAAACTATATAAAAATATTGCATTCCATGATACTAAGGAGATCAAGTTTGCTATCCTTAATCAGCATGTTAAATAGAATATTGTTGTTTTTCAAAAGATTCCAAAATTTTAGGAAATAAAATGTTTAAATTATAAAATAATAATCTTTTTTATAGCACTCATGGGGATAAGTGCAGTGATGTTTATTTCTTCTTGACTAGAATTTGTTTAAAATTATTACAAATTACATAAATAAATAAACAAAATTATAATAAAGTTTTTTTAATAGCAAGGGATTTATATATTCAAGTAGAAATAGGATAAATTTAAGCAATATAATATAACAAAATCAAGGAACTGTACTAGAAAAAGTAGGTGAGAATTAGACTTGTCTAATTATATAGCGAAATAAAAAAGAAAAAATTAAATAATGAGATAAATTGTATATAAATATTACATTCAACAATACTAAGGAGATCATGTACAACATCCTTGATTACAAAATTATGTACAAATTAAAATAACTAAAAAAGCAAGCCAAAACAAAAGAAAATAAAAAAACTTTGAAAAATTAAAAATAAATTGAAAAATACAAAAATACGTTTTTAATTACATAGATCTCATTGAGAGAAATCAAAGGACATTTGTTTTTTTTTTTGGAATTATAGCAGTGTGCCATACTAAATAATAAATAATAATAATAAGTCATTAATAAAATATTTTGTAAATAAGTATAAAAGTTGAAATGTGATTAAAAGAACACATGTAATTTATTTAAATCAATGTAACATTAAGGTCACATAGGTGGAGAACAAGAGTTAAATAATAATATAACCAAATAAAAAAGAACATTCTGACAAAATGAGAGAAAAAGTTTGGAAAAAGTACTTTTCAAATTAGAATAAGGAAGAAATTATAATGCCTTATAAAGCATTCCCAAATAAAAGAAACTAGAAAATTAAAAAAATAATAAATAGAATGCTTAATTGGTAGAACTCATTGAGATGATTTCAACGATGTTTATTTCTAATGATCATAAGTCATCAAAAAATTCTATGAATTATGAAGGTCAATAAGCATAAATAATAATAGATTTTATTTTAATAATAAGTAAATAAATATTAAAGTTGAAATAAGAAAAAATAAAGAAAATATTGTAATTATATGAAAGGCATTTACAATTGACATGGGAGTATATTTAGAGTTACATAGTAGTCTAAGAAAATTAAGCAAAAACTTTGAATTAATGAGCTAATTTGTAAGAGAATATTGTATTCCATGTCACTAAGGAGATCTAATATAACATTAGTAATTGTCAAATAGGGTACATATCAAAATATCTCATAAGGCATGCAAAATTATATAAAATAAATTATTTAAAAATAAAAAGAAATAATAAAATGTTTACATGAATGGAGCACGTCAATAGAAGGCCAATGATGCTTCCTTTGGCTCGATTAATGGTTGTACATAGGCAAAATTAATAGTAAATTGTTATATTATAATTAATTAAAAAAATATTGAGGATTAAATGAGATAATTTGAAACAATTTACAATAACCAAATTGAAAACCTTTAACGGCCAATATTTAGGGTTACAAACTAATATTACTAAATCCAAGCACAAAAATTAAATAATAAGATAAATTATATGAGTAAGTTGAATTCCATGATACTAAGCTGATTGAGCATAATATCAGAGACATAAAGCTTGGAAAAATATTAGAAAATAGGATATTTAAAAATTTAGAAAATTAATATTTAATTGGTTAGACCTAGTGACGATGAATCAAACAACGTTTACATCATCTTAATTAGAGCTAGTGGGTAATTACTATGAATTATCGAAATAAGTAAGTTCATGTAATAATACATTACTATTTTAATTTTAAGAAAATAAATATTAAACTTAAAAATAGATAAATTGAAACAATGTAAAACTATAGAATTAAAATAATGTTATGTTCACAGTAGAGATGGTTTAGACTTCTTTCAATGTTATGATTAATATTGAGTGTTATAGCTTAGATCCCCAACTGCGGTGAGAATAAGAACCTATCATAAGGAATTTAAAAAACTTTTAAAAAATATTCATAATATAAAAATAAATATTTAATAAGATATAGAATTTTATGGTGGGTCAAGTGATACTTCATCCTCATTAAACATGATTTCAATTTACTATGAATTATTATAATAAATAAGCATAAATAATATGAAAATATTAATTTAATATTAAGTGAGCACATATTAAAGCTAAATTGTGATAAATAAAAACTTATAACATTACCAAATCTAATTGATGTATAGGTTACATGAGAGGACTATTGGAGTTACATAGTGTTATATACAAAATCAAAGTAACAAATTTGAAGAAAAGAGATAAGCAATATGGTAACGTTGCATTCCAATATATTAACGAAACCAAGTGTAACACTCTTGATCGCAAAATCTTATAAAAATAAAAATACATCTTAAAGCCTTAGAAAACAATAGAAAATTAAATATTTAAATATTTAAAAAAATATATTTAATAGCATAAAGCTCATTGAGGAAGGTGTAATGATATTTATTTTTTTCTTAATCAGAGCTCATTTGGAATCATAAAGAATTACAAACATATATAAGCATAAATGATATGATAGACCTCATTTAGATGAGCCTAATGATATTTGTTTCATCTCAATAATAGGTCACTTGGAATTACAACAAATTACAAAAATAAATAGGAATAAAAAAATAAAATTACCATTTTAACTTTAAGTAAATATATATTAAAGCTAAAATAAGATAAATTGAAGTGTTATAACATAGAAAACTAAAAGGGATACAAAGGTTACATGAGAAGAGAACTGTGGGTTCATAATAAGAATAGTAAATCAAAGGAAAGCATTTGAAGAGATGAAATTAGTTATGTGAGAAAGTTGAATTCCAAAGTAGTAAGCAGATTATGTGTGACATTCTCGATGATCATATATGGTACAAACCAAAATATCTAAAAAAAGCTTTTCAAAATGAAAGAAAATTAAATATATATAATAGGGTAAAATGAATATATTATTTGATAGAGCTCTCTTATACATATCCAATGAAGTATGCTTTACCTTGATTAAACCTCATTTTGGTAAATTTTTATATTAATATTAAGCAAAAGTATATTAAATTTAAAATCATATAAATTTATGTAACTTAATTCACCCAAATCATAAAATATAGTTTTCGCATGATGAGAATTAGATTTTTATATTAGCACAACAAAATCAAAGTGAAAAGATGAAAAATTGACATAAATTATTTATTAAAGTTACATTCCTAAACACTAAGACAATTGAGTAAGACAAAATTAGAACAATGTAAAGGTAACATGAGAGGAGAATTAGAGTTTTATTATATCATAACATAATCAAAGTTGGAATTTTGAAAAAGAGATAATTTGTATGACAAATTTGCATTACAAGTAAATAATACAATCAAGTGTAACATCCTTAATCGTCAAATCATGCATAAAAAAAATCTCACAAGAATTAAGAAATTTTAAATAATAAAATTTTTTTATTTCATTGATCTTATTAGGATATGTTTAGTGACATTTGTTTCTTCTTTGTTAGACTTCATTTAGAATTATTATTAATTTTCATAATAAATAATTATAAATGATTGTTTTAATATTACATTAAAATATTTTCATGCTTAAAGTAAGAAAATTGAAGAAATTAATATAACTAAATCAAGGTGATGTAATCATCACAAGGCAAGTCATTAAATATTATGTTATGATATACCAAAAATAAGTAAAAAATTTGAATAAATGAAATAAATTGTATGAGGAATGTTTATTCTAAGATGTTAAGGTGATCAAGTGTAATATCCTCAATCATCATATTTTGTACAAATAAAAATCTTTCATAAAATATGAGAAATCTTAATTAAAAAAGTAATTTAAAATTATAAGAATAAATATTTAATTTGATTGAGCCTAAGGAGATGGGTCATAAAATGTTTATTGCTTATTGTTCGGGCTTTATTCTAAATAACTATGAATTTCAATACAAAATAAGAAAAAATAATAATAAATTTTAATTTTAATAATAAATCAATGCATAGTAAAACTAAAATGAGAAAAACTAAATCAAAATTTTTTAGTGTAATATATCAAGGAAATAAACTGTAAGATCTTCCATCGTGAAATATTATCCTAATAAAATTACTCATAAAGCATAAAAAATCATAGAAAATAAAATATTAAAAATAATAAAGTTGAACATTTAAATTGAGAGAGTTCATTGTGATGATTCAAATAATGATTGTTTTCCCTCCATCAATAATCATTTGGGATTAGTTCATATTAAATAAATAATTAAAATAAATAATAAAAACTTATTATTTGTATTTTAAGTAAACATATATTAAAATTAAATTGTGATAAATTGTTCCAAAATAATGTAACAAAATCAAAGTGATGCAAATATAAAAAAAATATTACAATAAGAGCTTCCTGGAAATATATGAAAATTTAAAAAAAATTGAAAAAATTAGATAAATTATTTTAGAATGTTTACTTCGAAGTTATTACAAAGTTTGGATGCAACATTATTAATTATGAAATTAAATTTGAATCAAAATATCAAGTAAAATGTGCAAACATCACTAAACAAATCTTTTAAAAAATATAAAAAATAAATATTTAATTTATTAACCTTATTGATTTAATGTAATATAAAAAAATTAAATAGATTTGAGAGTCTCACAAAAGTAGAATTATAATTTTGCAAAATATTGCCTAATCTAAACAAAAACTTTCAAGAAATGAGTTTAATTATTTGGGAAAGTTGCATTCCAAGACATTAAATGCGTTGAATGTAATATTATTTTTGATTAAATAAGTTACAAATTGGTATGTTTTTTAAAGCACAATAAGTTACTTGCAAATAAACTATTAAATAGACAAAAAGTGAATATTTAATTGATAAGTTCACCAAATTGAGTAAAATGATTTTATTTTCTTCTCCATTGACCATAGTTAACAATTACTATGAGAAAAAAATAATCAAAAAGCATGTATTGTAATATTAAGTAAATATAAGCTAGAATTGAAATGAGATAAGCTGAAAAAAGTAATAGAACCAAATCAAAATGATGTAAAAGTAATCGAACATAAAACTTATAGTTTCATTATAATATAAAAAAATCGAAGAAAAAAGTTTAAAAAAATTATATGGGAAAGTTATATTTCTAGATATAAGGACATTGAGGTAGTATCATACATCGTACATCAAGTATGAATCAAAAAATTTTGCAAAATATGATTACAAGAAATAAAATTTTTAAAAATTAAAAAAATAAATATTTATTTGGATAGAGTTGTTAAGTAGAGTCGAGTGACATTTATTTTTTCTCAGCGAGGCATCATTAGAAACATTTTTTATTTATAAACATTAATTATCTTAATTGCAAATAAATTATTATTTTAAAATTAAGTATACATATAAATATATATATATATATATTCTAGACCTAAAGCAAAGCAGATTGAAGCAATATAATTTAACCAATTCAAATGTAAGTAAAAACCACATGAGTGAACATTTAGTGTTAAATAGTAATGTAGAAAAAAAAACAATAGATTTGAAGAAATTAGAAAACTTGCATAAGAATTTTTAATTCCAAGATACATAGGAGATTAAGCATAACATTCTTGAATAGAAAATATAGTATAATTAAAAATAACTTATAAATCTTATCAAATCTATAAAAAAAATGTAAAGATATAAAATATAAAAATATAAAATTATTAAAATAAATATTTTATTAGATAGAGCTCATCGAAGATAGCCTTTTGGCATTCATTTTGCATCATTAAATGGTAATTGGAATGATTATGAATTACAAAATTAAATAAACAAAAATAAGAATAAATTATTAATTTAATAGATTTGTAAGGATTCAAAGGAGGCCGTATTGAGGGTAAAGAAATGTCATTAGACACCCCTTAATGAGCTCAATTTAAATCAGTTTTCATATTTTTAAAGGTTTTATTTTTAATAATTATTACATGTTTTTTTGACACATTTTAATCCATAAATTATTTCGTGAATAAGGATGTTATACTCGATCTCTTAATAATCATGGAATGTCATTTTCCCAAGCCTTTCTTCTAAGTTTTGTAAATGTTTTGGTTATATTTGATTTTATTAAATTCAAACTAAAGGTATCCTCTCATGCGACCCTTACATCTCTAATATTTGGTTATATTATATTACTACATTATTTTTTATTTTTAACTTTAATATATATTTACATCAAAAAAAAATTTTGTTGTTATTTATTCTTATTTACTTTAGTAAATCAGAGTAATTCAAATGGAATTTAAAACAAGATGAGACAAACATCTTAAATTACTCTTGATGAGCCTTATCCAAAATAATATTTATTTCTATATTTTAAATGTTTTATTCGTTTGGAATTTTACCATGGTTTGCAAGATATTTTAATTTCTATTCGTTTTTATGATCAAAGATTTTATGCTCGATCTCTTTAGTATCTTGGAATACAGCTTTCATATATATATTTTAAACTTTTATTTAAGTTTTTTGTGATTTTTGCGTGGTTTTTTAGACACTTTGAGTAATGAGGATCTTATACTTGATCTCTTTCGTATCTTGAAATGCAACAATTTCTGATAAATGTTTCTAATTCTTTAATTTTTTTGTATTATTATGAAATTAAAATTCTCCACTTAGATGACTTTTCATCATTTTTATTTTGTTATGTTAATTATTTCATTAATCTTACTTTAGACACAAAATTTTATTTAATATTATAGTAACAATTTGTAAATATTTATGTTTATTTACTTTCACAATTAGTAATAATTATAAATGATTTTTGATTGAGATGAAAAAATTATTATTTAAGATCCATTTCTGAGCCTCATATTATTAAATATTAATTTTTTTATAGCAATAAATATTTATTCTAAGATTTTGGCATGGTTTATGACTTATTTCAATTCATCAATCATTTGAAGACTGAGGACATTATGACTGTTCCCATTATATCGTGGAATATAACTGTTCTATACTGTTTATCTAATTTTATTAAATTTTTTCTTTCATTTGATTATATTTCTTGGTAACTCTAAATGACCTATTAAATGTCATCTACAACTTTTTGTTTTGGATATGATAAATTAAATAAATTTATCATTTTTATAGTTTATAATAATTTTTCTTAATATTAAATAATTTATTTTTTAAAATATATTTTGACTTATTATAGAAAAGGTCTAATCAATGGGAAGCAAACTTGGTTAGAGTCGACTCGATGAGTTATATCTTAATTAATATTATTTTTAATATTTAAAAAATATATTTTTTAAATATTTGGACATTTTATATCTGATAATTTTATTCAAAACTGCCATAATTGTTGAGGTTGTTACATAGAATCTTCTTAGTATTTTGGAGTGTAAGTACCTTATAGAATTCATCTTATTTCATCAAATATTAAACTTTAATTTTGATATATTATTTTAGAAAACCTATTCTCCACTCATGTAATCTTTACATCACTCTGATTTGATTATACTACATTGCTTTAATTTATGTCATTTCAAAATTAATAAATATTTACTTGGTATTTAAGTTTTTTTTATTAATTATTACTTTCGTTGTTAATTTGTATTAATTCTATATGATGCCTAATTGAGAATAATCCAACAACATCAGAATAATCTTTGTTAACTCTATCCAATAAAATATTTTTTGTATATTTTCGAATAATATTTTTCTTGGATTTGTGTTCTCTTTATGTGATATTTTGTTTAGTAAGAGTTAAACGTGAATTTATCATCATAGTAACAATTTGTTTTTATTTGTTTTCTTGTATTGATAATTCATAGTATTTACAAGATAGGTCTAATTAAGACAAAAAATGACAATTTCCATAACTAAACAAGCTATATATAATTTAGTATTCATTTATATATTTTTCGTGTATATTTCACTTTCTATTGTTTTTACACAATTTTGTTATACTACTATGAAACTCTCATTCAACTTCGTGTGACTTCGACATTCAATGGAATTAGATATATTTTATTTCCTTGTTATATTACAATGGAACTCTTATGTTTGACTTAAAGTCAACAATTTTTTGCATGATCACCTTAGTTTCTTGTAATGCAACTATCCAATATAATTGATCTCACTTCATTAAATTGTTTAGCTTTTATGTTGTTATACTTTAGCGCTTTAGATTTCATTATATTAGATTATTTGAATTCATATATTTTCAAAATAATATATAATTTTAATTTTAAAAAATAAATTTATTAATTTTTATGTTTATTACATTTGTAATTCAAAGTTATTCTAAATGAGATCTGATCAAGACAAAAAATATCATTATGCTTATCACCATGACCATTAACAAATTATTTATTAACTTTCATTTTTTTATTTTGTTTGGATTTTGTCATGCTTTACAAGAAATTTAGATTCACTCATGATTTAATGATTGATGATGATAGATAAAATTTCCTTAGTATCTTTGAATTCAACCTTATTGTACAATTTATCTCTTTTATTAAAATTTTTCACTTTATTTGGATATTTTACAATGTTGTTCTAAATCTGTTATTGTGTCAACTTTTCATCACTTTGACTTACTTGTATTATATTAAGTCAAATTTGTCATATTTTATCTTTAATATATATATATATATGTTTGTTTGTTTAATATTAAAATAAATATTTATTATTATTTGTGTATATTTAGTTGGATAACTTCCAATTATTTTCATGGAGTTCTAATCGATATTAAATAAACGTTGTTGCACTTTCCTTGAAGAGATTTATCAAATCAAAAAGTCATTATTTTTATTTTTAAATATTTTTCTTTATGATTTTTATTCTACTTACAAAATAATTTGATGCATATTTAATAAAATGATTAATGATATAACACTTGGCCTCCCTAATATCTTATAATATAATTTTATTATAAAATGTATTTTATTTTTAAAAATTTTTTAGTTTAATTGGTTATATTTCTAAAAAGAAACTATAATTCATCTCTAATGTGGTTGTAACATTTCTTTGATTTTGACCAATTTCAATGTTTAAATTTATCTCATTTAATCATTACTATAGTTTTATTTAATTTTAAAATAATATATTATTATTATTTATGATGTTTTAAGTTAAGGATTTATAATATTTCTAAAGGAGGTTTGATCGAGATGAAACAAACATATTTGAACTCATCTAGTTTAGTTATATGAAGCTTGATATT
This sequence comes from Vanilla planifolia, assembly GCA_023846275.1. Classification (NCBI taxonomy): domain Eukaryota; kingdom Viridiplantae; phylum Streptophyta; class Magnoliopsida; order Asparagales; family Orchidaceae; genus Vanilla; species Vanilla planifolia. Next base: position 446,083 of record JAIUJO010000353.1, read on the forward strand.
TTTTTTTATATTTTGAAATATTTTATTTTCTAGGAATTTGAGATGATTTACTTGCCATTTTTATTTTAATTTTATTTCATGATTGAGGATGATATTTTTGATCTCCTTAATATCTTAGGATATAATTTTGCCATAAACTTTAAGTGGTTATATTTCATTCCAATTCTAAATCTTTGCTAATGTGACTTTTACATCTCTTTGATTTTGTTGCATCATATTTATTAAATTTATGTCTTCATTACTTTAATATATATTCACATAATATTTGTAATGTAGAGAAATTTCAAAGGAGCTTCAATTAAGACAAAATAAATTTTTTTAGCATGTGTCGTTTTAAATGATTAAATATTTATTTATTTAATTTTAAATATTGATTTTGTTACAATATTTTACTTTTTGAGGAATTAACACACTTTACAAGAGAGTTTTTAGTACCTTATTTAATGATCAAAGGAATTACACTTGATGACCTTAATAGTTTTGAATAAAACAAATGCAAAAACTTTATCTCATTTCTAAAAATATTTACTTTATTTATATTCTATTTCTATGCAACACCAAATCTCCACTCATATGAACTTTATATCACTTTGAATTTTGTATGTTAAAGCACTTCAATTTGTGGTTTTTAGATCTAAGATATATTTACTTAAAATTTGAATGACACTTTATTGCTATTGATGATTTTTAATTTTTTAATTTATAATAATTCTAAATGGGATCTGATCAAGATGAAAAATTACTATTTGTTTCATCTCAATGAGCTTTATGCAACTAAATGTCAATTTTTAAATTTTAAAATATTTAAGTTTCTAAGGTCTTAGAATGTTGTATGAAACATTTGCTTTGGAATTAATTTCATGATTAAGGATGTTGCACTTGATCTCTTTAGCATCTTGGAATGCAAATTTCTTATACATTATATCAAATTTCTCCAAATATTTTTGTTTGATTTGATTATATTACTATTAAACTCCATGATTTCTCTCATTCGACCTCAACATTTTAATTTTGTTATATTATTTTCTTTCATTTTCCTTATTCTAGGTTTGATAACAATTTTTTAATATAATGGCAACAACTTGTTATCTACTTTTTTTTACATTGTTAATTTACAAAATACCCAAATGATGTCCTATTACTTTCGTGATATATAATTTTTTATATTAAGTAGTAAGTTGTTAATTATGTTTATTTACTTTCTAGATGAAAAATCATCATTCAACTAGTATTGAAGAGCTTTTTATAATTAAAAAATTATTTTTATTATTTTAAATAATTTATTTCCAAATGATTATGAGTGATTTATGAGATAGCATGATTCATACCTATTTTAACTATTGAGCATATTTTGGTCAATCTTCTTAGCATCTTGAATAATGATTTTCCCATACACTTTATCTGTCTTCTTCAAAAAGTTTTTTGTTTTCTTATGTTGTTATGTAACTTTCAATCTCATCTTAAGTAACATTTACATTAATTTTATTTAGTTATATTAAATTACTTCAATTTATCTTATTTGATCCTTAATATATATTTTTCTTATATTAAAATAAAATTTTATTATTTTGGATGTTTATTTAATTGTTTGATTTTTTATCATTCAAAATTAGGTCAAACCAATATGGAAAAGATGTCATTAGACATTTCTTAACAAGGCCAATCCAATTAAACATTCATAATAATATTTTTAAATATTTTTGCATATTTCTGCATATTTTATTGGATAGCATAGTTCATACCTTATTTCATTTTGAAGGATTTTTTACTGGATCTCATAGTTTCTTGGAATGAAACTTTGTCAAACAATTAATGTGATTTCTTAAATTTTTTTACATTGACCTTAAAATCACTTTATTTTTATTATATTTCATATTTGATTTCGTTTTTATTATGTGTTTTCTTAATATTAAATAATGAAATTTTATTATTTATGATTTGTTTATTTCTTGAGTTCAAATAATTCTAAATATTGCCTAATTAAGATGAAAAAATTATCATTGGACTTATCTTGAGGAGCTCTATCAATTAAATACTCATTTTTTTATTTTCAAATTTCTTATATTTGAAAATGCTAGCATGCTTGATAACGTATTTTCATTCATATTTGATTTAACAATGAAGGATGTTACTCTTGATCATCTTATTATCTTGGAATGCAACTTACTTTCATAATTTATTTAATTTCTTCTACTTTTTTCTTTATTTGGTTATTTTATTAGGTAACTCAAAATCTTCTCTCATCAAACATTAAGTATCTTTCATTTGGTTATATTATATTACTTTAATTTAACAATTTCAATCTTTAATATAAATTAATAAAATATTAAAATCATAATATGTTCTTTTTTTTACTTCTATTATTTGTATAAATTTAAAGAATGATCAAAATAAAATAAACTTCATTTGAAACATCATGAAGTGCTCTATCCATTTAAATATTCATTTTTGCATTTTTTTAATTATTTATATGGTTATTGCATGCCTCATGAAATATTTTGATTTGTACCTTATTTTATAATCGATAATGTTTCGCTTCAATCATTTAGTATCTTTGTTTGTAAATTCCCTATATAATTCATTTAAATCATCAAATGTATCATCTTTATTTGGTTATGTTATTATGAAACATCAAATTTGTAGTTTATTTACATTTACATTATTTCAATATTATTGTGTTGTATTTCTTTAGTTTATCACATTTCATGGTTATTATATACTTAATAGTTGAATAATAAATTTTTTTTATTTGCTATTATTTACTTTAACACTTAATATTAATTTTGAATGAGATTTAATGAAGACTAAACAAACACCATTGGACTCATCTTGATGAGCTTTATCATTGTAAATATTTTTTAAAAAAATTTTTAAAACATTTTGTTAGATTTTTTCATTCTTTATGAGATATTAGATACATACTTTATTTGATGATTAAAGACGTGACACCTAATATCCACGGTAATTTAGAAAGAACCATTTTTTACAATTTGTATGATTTATCCAAAGTTTATAGTTTGGTTTAGTTTTATTACCATGAAAGACTAAACCTCCATATCATAGCTTCACCTAGATTTCATTAGGTTACATTGCCTTAATTTATCTCATTTTAGCTTCATTATATATCTACATAAAAAGAAGACAAGATTTTATTATTATTTATGGTTATTCATTTTCGTAATTTGTAGTTCTTGCAAATGCGATCTGATAGAGATAAAATAATAGTCATTGAACTCATCACAATGTGCTCTCTCTAATTAAACATTCAATTAAATATTTTAATTTTTAAATCTTTTTCAATTCTTTATGAGCAATTTTGATTCATAAATGGTTTGACAATTGATAATGTTATAATTCTTCTCTTTAATATCTAGAATTACAACTTTTCTTTCCAATTTATCTAATTTCTCCAATTTTTTGCCTTTATTTAGTTTTTACAATGAAATTCTAAATGTTGTCTCATTTAACAATACATTACTTTTAACATAGCAATATTAGATAGATTTCATTTATCAACTTTTAACATTAATATATATTTACTTTATGTTGAAAGACTATTTTATTATTATTTATGAATATTTGTTATTGTAATTCACAAGAGTTCCACTTTGGTTTAATTAAGACAACAAAAGTTGATAGAGCCTTCTCATCCATCTAATTAAAAATTTTATTTTTATATTTTAAAATATTTTATTTTAAATAATATTTATAGGGGTTTTAAGAAATTTTAATAGGAACAATGTTTGATGATTTAGAATTTTATAATTGACCCCCATAGAATTGTCAAATGCAACTTTTCTGCTCAACTTGCCCATTTCTCTAAAGTTTTAGCTTGCATTTGATTTATTACTATTAAGCCACAAATCTCCTCTAATGCGACCTATATGCATTTTTATCATGTTATATTATATTGCCTCAATTTATCTCATTTCAAGTTTATTTATACTTTCAGTCTTAAAATAATTTAATGCTTATTTATTTTCATAATTCGTGGTATTTCCAAATGAAGTGTCATCGAGACAATTCTTATGTTGTTGCACTTATCATAATAAGATCTACCTAATTAAATATTCATTTTTTTGTTTTTCAATAATTTATTTCCTAGAATTGTTCTGTGTTTTATGGGCCATTTTTACAATACATCATTTAATGATTGATGATGTTCACTTGATCACCTTACGACATTGGAATGCAACTTTACTATGCAACCTACGTCACTTCATAAAATTTTACTATGATGCTCTTAATTTTCTCTTGTCCCCATTAAAAGTCCTTTATTTGGATATATCATATTGCTTTAATTTTTCTAAGTTTATCTTTAATATAAATTCAATTAATATTAGAATAATAATTTTATTATTATGTTTTTTCTTTTCAAATTGATACTACTCCAAAAGTTGTTCTATCGAAACAAAATGAACATTATTGCACACAGCTTGATGAGCTCCATTTTATTAAGTGTTCATTTTTTATTTTTTAAATTTATTATTTTCTTTTGTTTATGCATACTTTATGAGATATTGTAATTAATACATGATTTGACAATCGAGGGTATTATACTAGATCACTTGAATATCTTGTAATGCATTTTTTTAGTGCAATATTTATCTTTTACTTAAGTGTTTTGCTATTATTTAATTATATTACCATCAAACACTATATCTACTCTTATGTGACCTTTACATCATATTGTTTATGCCGTATTATATAACTTTAGTTTATCTCATCTCAACATTAACCCATGTTTAGCTAATACTAAAATTATAGATCACTATTATTCATGATTATTTATTTTGTTTTTTTCCAAAAGAGATCCTATGGAGATAAAATAGACATTATTGCATTATGCTTGATGATCTCCATCTAACTAATTATTCCTTTTAATATTTTTGAATTTTTAAATTTTTATAAGTTTGTCATACTTTTTGAAATATTTTGATTCGTACCAGATCTGATATTTGATGATGCTATGCTTCATTTTCTTAGACTCTTAGAATGGAACTTTCACATATAATTTATCTCTTTCATTCAACTTTTTTGCATTGATTTAACTATATTACTATGAAAATATAATTATACTCTTATGTAACCTTTACATTACTTTTATTTTGTTATATTATATTTCTTTAATTTATCTTATTTTAGTTTTAGTACTTAAAAACAATATTCAATGAGGTAAAGTAAACGTCACTGCTCTTGTCTCCTTAGTCTCTATCCAATTAAATATTCATTTTTTATTTTTCTTTGATGTTTTATTTTTTAGGATTTTCAACACTTTATAAGAAATTTCTATTCATTCCTCATGTGAAGATTGATGATGCTGCACTCGACCTTTTTAATATGTTGGAATTCAATTTTTTCAGAAAATTTACTTCATTTCATCTAATTTTTTAATTTTAATTGGTCACAAAGCTATATAACTCTAAATTTAGTTTCATATAGCCATCACATTACAATGATTGGGTTTTATTTCACAACTTCAATTTAATGCCATTATTTTCATATTATATATTACTTAATATTAATCTAATAATTTATTATTATTTATGTTTTTTAAATTGGTAATTCATTATATTCTAAATTAGTTAAATTGAAGAAATGTAATATAACCAATTCAAATTTTGGTAAAAATCACATGAGTGATGATTTAATGGTAAATAGTAATACAGAAAAGATAAGCAAAAGATTTGAAGAAATTAGAAAAATTATATGGGAATTTTTTATTCCAAAACTTGTAGGTCTTCAAGCATAACATTCTTGAATGGAAAATCTATTATAAATCAAAATAAGTTATAAATCTTATCAAATTTATGGAAAAATAAAATATGTAAAGATATAAAATATATAAATATATAAATATAAAAAAATAAAAAATAAAAATAAATATTTTATTTGATAGACCTCGGTGCAGATAGCCCAGTGACTTTTATTTTTGCTTCATCAAACCATATTTGGACTCATATTGAATTACAAAATTTATTAAACATAAATAATAATAAATTGTTAGTTTATTAAACTAATTTATTTTTAATTTTTTATAAAATTTTTTAATTTTCAATAATTATGCCATGTTTTTTGACACATTTTCATTTTGACATTATTTCATCATTTGGAATGTTATACTTGATCTCCTAGTAATCATGGAATTTAATTTTCCCATATCTTTTTTTCAATGTTTTGTACATGCTTTGCTTATATTAGATTTTATTACAGTCAAACTAAAAGTATCTCCTTGTGTGGCCCTTGCATTAATAGTATTTTTTTATGCTATATTGCTAATTTTTTTATTTTAAACTTTAGTATATATTTGCTTCATATTAAAATAATAATTTGTGATTATATATTCTCATTTAATTTTGTAATTCAAAATTATTTTTAATCAAGATTAGACCAAAATATTAGACAAAGCTTGATGAGTCACATCGAAAAAATATTTATTTATATATTTTTTAATATTTTCATATTTTAAGATTTTAGAATTCTTTGTAAGGTATTTTGATTTCTACTAGATTTTATGATCAAGGATTTTACGCAAGATCTCTTTAGTATCTTGGAATGCATCTTTTGTGTATATTTTCAACTTCTACTTTTTTTTATTGTTTTGGAATGCTTTTTGAGACACATTGATTTGTAGCTAATTTGATGAATAAGGATGTTATACTTGATCTCTTTGGTATCTTGGAATGCAACTTTTTGGTAACATTTTTCTGATTCTTTAATTTTTTATATTTGTAAGAAATTCATATTCTCTACTCAAATGACCTCCTAGTAATTCTTATTTTATTATATTAATTATTTCATATAATCTAAATTTAACTTTAAAATATATTTACTTAATATTATAACAATAATTTTCTATTGTTTATGTTTATTTACTTTCTTAATTAGTAATAATTATAGTTGAGTTTTTATTGAGATAAAAAAATTATTGTTAAACTTCAACTTATAAGGCTTATATTATTAAATATTCAATTTTTTATAATATTAAACATTTATTCTAAAATTTTTTCATGATTTATTTTTATTTTCTTTCATAAACTATTTAACAATTGAGGATGTCATGGTTCATCTGCATTGTATCATCAAATATAACTTTCCTACACAATTTCTCATTTCTTAAATTTTTTTCTTTCATTTAAATATATTTCTTTGTAACTCTAAATCACATCGTAAATGTCATCAACAGTATTTTATTTTGGAAATATTACATTAACTAAATACGTCATATTTTATAATTTATTATAATTTTTCTTAATATTAAATAATTATTTTATAAAATTAAATATTATAGAAAAGGTTTAGTCAAGGAGAAACAAACCTTGTTCAATCAATGAGTTATACCCTATAAAATATTATTTTTAATATTTAAAATATATTTTTAAAATATTTTGACACATTATATGTGATATTGCCATTCATAACTGATTTGATGATTAATGATGATAGACTGAGTCTCATTAGTAATTTTGGTTGTAAATTTCTTGTAGAATTTATCTTATTTCTTCAAATATTTTATTTTTATTTTGTTGTATTAGTTTAAAGAAAGAATTCACCACTAATGTAATCTTTACATCACTTGTATATGATTATACAACATTGCTTTAATTTATGTCATTTAAGCCTTAATATTTAAGTTATTATTTATTATTAAATATTCTTTTCATTGTTAATTGGTGTTAATTCTATATGATATCTAATTTAAGATAAGCAAACAACATCAAAAACATCTCAATGTGCTCTATCAAATAAATCATTTATTGTATGATTTTAAATATTTTTTCCATCATTTTTAGTCCTTTATGTGAAATTTTGCTCAACATGATTAAATATGAAATGTTTCCTAATTATGATAATAAAAGTTTAATATTATTTATTCTTGCCTATTTTGATACTTTAAAACATTTTCAAAAGAGGCCTGATTAAGACAAAAACAACAATAATTTACTTCACTCAATAAGCTATATCTAATTTAATATTCGTTTATATATTTCAAATGTATTTTGTACTTTCTATGGTTTTTACACATTTTTGTGAGATATTTTTTTATTGAAACCTATCTTGTTGATAAAAAATGTTATTCTAGATCTCATCAATATTATAGAATGCAACTATTTCATATAATTTATCTTATTTCTTGAAATTTTTTATATCATTTATTTATCTTATGATGCAACTCTAAATCTTCTAATGTCTCTTTTTCATTTCATTTTGATTTTCTTTTATTATATTCTACAATTTATCTAATTTTTAAAATATTAAATTATTTTTCTTCATGCTTTTTTGGATTGTTAATTAAAAATTATTCTAAATGAGGTTTAATCAAGATGAACAAAAGTTTCATAAACTTGCCTAGATGAGCTCTATGAAATTAAATATTGATTTATATTTTTTTAAGTATTATTATCTATGGTAAAGGCCTAGATTATAGGACATTTAGGTTTGCAGCAATTCATTTGATAAATGAGAATATTACACATGACCTCGTTATATTCCTAAACTGCAATTTTCTCATAAAAATTAGGTCATTTCTTCAAAGTTTTTATCAATGCATCACTTTTACTTGCTTAAAATACATTGCTTCCATTTATGTCATTTTAAGTTTGTTATACATTTTATGTAATGTTAAAATGATACTACATTCTTATTTATGATTATTAAATTTGGTAATTCTTAGTAACTCTTACCGAGGTCTGGCCATGATGAACTAGACATTGTCAAACTCAATCTAAAAAAAATTTTATGATCAAGGATATTAAAATAGATCTCCTTTGTATCTTGTATCTTTCCTGTGTTATTGTTGTCATTTCTTTAAAGTTTTTGTTTTTATTTTGTTATATTACTAAGAAACAATCAATCTCCTCTAATGTGACTTCAACATTTATTTGAATTAGATTTATTATATTTCTCCATTTTATATTATTTCATTTTTAGCATATATTTCTTAAATATTAAAAAATAAAATACAATTTCTTTGTTTATATAATTTGGTATTTCATAAAACTTTTAAACAAAGTTTGATAAAAATTAAAAGTGTCATTAGAGTAATTCAGACATACTCTGCATAAGTTTCTAATATTATCATGCACTCTATGAGAAAATTTGATTCATGCTTCACTTGACAATCAAGAACTTTTTGCTCGCTCAACTTAGTTTCTTGTAATACAAATTTTTAATATAATTGATCTCATTTTATCAAATTATTTGACTTCAATTTTGTTATATTATAGCACTTTAGAATTGGTTATATTACATTGTTTGAATTCATAAGATTTTGAAATAATATATGATTTTTAATATTAAAATAATAATTAATTATTATTTATACTTATTTAGATTGGTAATTTGTAGTTGTTCTAAATGAGATATGATCAAGACAATAAATGTCATTAGGTTCATCTCGAAGACCTTTAACAAATTAATTATTTTTTTTTTTTTATTTTTGTCAAGCTTTACGAGGAATTTCGATCCATGCATGATTTAATGATCGATGATAATCGACTATATTTCCTTAGTATATTGGAATTCAGCCTTATTATACAACTTATCTCATTTCTTAAAGCTTTTCACTTTAATTTAGATATTTTACAATCCAACTCCAAATGTCCTATTGCGTCACCATTTAATTAATTTGAGTTGAATGTATTCTATTGAGTTAATATATATATATATATTATTTATTTATTTTTTTATGTCTATTTATTTTTAAAATAAATATTTATTATTTTTTGTGTGTTTTGTTTTAATAACTTATAGTTATTATAAACGAGATCTAATAGAGAAGAGAAAAACATTGTTGCATTAGCCTCGAAGTGCTTTATCAATTTAAAAATTCACTTTTTCTATTTTTAAAAACTTTTTCTTCATGATTTTTGTTCTATTTACAAGATATTTTGATTTATACCTCATTTGATGATTAATGATATTACACTCTCCTTACATCTTATAATACAATATTATTATAAACTTTATTTCGTTTTTAAAATATTTTTGCTTTAATTTGATTATATTATTACTATGAAACCATATTTCAACTCTAATGTCACCTTGACAATGCTTTGATTTGGACCAATTTTAATGTTTCAATTTATCTCGTTTCAATATTATTATATGTTATTAAATTTTAAAATAATATTTTGTTAGTATTTTTTTAACATAGGAATTTATAGTATTTCAAAATAAGGTTTTGATTGAGATGAAACAAACATATTTGAGCTCATCTAGATGAGCTATAGTAAACTTGGTATTAATTTTTATATTTTTAAATATTTCATTTTTTAGGAATTTAGCATTATTTACTTGACATTTTGATTGGACTCTGATTTGATGATTGACATTGATATTATTTTTATTTTCTTAATATCTTAGAATGTAATTTTCCTGCAAACATTAAGTTGTTATATTTGTTTCTAACGCTAAATCTTCACTAAGGTGACTTTTACATGTCTTTAATTTAGTTGTATTATATTTATTCTATTTATCTCTTCTCCACTTTAATATATATTCAATTAATCTTTCAACAATAATTTTTTATTTTTTGGATTTATTTATTTTTGTAATGTAGAGTAATTTTGAAGGAAGTCCAATCTAGATGAAACGAATGTTGCTAGCTTTTACCTTGATAAACGATTAAATATTTATTTAATTATGTTTAAATGTTTGTTTTTTTAGAATATTTAACCTGTTAAGGAATTGACACACTGTACAAGCCATTTTTGTTTGTAACTTTTTTAAAGATCAAAGGTATTACACTTGATGACCTTTGTAGTTCAGAATGTAACTTATACCAAAACTTTATGTCATTTTGAAAAAGTGTTTAATTATGTTCTATATCTATGTAAACCCAAATCTCCTCTCATGTGACATTTATATCACTTTCAAATATGTTGTAGCACTTCAATATATTGTTTTTAGATCTAGTATATATATATTTAATATTTAAATAATGTTTTTTTATTTTTTATGATCTTTAATTTTTAAATTTATAATGATTCGAAATGGGGTCTGATCAAAATGAAAAAAGTGTTATTGGATTCTTCTAAATCAGCTCTATATAACTAAATGTCAATTTTTAAATTCTAAAATACTTTATTTTTAAGGTCATGTCAACTTTTGTAAGACTTTTTGTTTGTAATTAATTTAATGATTGAGTATGTTTTACTAGATCTCTTTAGTATCTTAGAATGCAAATTTGTCATATAATCTACCAAATTTCCTAAAATATTTTTGTTTGATTATATTAAATTACTATCAAAATTGATGTTTTCTCTCATGTGACCACAATATTTTGATTTTTTATGTTACATTAACTTCATTTTTCCTTATTCTAGGTTTAATTTATATTTTTTTAATAAAATTGTGAAAATTTGTTATTGATTATGTTTGTTTATTTTGGTAGTTCAAAAAAATTCCATATGATGTCCTCTTATTTTTGTGATATATATATTTTTTAATATTAAAGCAATAAATTATTGATTGTGTTTATTTACTTTCGAGATGAAAGAATCATCATTGGACTACTATTAATGAGCTTTTTTAATTAAATATTTATCTTTAATATTTTAAATAATTTATTTCCAAATTACTATTGATGATTTACAAGATATCTTGATGCATTCCTATTTTGACAAATTGAGATGTTTTGCTCAATCTCCTTAGAACCTTGAAAAATGACTTTCTCATAAAGTTTATCTCATTTCTTCAATTTTGTTTCCTTTTACATCATAATATTATTATGTAATTGTAAATCTCAACTTAAGCAACCTTTACATCAATTTTGATTTACTTATATTTAATTGTTTCAATTTATCTTATTTTATCCTTAATATATATATATATATATATATATATATATATATATATATATATATATATATATATATATATATATATATATATATATATATATATATATATATATTTAAAATTTAAAAAAACAATTTGTTATTATTATTTATGGTTATCTAATTTTTTAATTTATTATTATTCAAAATGATGTAAAATCAAGATGTAAAATGCATCATTACATATTTGATGATAAGATCAATCTAATTAAATATTCATATTATTATTTTTAAATTTTTTATATTTTAAATATTTTTTATATTTTAAATATTTTTTATATTTTAAATATTTTATGGGATAATTTATATCATATCTTATTTGATTATCAAGAATTTTTTTAGTTGATGCCATAGTTTCTTGGAGTGAAACTATCATAATATTAATTTCATTTTTTAAATTTTTTTACTTTGATTTAGTTATAGAGTTTATAACAATAATTTTACTCTTATGTCACCTCAAAATCACCTTAATTTTGTTATATTTTATTTCTAATTTTTTTTTAATATATGCTTTCTTAATACCAAAATAATGAAATGTTGTTATTTACAATTTTTTATTTTTTGAGTAAATCCTAGTTATGATGAAAGAAACATCAATGGACTTATCTTGAGAAGCTCTATCATATTAAATATTCATTTTTACATTTAAAATTTCCTTATTTTGAAAATCATGGCATTCTTCAAAGCATACTTTTATTCATATTGGATTTAACAATTAGGAATGTTTCTTTTGTTCACCTTAATATGTTAGAATGCAACCTTCCAATATAATTTATTCAATTTCTTCAACATTTTTACTTGATTTCATTATGTTATTATTTAGCTCAAAATGTTCCCTCATCTTACATTAGAAATGATTGATTTGGATATATTATATTACTTTAATTTATAAATTCAGTAATTAGCATAAATTTATTAAGTATTAAAATAATTCTATGTTCTTTATTTTTATTTACTTATATAATTCATAGGAATTTCAAGCAAGATCGAGACAAAAAGAAACATCATTTGACTCACCTTAAAGTGCTATATTCATTTAAAAGTTCTTTTTCTCTTTTTTAATTATTTCTATGGTTTCTACATGTTTCATGAAACATTTTGATGTGTACCAAATTTCATAATTGATAATGTTGCCTTTCAACCGTTTAGTATCTCGTCTCTCCATTTTTTTGCTTTTATTTAGTTATGTTACTATGAAAGTTTAAATCTACTCTCATTTAAAAATACATAACTTTTGACATAGAAATACTAAATAGCTTTCATTTATAACCTTTTAAATTTCATATATATTTAATTTATTTCAAAAGAATATTTTATTATTATGTATTATTATTTAGTTCTATAATTCATAGTGATTACACAAATGGTCTGATTGACACAAAACAAAAGTTGTTATGAGACATCTCAACATCCTCTGCTTAATTAAAAATTTTAATTTTTGTATTTAACAATATTTTATTTTAAACAATATTGATTGGGTTTTTAAGAAAATCTTATAAGAACATTGTTTGACGATTCAGAATTTTAAATATTTTATGTTAAACAATATAGATTGGGTTTTTAAGAAAATCTAATTAGAGCATTGTTTGATGATTCAGACTTTTATGCTTGCAATCCACAGTATTGTGGAATAAAACATTCCTACACAACTTTCCCATTTCGTCGAAGTCTTTGCTAGCATTTGGTTATATTACTATTAAACCATAAATCTACTCCAATGTGACCTATACACATCTTTGATTTGGTTATATTATATTGCTTCAATTTATCTCATTCCAACTTTATATATATTTTCTTAAAATTAAAGTAATAATTTAATATTATTAATGATTGTTTACTTTGATAATTTGTAGTAGTTCCAAGTGAAGTCCCATCGAGAAAAATTAAATGTCATAGCATTTTTCATAATAAGCTCTACCCAATTAAATATTCAATTTAATTATTTAAATATTTTATTTTCAAAATTTGTGTGCTTAACAGGACATTTTTTTCATACTTGATTTGATGATTGATGATGCCACACTTGATCACCAAACCACATTGCAAACCAACTTCACTATGCAACTCAACTCACTTCTTAAAATTTTACTATGTAGCTCTTAATTTTCTAGTATGTCTGCATTAAAAGTCTTTTATTTGACTATATCATATTGCTTCAATTTTTCATATTTTAGCTTTAATATATTTTCACTTAATATAAGAATAATTATTTTTTATTATGTTTTTAGTTTTGGAAATTCATAGTAATCAAAAAGATGTTTGTTCAAGAAAAAATTATCATAGCTACACTCAGCTTGATGAGCTCCATTTTATTAGGTATTCATTTTTATCTTTTTGAGTTACTTATTTTCTTTGGTTTATGCACTCTTTATAGGATATTCTACTTAAAAGGATGTTACACAAGATCTCTTTAATATATTTGAATGAAATTTTTAAGTGCAATATTTAATTATAATACCATAAAAAATTATATGTACTTTCATGTGACCTTTACATCATGTTGATTTTGCTGTATTATATAACTTTAGTTTATGTCATTTCAACATAAACATATGCTTACCCAATACAAAAATTATAGATTGTTATTATTTATGATAATTCCAAAAGAGATGTTATGGAGATAAAACACTAAAATAATTTGCTATAATTATCTAAATTTACTTTTTTTGTTATATCATAGTACTTCCAAACCATGTCTGATTGGGACAAAATGAAAAAGGTTGAGGTATTTCAATGAGCTCCATGTCATCAAATATTCCTTGTTATAATTTTAAAATTTTTATTTTTTGTTAATTTGGAACATTTTATGAGTCACGTAAATTCATAACTTATTTTACAATCAGGGATGTTACACTCGATCACTATAGTATCTCGTAATGAAAATTTTGTTATATAATTTATGTTTTTTTAATTTTTTTATTTTAATTTGGTTGTGGAAAATTAATTTCTAAATCTCCTCCATGGCATTGTTACTTTGCTTTGATTTATTTTTATTTTATTGTTTCAATTTATCACATGTCTTTTTTAATTTATATTAATGTAATGTTGAAATAATAATTTATTATTGTTCATGTTTATTTTCTTTGGTTTTTCTTGGTACTTCTAAAAGACATCTAACAAAAATGAAACAAACGTTGTTGGACTTATGTCAATATGCCCTATCAAATAAAATATTTAATTAACTAATTTAATTTTTGATTTTATGGCTACTTCACATTTTATGTGAAAATTCTTTTCTTTTCTATTTTATAGCAAAGGTAGATGCACTCGATCTCTTAGAACTTCAAAAGGGTAATCAATCAATATGGAAAAAATAATATTGGAATTGTCATGATGAGTTTATTGGAAATAAATATTCCTTTTCAAAATTGTACATATCTTATGTTCAATAAATTTGGCCTGATTTATAGGCATTTCTATTTTTCTAGAATTTGAAATCAAACATTCTACACTCAACCTCTCCATTACCGTGGAATGAAAAATTCATGCATAATTTATCTCATTTGTTTACATTTTCACTTTTAATTTGTTATATTAATCAGAAACACTAATTCTACTCTCTTCTTACATAAATACTAAGGCAATAAATGTTTTGTTTATTCTTAACTAATTTCTCAATTCATAGTAATTTTAAATGTGGTCCAAATCACATTAAACAATTGTGGTTTGAAAAAGTTGTTGAGCTCTATGCAATACAATAATCTTTTAAATTTTATTAAAAAATTATTTTCTACTATATTTGCATATTTTATGAGAGATTTGTATTCATATCAAATTTGATAGTTGAGGATGCACTCCCAATCACTTTTTTACCTTGTAATGAGGCATTTTCGTGCAATTTTTTTATTGTTTTCAAATCTTTCACTTATATTTTTATTTCTATGCTACTCTAAATCTGTTCTTATTTGACCATTACATTGCTATGATTTTTATACATTAAATCGATTGAATTTATCAAATTTTAATTTTTTTAGTTTTTTTTATGAATTAAATAACAATATATTAAAATTATATTTATTTAATTTCTTTAATTCAATAATTCCAATCGAGGTCCAATAGGGATATTCCAATCTATACCTAATTTAATTGTTGAGGATGTAACACCATATTTCTTTAGCAATTTTGAATGCAACTTTAATGTGTAATTTATCTTCATCTTTCATAGTTCATATCAATATTTGCTATATCAGTATGTAACCATAATCTTTACACATGTGGCCTTTCCAATTCTTTAATTTGGTTATTTTATATTACTTCAATTTCTCTTATTTCAATTATAATATATATTCAGTTAATATTAAAAAATTTAATTTGTGATTATTTGTGCTTAATTACTTTGGTGTTTTGATGTTACTCAAAAAGGTCAGAAAAGCAAAACAAATCCCATTGGGATTGTCATGACAACCTCTATCCAAGGAAATAAGAATTTCTATTTTTAAGGTATTATATTTTTAGTATTTTCGTATGCTTTACAAGATTTTTTTGTTCATTTCTAATCGGACAATCACGAATGTTACTGTCGATCTCCTTTATCTTGGATTACCTCTTTCTCATAAACATTGGCTCAATTCTTCAAATACTTTCCTTTGTTTAGTTTTGTCATTATGTAACTCTAATTCTTCTACCATGTCTTCCTTGTACAGTGATGACTTGGTTATAGTACATTGCTACAATATATCACACTTCAGCTTCAATATATATTTGCTTAGTATAAAGTAGCACTATATTATTATTTGGCTTATCTACCCTATTAACCCATAATGATAACGTATTAATATTTTTTTAATATTAAATTTCTAATACTTTGACACATTTTATGAGAAATTCTATTCATATCTAGTTTAACTGTTGTGAATCATACACTTGACCTTGTTAGCATTTTGGAATGCAACTTTCTCAAATACGTTATTAAATTTCTTCAACATTTTTTGCTTTGCTTTTCAAGTTTTGTAGTGCTGTAATTCACTTTTTTGGTGAACTTTACATCACTTTGATTTGGTTATATTATAATTTTTTTGTTTAACTCATTTTATCTTTAATATATATTTTAATATTAAAAATTAATAGATTATTATTTATTATAATTTAATTTTATAAATCACAATAATTCTATTCAAGGTTAGATCAAGATTAAACAAACACCATTGGACTCATCTTGACATGATCTCCCTAATTACATATTTGTTTCCATAATTTTCAATATTTGTTTCAAGTATATTATATGTTTTATGAGATATTTCATTCATGCCATACATGTCAATAAATAACAATACTCTCAAACTCCTTAGTTCTTTGAAAGAAACTTTCTAGTATAATTTGTCTTAGTTTTTCATTTTTTTCACTTTGATTTAGATATATTAAATACCCTTTAGTATAAGCTTCATATCACCTTGATTTACTTGCATTCATTAATTGAATTTATCTATTTTTTTGTTGATATTTTTTTACTTAACAATAAAAAAATATTTACTAATTTTTGTGCATTTTTTCTTTGGAAATTCATATTAATTCCAAATAAAGCTTGATTGAGATGAAACAATGGTTGCTACACTCATATTTAAGATCTCTAACTTATTAAATATTCATTTGTATATTTTTCAATACTTTATATGTTAAACATTCTATACTTTATTAAAAAATTATTTTGTACGTGATTTGCTGATTAATATTGTTATCATTGATCCCCCTTTATATCTTGAGATTCTACTTCCAAAAACTAGTTATTTCCTTTCTTTAAAGGTTTCTCTTTTATTTGCTCATATTGTTATAAAACTCTAATTCTATTCAAGTGTGACATTACATCTCTTTGAATTGGTTATATTACATTAGTTCAATTTATCTTGTTTCAACTTTAATATATGTTCACTTAATATTTTAAAATATTTTTTTACTAGTTTTACTTTTTAAATTTTTTTAATTTATATTATTTCAAAGGAAGATCACAACAAGATGAAATAAACATTATTGTACTTCTCCTAATGAGTTGTTCTACAAAATTTATCCCATTTCTTTAAAGTTTTTGCTTTGATTTGTTATATTGCTATGTTATGCTAAATCTAACCTTATATTACTATTCTTAATTTCCAAGATTAATAAATACTTATTAATAAATTAATAATTTATTATTATTTAAGCTAGTTAATTTTTGTGATTCATAGCCACTATAAACAAACATTAATTAAACAAAGAAAATATTGTTGACTCATGCAGTTGTGGTTAATAAAATTAATTTTTAATATTTTTAAATTTATTATGTAATATAGTTTTCACAAGTTTCATGAGAGATCTCAACCTGTGAATGATTTCGATATTGGAAGATTTTACACTTAAACACCTTAATACCTTAGGATGTAATTTCTAGTACAATTTATCTCACTTTTAATATTTTTTTGGTTTTTGTGTCGTTACATTGTTATGTAACAGTAAGTCTCCACCTAAGTAACATTTACATTCCTTTAATTGTGATATTTTATATTACTTAAATTTATCTCTATTTTTTTAATATATATTCTCTTAATATTGAACAAATTGTCATTTTTTATGATTACTTTTTTGTTATACATAGTAATTGTAATTAAGATCTGTTCGAGATAAACCAAACATCATTAGAATCATCTTGATTAGATTTCTCCAATCAAATAATTTTTTCTACAAGATTTTATTTTTTTGTATTTTGGAATTCTTTAAGAGAAATTTTGATTCATATATCATTGACCATTAAGGGTGTCATGCTCGATCACTTCAACATCTTGGCATGCATTTTATCACATCATTTCTCTAATTTTTTCAGACTTTTTGCTTTAATTGGATTGCATTACCATGAAGCTCTAATACATCTCTCGTGTACTTTTTATACTTCATATACTTGGTTAAGTTATATTATTTCAATTTACCTTATTTTAGCCTTATATATATTTACTTATTATTTATAGTCATTTATTTTGCATAGGTGGCAACAATTCTAGACAAGGTTAGTAAAAACTATATTTGGTCTCATCTCTATGAGCTCTAACGAATTAAATGTTCATTTTAAAATTTTTAAAATTTTGAAATTCCTAGTTTTGGCACACCTTACAAGACTAGTGGAATCATTCTTGATTTCATGATTAAATTTGTTAAATCTGTTTATTATCAGTGCTATTTATCTTATTTTTAAAATTGTTTTTATTTGATTCTATTTTATAACAAGGAACCACTGATTCTCCTTTCATGTGACCCTTACATTGATTTTTTTTATTTTTCTTAAATTTAACTCAATTCAACATTATAATTTATTTACTTAATATTAAAATTATAAATAATTATTATTTATTCATAGATAATCCAATAATTGGTGATAATTCTAGATGAGTTTTGATCATAACAAAATAAACATAATTATGCTCATCTCGACAAGATTTAATGAATTAAATATTAAGCTTTTAATATTTTAGAAGCTTTTTCTAATCATTGGCACACTTTATAAGACATGATTGGTAATAAAGGATGTTATGTTTGATCACCATAGTATCTTGTAATGTTATTTTCCTCTACAATTAATTTAATTTCTTCAAATGTTTTGTATTCATTAGGTTATCTTAATATGGAAATCTAAATATGTCTTAATGAGACCATTACATCATTTTTTTAAGTTATATAATGTTGCTTGAATTTGTCTCATTTGAGCTTTTAGTATTTGTTTTCTAATTATTAAATTAATAATTTACTCTTCTTTAAGTTTACTTTGGTAATTTATAGTAATTTTTAATGAGATGTAATAAAGACAATAAAAGCCATCCAAATTGTCACAAATAGTTCTATCTAATTAAATATTCATTTATATGTTTTTAAAAAATTATTTTTCTAACAATTTGCCATACTTCAAAAGGCATTTTAGTTGAAACATGATTTGGTGAACAAGCATAGTATAATCAATCTCCTTCATATCCTTGAATATAGCTTTCTTATATAATATATTTGTTTCTTCAAATTGTTTTATTTAATTTTGTTAAATTAGCATAAATGTCTAATTCTCCTCTAGCATGAATATTAGAATACTTTTAATTAGTTATATTAGATTTCTTTAATTAATCAAAATTTATGATTAAAATATAATTATATAATATTAAAATAATTATTTAGTATTATTTTTCCAATTTAAATTTTTTATTCACAGTAATTCTAATTTATTTTAGAACAAGAAGAAATAAATGTCAGTTGACTCGTCTCAAAGACTTTTACGCAATCATTATTTATTTTTATCTACTAAAACGTTTATTTTGTATAACTTTGGTACATTTTAGGGGACATTTTCATTCATATCTTATTTGGTGTTTGAGAAGTTACATTTGATGTACATTATATCTTGCAATGGAACTTAAACAAATTATCTTATTTCTTAATTTTTTTCTCCTTGATTTTGATATATTACTATGCAACTCTAAATCTCCTCCCTTTTCACCTTTATATGTACATTATATACTTCACTTTGATTTTTTGTATTATATAGCTTCATTTGATGGCATTTTAGCTTTTATGTATATTTAATTAATATTAAAATAATTATTTTTTATTTTTTATGCCTACTTTAGACATTCTCAATAATTACAAATGAGAAGCAAATTGGACAAAATTAAGGAAATTGACTTTTCTTGATGTGCACTACATTATAAAATATTTATCTCTATATTTTTAAAAAATTTTCTTCGTAGTGACTTTGTTTGGTTTAACTTACATTTTAATCCATATTTGATTTGATGGTCAAGGTTGTTACACTTGATTTACTTAGTATCTTGAAATGCAATAATCTTACACAATTTATCTCATTTATTTGAATTTTTTTTTATTTATTAGATTACTATGTAACTCTAAATCTTCACTAGTGCAAACTTTACAATGCTTTGAAAACGATACATGAAATTTCTCCAAATTACTCATTTCAAATTTAGAATACATTTTGTTAATATTAAAATAATAATATGTTATTATTTATACATTTACTCTATTTATTTATATTAATTTATAATGAGATTAACCTAAGACATAATTTTGTAATTTTTTTGTTTCATGACTTATTTAATTATTTTCTTATTTATTTTTTATTTTTTTGCAGTTTTTCCAAGATTTTGATATGTACTAAATTTTATGAAAAGGATATCACCCAATATCTCTATAGTATCTTATAGTGTAACTTTCTTGTATAATTTTGTATGTAAATTTAAATCTTTTCTGATGTAGCCTTTGTATCACTTTGATTTTATTATGTTATACTTCATAAATGTATCTTGATTCAAGTTTAATATACATATTCACATTATTAATTATTTATTTTTTAATATTTCTTGTAGTACAACTTTCTCATATTGTTTGCCCTATTTTCATCTAATTTTCTTTCTTTGATTTAGTAATACCACTATTTTCAACTAATTTTCATAATTATTTTACATTTTTTTATCTTATTTAAGTTATACTAAATATTTACCTAACATTAAAAAGAAAAAGTATTATTTTTTACTTTTTTCACTTACATAATTCATAGAAATTAAATGAGGTCTAATTAAGATGAAACAAATGTTGTACGACTCATTTTAATGAGCTCTATCCAACTATATATTTTCCATCCTTTTAAATATCTTATTTTCATGTTTCTAAATATCTTAAAAGATATTTTCATTTCTATCTAATCATTGAGAGTGTTACACTCGATCCCCTTAGTATCTTCAAACTTTTTCATATAATTTATCTTATTTTATCAAAATTTTTACTTTGACTTCATGTCTTCAATTGAAACTTTCCTGTACATTTTATCTTTTTTTCTTAAAGATTTTACTTTGATTTTATTATATTACTATGTAACTCAAAATATTCTCTCATACAGCTATTATGTCTCAATGATATTTATGCACTATATTGTTTCACCTTTATTGTGCTTTAGATTAATATATATTTAATTCATATTTCAATAATAATTTATTAACATTTACATGTATTTACTTAATTAATCGATCATAATTTCCACAATGTCAAATCGGAATAAAAAAATGTCATTTGACTTGTCTCAAACAACCCTATCCATTTAAGTTTCATTTTTATATTTTAAAAAATATTTATTTTTATATTACTTTTTTTGGATCTATTAGATTTCTTGATTTAAATTTATTTATGTTTTAATAAATATTTATTTAAATAACATAATTGGTATTTTTTTTCTTTTTTTAACATTACTAATTTGTTGTCATTCAAAATGTGGCTTGATTAATATCAAGTAAATATCATTTGACTCATCATGATGAGCTCAATCTTCCAAATATTCATATCTATATGTTTAAATTTTTTATGTTGTATTATTTTTGCTCACATTATTATACATATTGATTTGTGATTGACTTCACCGTATGATATATCACACACAATCTCCATAATTTCTTGGATTCTAACTTTCCCATATAATTTGTCATTTCTAGAAAGCTTTTGCATTAATTTAGTCATTTTATTATGTAACTCCTTATCAATTCTCATGCAAATTTTAAATCACCTTGATTTGATTTTGCCACATTGCTTTAATTTAACTTTTTTAGCATATATGTATATATATATATAATATTATAAATGATTATTCATTATCATTTCTACTTAAACTAATAATACAATAAAATTATGAAGGTGGTCTAATTGATATGAAATAAATGTCGTTAGACTCATCTTGACTCATTTTATGAAATCATACACTCAATTTGAATATTTTTATATTTTTTATTAATTTTATTCTATATGGTCTTAGCTATTTTACAAGACAATTTTATTCTTACCTTATTTGATAATATAAAATGCTACCATCGACATCTACCAAACCATGAAGTGTAACTTTGTTGTATTATTAATCTTATATTTCTAAAGCTTTTTCTTCGATTTAGCTATATCTCTATGTAATTCTACATCTCTCCAAGTATGACATTTGCATGACCTTGACTTGGTCTTACTACATTGTTGTGTAACACTTAATCTCATCACTTGTATTGTCTACATCACTTTTATTTTGTTAACATTAAATTACTTCAACTTATCACATATTAGCTTTAATATATATTTACTCAATGTTGATACAAAATTAAAGATTTATTATTCCTATTTACTTTTGTAATTTTTTTATATTTTCAAAAGCCTATATATTTAGGTGAAAGAGACATCATTGGGCTCCACTTGATGTGCTCTATTCAAATAAATATTCATTTGTCTATTAATTTTTGAATTAATAATTGACTATGATACACTCAAACTCCTTAATGTCTTGGAATATAACTTTTAATTATAATTTATATCATTTCTTGGAATTTTTTACTACAATTTTTTTAAATTAAAAAATAACTAACTATATAGCATTTACATCACTTTAATGTTTTAATATTACATTAGTTTAAAATTTCTTATTTTAGTATTAATATATATTTAATTAATATTATATTAATAATGGATTTTTATTTATGCAATTTACATCAATAAATTGCAATAATTACAAATGACGTCCAACTAAGAGGAAAAAAGGTTGTCATACTTGTCGTGATGAGTTTTACCAAGTAAGATATTCAAACAAGGTTAGATTGAGATTAAACAAATACTATTGGGCTCATATTGATTAGTTGTACCCAACTAAACATTCATTTATTTATCTTTTAAGTATTTTATTTTTAAGGTTTGTGGCATGTTTTATCATTGAGATTTTTTTCATAATTTGGTAATAGAAGGGGTTGCAACTGATCTCCTAGTACCTTGGAATGAAACTTTCCCATCGAATATATGTCATTTCTTCAAATGTTTCATTTTGAGTTAGCTATGTTACTATGCAACTCTAAATGTCCTCTTAGGTTAGCTTTATTTCACTTTTATTTAGTTATAATAAATTGCTTCTATTTATCTCATTTCATTTTTCACATATATTTAATTAAAATTAAATATTAATTTTTTACTTATGATCATGTGCTTTACTCCTTTCAATCTGTTCAAACAAATTTAATGTTAATCTTGATTTTTAAAGTTTTTTCCTATTGTTTTAGCACGCTATATCAGACATTTTGATTTGCATATTATTTGACAATTGAGAATGTTATAATTGATCTCCTTAGTTTCTTGGAATACAAATTTCTTTTAAAATTTATCTCATGTCAATAAATGTTTTTCAATGATTTCATTATATTACTTTTCATCCATTTAATTCAACTAATCTGTGTTACATATTTATATAAAAATATAAACAAAATATATATGATTATTTTTGTTTATTTAATTTATTGATAAATAAAAATTCTAAAAGTGACAAAAGGGAAGAATCAAATGGTATTGGATTCATCACAATTGTCTTTATCAAAATAAGTATTCATTTCTATATTTTTTTTGAAGATTTTATTTTCAAGGGTTTTAGAAATATTTAAGAGATGTTTTGATTTGTACTTGATTGAATAATCAAGGTTGTGACACTCATTCTCTGTAGTACCCTTGAATAAAACATTCAAGTGCAATTTATCTTATTCCTTTAATTTTTTTATTTTATTATATTAATTTTAAACTCTAATTCTTCTATCATTTGAATTTTGCAACACTTTTTATCTTGTTATATTTATATTTTTTTGTTTAAGTTGTTTGAGCTTTAATGTATGCTTAAATAATACAACAATAAAATTTAATCATTTTCTTTTCTTATTTAATTTTTAAATTCATTTTTCATAAAGGTGAAGTTCAATGGAGATCAAAAATAACTATCGTGACAAGTTTTAATGGGCATTATCTATTTAAAAATTCATTCATATATTTTTTAAAATATTTAATATTTTAAAAAAATTTTACATTCTATGAAACACTTTTGTTCCTACTTTATTTGAGAATTGAGTAAGTTATAATTTGTCTCTTGGACTTCATGGAATACAACTTTCCTTTATACATTTTTTTATTTAATTACTTTTATTTATTTTTATTATTATGAAGCAATAAATCTCCTCTCATGTAACCTTTACATTATACTAATTTGATTATAATAAATTGCTTCAATTTATCCTATTTCACCTTTGATAAATATTTAGTAAATATTAAAATAAATCTTTATTAATATTTCAGCTTGTTTAGTTTGGTGATTCACAATAATTCTAAATGTGGTCCAATTCTAATAAGGCATACATCATGGGGCTCAGCTCCATGAGTTTTATGAAATTAAAAATTTGATTTTATATTTTTTTAATATTTTCATTTTTCTATGGCATTAGGGCACTTTTTGAGATATTTTGATTATTTTATATATTTGTCATTTTCTTTTCAAAATATTTAATTTTGATTTGGTAATATTATGATGAAGGCACTAATTTCATTCTTGTTTCACCTTTAGATTTTTTTTAATTTTTCTATACTGAGTTCCATCAATTTATATCATTTTTAATGTATTATTTATTTATTTAATGTCATAATAATAATTTATTTTTATTTATTCTAGTTTATTTTATAATTGACTTGAATTCTAAAAAAGGTTTAGCAAAACGATTAATCTCTAATTCTTCTACAATGCAACTAATTATGTGACATTTATTTTTTTTGAAATGTTGTCATTTAATCCTTTTTACTTTTTCCACTAAATTTATTTCTAAGAAAAACCAATCAAGATGAAGAAAATGTCATAAGATTTATCTTTATAAGCTTTTATATAATTTTATATTCATTTATTATTTTTTTAATTTTTTCCATAGCTTTGGTGTGTTATTCAAGAAATTTTCTTTAGTTTGTCATTTCATATTCGAGGATGTTACACACAATCTCTTTAATATCATGCAATGCAACCTTCATGTACATATTATCTTATTTATCCTTATTTTTTTACTTTGAACTAGTTTCATACTTTGTAACACCAAATCTCCTCCCAAGAAAACTTCACATCTCTTAGATTTGGAACTATTACATTGCTTCAATTGGTCTTATTTCATCTTTATCATAAAATTGCTGAATATTAAAAAACAATTATCATCAAACTTATCTTAATATGCTCCATCCAATTAGTTATTTATTTTAATACTTTAAAATATCTTATTTTCAATGGCTTTCTTTTGTTTTATAATATATCTTAATTAATACTATATTTGATGATTGTGGATGTTATATATGATGTTTTTAATATCTTTGAATGTAACTTTTCAATACATTTCATATTAACTCTAATTCCCCTCTCATATGACCTCTACATCATTTTCGTTCGATTGTATTATAGTGCTTTATTTTATCCCTTTTTGGCAATATTTTATATTAACTTTAAATTAAAGTGATAATTTATTACCATTTTGACTATTTGTTTCAATAATACATCATAATTCAAAATGTTGTCTAATCAAGATGTTACTAATATTCTTCTCTATGAGCTTTATTCAGTTAATTTTTTTCTATAGCATATAACATTCTATTTTCTATGGCTTTAGCATGTATTACAAAATATTTTAATAAATGTCTGATTTGATCATTGACGATTATACACTCAATCACCATGGCATATTGGAAAGAAACATTAAAAAAAACTGTCATTTCTTCAATTTTTTTATTTCTAGTATTACTACGTAACTCCACATCTCCTCTCGCATTACATTAATATCACTTTTACATAGTTGTATTAGATTGCTTAATTTATTTCATTTTAATTTTAATGTATATTTGCATAATTTTGGAACTGTATGTTATTATTATTTATGCACATTTACATCTATAATTCATAGTAATTCTAAATGAGTTATGATAATGATAAAAAATGTCATTTTACTTATCTCAATTTTCTCTATGGGATCATAAATTCATTTTTCTATCTCAAATTATTTTATTTTTTAGGGCTTTGTATTTACTTCTAAGGCATTTCTTTTAGAACCTAATTTTACATTAAAGATTTACATTTGATCTCCATATTTTTTTAAGCGTACTTTCTTGTATAATTTTGTCTCTATTCTTGAACTTTTTTGTTTTGATTTTGTTAAATTATTACCTAACTCTTACCCTTACATTGCTTTGAAATGATAATACTTCATTGCTTCAATTTAACTCATTCATCTTTAACTTATATTTACTCAATAATAAAGTTTTTAATTTATTATAATTTATTATTATTTTCTTCTGTAGATTGTAATAATTCAAAACCAGGTCTTAAAGAGATGAATGAATCATTATTTAACTCATCTCAATGAGCATTTTAATTAAATATTCTTTTTTGTTTTCACTATTTTATTTTTTATTATTTTAATATGGTTTATGTGATATCTTGATTTGTAATATTTTGATAATCAAAGATATTATACTTTATGTTCTTAGTATCTTTGAATTCAACATTCTCACCTAATTTATCAAATTTTTTTGAATGTTTTGCTTTTATTTAGTAATATTACTATGAAGTTCTAATTATCATCTTCTTTGGCCTTCACATCTTTTTAATTAAGTAATTTACATTACTTTAATTTATCATAGTTATACTTTTTATATATTCAATTAATTTTAAAATAAATATTTATTATTTTTTAATTTTTTAATAATTTGTGGTATAGATTTGATACCTAATAAATAAAAAGTCAATATTTTTTATAACTTATCTTGACAAGCTATATCTCATTAAAATTTGACTTTACTTGATCATTGAAGATGCTAACTCAATTTTTGTAGTATATTAAAATGCAAAATTCATGTACAATTTATCTCATTTCTTGAAGTTTTTATTTCTTATTTGGATATGCTACAACATAATTCTATATCTTTGATAATGTAACCATTACATCACTTTATTTTACTTATATTACCTTGATCCAATTAACCTCATTTTAGCTTTAAGATGTATTTACTTATTATTCAAAGAAAAATATATTATTATTTATGCTCATTCACGTTGATAATTCCTAATAATTAGAAAGGAGGTTGGATCAAGAAAAAAAACATCACTCAACTCTTGTTTAGAAGCTCGATCAAATTAAATATTTATTTGTAAATCTTAAAATATTTTATTTTGTAAGGTTTTGGCACCATTGATGAGACATTTAAATTTTTACTTAATTTTATGATTAATTGTGTTACACTTGATTCCCTCAATATCTTAGGATGCACCTTTCATGTAAAATTTGTGTTATTTCTTCAACTTTTTTTGTCCAATTTGATTAGATTACCGTGAAACTTTAATTCTCCTTGCATGTGTCCTTAAAAACACTTTGATTTTGTTGTATTTTTTTTAACTTTCAAATTCTACCCTTAGTATATATTTATCTAATATTAAAGTAAAAGATCATTTCTACTTAGGCTTATTTAATAATGTATAGTTATTCAAAAAGTTCATTGATCAAAATAAAGTTAACATCATTAGGTTCATAATGATGTGATATATCAATACTAGTACTCATTTATTTTTCTTTGAATATTCTATTTTTAAGGGTGTTAGGTACTCTACAAGACAATTCAATTTGTATTTATTTTGTTGATCGAGGATGTTACAATTCAGTTCTTTAGTATCCTCTAATGTGACTTTCCTTTTCAATTACTCTATTTTCTTTAAATATTACAGTTTGATTTATTTATATTACTCTTTAACAATAAACATAACTAGCCTAACATTTTCATGAATTTTAGTTTGATATCTTTCATCTATTATGTTTATCTAATTTCAACTTCAAGATATAATTAATTAATATTTAAAATAAAAATTTTTATTATTTATATCTTTTAAATTTTCAAATTTTTAATAATAATAAACAAGGTTTGCATTAGTGAGACAAATGTCATGGCACTCATTTTGTTGAGTTCAATTCAACAAAAAATTCCTTTATGATATTTTTAAAATTTTTATTTGATTCTTACTTAATTTGATAATTTAGAATATGAAACACGATCTTCCTTCTATCTTGCAAGGGAATTTCCCATAGAATTTAATCTAATTTTTTAATTTTTATTTGGATATATCATTACATAACTCTAAATCTTCTATGATGCGATTATTAAATCTCCTTCATTTTGTTTTCCTCAATTGAGCTATCATATATATATATATACTTAATATTTATATATCAAATTTTTATTTTTACAATTATTTAAATTTTTAATTCATACTGTTTGAAAACTAGGATCGATCGATATGAAAAAATGTTCATAGACTCGTGTTGATAAGAACTTCGAACTGAATTACCACTTTAATATTTTTTTCGATATTTTATTTATTGGTCAATGATGTTGCGCTTAATGTAATTATTATCTTGATTGTATGTTTCCCACACAACTTATCTTATTTCTATAAATTTTTCACTTAAATTTAACTATATTAGTATAAAATACTAGATGTCCTCTCTTCTATGCCTTGCATCTTTTTGATTTCGTTTATAATGTTTCAAATAATCTTATATAAATTTAAAAATGTATTTACTTTTTTTAAATAATAACTTATTATATTTTTTGTTAGACTACTTTGAAAATTTGTAGTAATTCCAAAAGAATCTAATGGAGATGAAATAACATTGTTGAACAATTTTTTCTAAGCTTTATCCAATTAAATATTCGTTTTCATTTTTTTGATAAATGGTCTTCAAGGTCTTCAACATGCTTTATAAAGATGTTTTAATTCAAGCGTTAGTTAATGATTGAGTTTCTTATACTCAATTATCTTAATATCTTCAAATATAGCTTTATGATAAAATTCATTTAATTTCTTCAAATTTTAACATTTTCATTCTGTTAAATCACTATGCAACTCTGAATCTCAACTTTTGTGACCTTATATCACTTTGATTTGGTTATACCACATTATTCCAATTTACATCACTTAAACTTGAAGATAAATTTATTCAATAACTAAAAATTAATTTTTTTCATTACTTATGCTTTTTTTAATAGGTAATTTACAATATTTCAAAACATGAGATGATCAAGAAGGAACAACTATCATTAGACCTCTCTCAGTTAGCTTTACCAAATTAAATATTCATTTTTATATTTTTAAGCAAATTATTTTCTAGGTTGTTATAAAACTTTTGCTAGATATATCAATCCATACCTTATTTGATGATCATGGATTTTACACTTAATCTCTTTGGTATCCCAAAATGTAACTTTCTTATACAACTTATATTATTTATGAAAAATTTTCATTTTGATTTGGTTCTTTTTCTATGAAATTCAAATTCTCTTATCGTTTAACGTTTTCAACATTTCTATTTAGTTTTATTTCAATGCATCATATAATCTTACTATAGATTTAAGATTTTTGTAATTTATTATAAAACAATATTTCATTATTTTTTTATTTATTTATGTTAGTAAGTTACACTATTCCTAACAAAGTTGCATGGAAATGAGAAAACATTATTAGATTCAATTCGAAAAGCTCCATCTAATTAAATATTTCTTTTTAATTTTTGAATATTACATTTGAAGGGTTTTCATATTTTTTATAACACATTTTGATTCATACCTATTTTGGATATCGAATATGCAACACTCTTTTTTTGTAGTATTTTGCAATGTAGCATTCCCATAAAATTTTCATCTTTTCTTCTAAATCTTTAACTTTTATTTGGTTATATTACATTGGTTCAATTTATCCCATTTCAAATCTAATATAGATTTACTTTAAAATAAAATAATAATTTAAAAAACATTAATACCTATTTAATTAGTTAATTTGTGGTAATTCCAAATATGGTATGATCTGGAGGAAAAAATGATGTTGTACTTGTATCAATGACACTATCAAATTAACTATTAAATTTTTTAATTTTCAAAATAATGTTTTCTAGGTTTTAGAAACCATTTATAAGACACTTTGATCATACCAAAATTAATGGGTGTAGATGTTGTTGATGATTCCCTACATTTAAAGAAATAGAACTTTTTTGTCAATTTATGTGTTTTCTTCAATGTTTTTGCTTCATCTTACTATTTTATTATGGAACTAATATTTTCCTCTAGTGTGACCAAGCACTACTATGATTTTGTTATATCATATTTCTTTAATTTTCTTCTTTTAGCTTTAATAAATATTTTTTTAGTACAAAAAAAAATTCACCGTACCTTCTGCTTGTTGATTTCGGTAATTTGCAATTATTGTATTTGACGTTCAATCGAGATGAAACAAGTATTGTTCAACCCATGAAAATTAGTTTTATGACAACAAATATTCTCGTCTATTCTTTAAAATATTTTACTTTCAATGTCTTTGGAATGCTTCATTAGTCAATTTCATTCTTATACCATTTAATAATCAAGTCACTTGCACATTATCTCTTTAATATCTTGGATTGCAACTTTCTTAAAAAATGTTTTTTGTTCATCCATATTTTCTTGGAATGGGTTATATTACGATTTAACTCCAAATCTCTTCTTATTTTATCTTTATATCACTTTCATTTGGTTAGATTAGGTTGCCACAATATATCTTATTTTGTCTTAATTATGTATTTATTTAATTTTAAAACTATAGTTTTTAATTATTTATACTTATGCACTTTTTTAATTCATATAATTCAAAATGTGATCTAATTGAAAGGAAACGAATACTGTTCTCTTTTTGAGAAGCTCTATCCAATTAAATATATATTTTTAATTATTTTTTAGTATTTAATATGAAGGCTTAAAAACACTTTTATAAGAAATTTTGATTCATTTCTTATTAGATGACTAAGTTACACATTTTCTCTTTGTTTTCTTTGAATATAATTATTTTAATAATTCAAATATATAAACTTTAATTCTCATTTTATGTGACCTTTGTAGTATTTTGATTTTGTTATATTACATTAATTTTACTTGACACTTTTAGCTTTGTTATATATTTCATTAGTTTAAATAATAAATTTATTATTATTTATTTTTTAAAATTTCTTAATTCATAGCAAACTCTTCTGAATGAGATCAAATATTAACTTTTTAAAATTTCTTAATTCATATTAACTTTTTAATTGCTTTATTTTTTATGTCCATTGAATGCTTTACAAGTCTATTCAATTTGGACCAAATTTGACAATCGTGGGTGTTGCAATCAATCTTCTAAGTTTCATGGAATGCAATTTTTGCATGCAATATATCTAAACTATAAAATTTTTCCATTTTTATTTTCTTGTGTTACTGTACTTTGAATCTCCTCTCAAGTAACCTCTACATTCTTTCATTTTATTATGTTAGATTACCCTAATATACATCATTTAAGCTTCAATATATACATACGTACATATATATATACATATATATATATATGAAAATAATAATTTATTATTATTTATTCATAATTTTTAAATGCTAGACTTTGTTTGAAATTGCAATAATTTGAAAATTATGAATAAATAATAATAAATTATTATTTTACTATATATATTAAAATAATAATTTATTATTATTTATTCATAATTTTCAAATTATTGCAATTTCAAACAAAGTCTTGTCCAT
>JAIUJO010000354.1:0-2500 GCA_023846275.1 Vanilla planifolia
TCTCATCTTCTTCTTCTTCCTCTTCATCTTCTTCTATTTCCTTTTGATCTTCTTCTTCATTTTTGTCGTCTTTTTTTCTTGTACTTCATCATCTTGTTCTTCTCCTTCTACTTCTTCTTCTAATTTTTCTTTTTCCTCGTCTTCTTCTTCTTCTTCTCCTTCTTCTTCTTCCACTTCTTCTCTTCCACAACTTCTTCTCTTCCACATCTTCTTCTTCATCTTCTTCTTCTTAGAAAAAGAAGAAAAGGATGATGATGATGATGATGAAGAACATGAAGAAGTAGAAGAAGAAGAAGAAAAAAGAAGTAGAAGTTGAAGAAGAAGAAAAAGTAGGTGATGTTGTAGAAGAATAAGAATAAGAAGAAGAAGAAGAAGAAGAAGAATAAGAAGAAGATGATGAAGAAGAAGATGATGAAGAAGAAGAAAAAGAAGAAGAATATGAAGAAGAAGAAGAAAGAGAAGAAGAAGAAGAAGAAGAAGAAGATGATGATGATGATGATGATGAAGGAGAAGTAAAAGAGGAGGAAGAAGAAGAGAAAGAAGAAGAATATAAAAAAGAAAAAGTTGAGGAAAAAGAAGAACAAGAAACCTGAAGTAGAAGAAGGAGAAGAATAAGAAGAACAGGAAGAAGAAGATGATGATGAAGAAGAAGAAGAAGAAAAAGAAGAAGATGAAGAAGAAGAAGAAGATGAAGAAGAAGAAGAAGAAGAAGAAGAAAAGAAGAAGAAGATGATGATGAAGAAGAAGATAAATAAGAAGAAGATGGAGAAGAAGAAGAAGAAGAAGAAGGAGAAGAAGAAGAAAAAGGAGATGGAGAAGAAGAAGAAGAAGAAGTAGAAGAATAAGAACAAGAAGAAGATGGAGATGAAGAAGAAGGCAAAGAAGAAGAAGAAGAAGAAGAAGGAGAAGGAGAAGAAGAAGAAGAAGAAGAAGAAGAAGAAGAAGAAGAAGAAGAAGAAAAAGAAGAAGAAAATGGAGAAGAAGATGAATAAGAGGAAGAAGAAGATAATGATGATGAAGAAGAAGAGGAAATAGTAGGAGAAGAAGAAGAAAAAGAAGAGGAAGAAGAAGAAGAAGATGATGATGATGATGAAGAAGAAGAAGAAGCAGAAGAATATGAAGAAGAAGAAGTAGAACCAAAAGAAGAAGAGAAAGAAGAAGAATTAAAAGATGTGCAAGAAGAAGAAGAAGAAGAAGAAGAGCAAGAAGAAGAAGAAGATGATTATGAAGAAGGAGAAGAAGATGAATAAGATGAAGAACAAGAAGAAGAAGGGGCAAAAGAAGAATAAAAAGAAGTAGTAGTAGTAGTAGATGAAGAAGAAGAAGAAAGAAGGAGAAGATGAAAAAAAAGAAGAAGAAGAAGATGGAGAACAAGAGGAAGAAGAGAAAGATGAATATAATGACGATGAAGAAGAACATGAATAAGTTGGAGAAGATGAAGAAGAAGAAGAGGAAGAAGAAGAAGAAGAAGAAGAAGAAGAGAAAGAAGAAGGATAAGAAGAAGCAGAAGAAAAAGTGAAAGAAGAAGCAAAAGTAGAAGAATTAGAAGAAGGGGAAGAAGAAGAAGAAGAAGAAGAAGAAGAAGAAGAAGAAGAAGAAGAAGAATAAGATGAAGATGAAGAAGAAGCGAAAGAAGAAGAAAAATGTAGTGGTAGATGAAAAAGAAGAAGAATAAGAAGAAGGCGAAGAAAAAGAAGTAGTAGAAGAAGAAGATGAGGTAGAAAAAGGAGAAGAAGAAGAAGAAGTGGATGAAGGAGGAGAAGGAGGAGAAGAAGAAGAGATGATGTGAAAAAGAACAAGTAGAAGAAGGTGAAGAAGAATATGAGATGTAAAAGAAAGAAAAGGTGAAGGAGAAGATGAAGCCAAAGAAGAAGAAGAAGAAGAAGAAGAAGAAAAAGAGGAGGAGGAGGAAGAAGAAGAAGAAGAAGAAGAAGAGGAAGAAGGAGAAGAAGGAGAAAATAAAGGTAATGGGGAAGTAGAAGAAGAAGAAGAAGAAGAAGAAGAAGAAGAAAAAGAAGAAGAAGAAAAGAAGAAGAAGAAGAGGAAGAAGAATAAATAGAAAGAGAAGAAGACGAAGAAGAAGAAAAATAAGAAGAAGAAGAAAAAGAAGAAGACGAAGAAGAAGATGAAGAAGATGATGAAGGACAAGAATAAGAAGAAGTAGAAGAACAAGAGCAAGAAGGAGGAAGAGAAGAAGAAGAGGGACAAGAAGAAGAAGAAGAAGAAGAAGAAGAAGAAGACGAAGAAGTGAAGAGGAAGAAGAAATGGAAGAAGAAGTAGAAGAAGAAGAAAAAGTTGAAGAAGAAAAGAAGAAGTTATAGAAGAAAAAAAGATGAGCAAGAAGAAGAAGAAGAAGAGAAGATGATGATGTAGAAGAAGAGGAAGAAGATGATGATGAAGAAGAAGAGGGGGAAGAAGAAGAAAAATAAGAAGAACAAGAAGAAGAAGAAGAAGAAGAAGAAGAAGAAGAAGATGTTGATGATGAAGCAGAAGAAAAAGA
>JAIUJO010000354.1:10000-215000 GCA_023846275.1 Vanilla planifolia
GAAGAAGAAGAAGAAGAATAAGAACAAGAACAAGAACAAGAACAAGAATAAGAAGAAGAAGAAAAAGAAGATGATTATGAAGATGAACAAAAGAAGAAGAAGAAGAAGAGGAAGAAGAAGAAAAGAAGAAGAAGGTGAAGAAGCAGAGGAAGAAGAAGAAGAAGAAAAAGAAGATATAAAAGAAAAGGAAGAAAAGAGGGTGGAGGAGGAGAAGAAGAAGAATAGGAACAAGAAGAAGAAGAAGATGTTGATGATTTTGATGAAGAAGAAGAAGAAAAGGGGGAAGAAGAGGAAGAATAAAAAGAAGAACATGAAAAAAAGAAGCTAAAGAAGAAGAGAAGAAGGAGAAGAAGAAGAAGAAAGGGGAAGAAGAACAAGGAGAAGAAGAAGA
The DNA here is from genome assembly GCA_023846275.1 of Vanilla planifolia. Classification (NCBI taxonomy): domain Eukaryota; kingdom Viridiplantae; phylum Streptophyta; class Magnoliopsida; order Asparagales; family Orchidaceae; genus Vanilla; species Vanilla planifolia. The sequence continues at coordinate 10,392 of JAIUJO010000354.1, forward strand.
AAAAAATTGTAGAAGAAGAAGTAGTAGAACCAGTAGTTATAGTTGTCGTAGTAGTTGTAGTAGGAGAAGAAGAAGAAGAAGAAGAATTAGAAGAGGAAGAAGAAGACAAAGAGGAAGAAGCAGAGGAAGAAGAGGAAGAGGAAGAAGACGAGGAAGAAGAAGTGGAAGAGGAAGAAGAAGCAGAAGAAGAAGATGATGATGATGAAGAAGAAGAAGATGATGGAGAAGATGAAAGAGAAGGAGGAGAAGGAGAAGGAAAGGGAGAAAAAGAAGAAGAAGGAAATGAAGAAGAAGAAGAAGAAGAAGACGAAGAATAAGGAGGAGAAGAAGAACATGAAACAGAGGAAGAAGAAGAGGAATAAGAAGAGGAAAAAGAAGAAGAAAAATAAGAAGAAGAAGAAGTAGAATTAGAAGCTGAAGAAGAAAAAGAGGAAAAAGAAGAAGTATAATAAGATGAAGAAGAAGAAGAAGTTGAACAAGAAGAAGAAAAAGAAGAAGGAGAAGAAGAAGAAGTAGGAGAAGAAGAAGAGGAGAAGGAAGTAGCAGAAGAGGTGGAGGGTAAAGAAGAAGAAGAGGAAGAAGAAGAACAAGAATAAGATGGCGAAAAGATATAAAAAAGAAGTTGTAATATTAGCTGTAATAGTAGTAGTAGAAGACTAAGAAGAAGAAGAAGAAGAAGAGGAGGAGGAGGATGAAGAGGAACAAGAAGACGAAAAAGATGATTAAAAAGGGGAAGAAGAAGAGAAAAAAGAAGAAGAAGAGGATGGAGAAGAGGAGGAAGAAGAAGAACAAGAAGAAGAAGAAGAAGCGAAAGAAGAAAAAAAGATGAAGGGGAAGAAGAAGAATAAGAAGAAGAAGAAGAAGAAGATGATGATGATGATGATGAAGAAAAAGAAGAAGAACAAGAAGAACCAAAAGAAGAAGAAGAGGCAGAATGAGAGAATGATGGAGAAAAAAAAGGAAAAAGAAGAGGAAGAAGAAGAAGAAGAAGAAGAAGAAGAAGAAGAAGAAGGAGAAGAAGATGAAGAAGAAGAAGAAGAAGAAGGAGAAGAAGGAGAAGAAGAAGAAGTAGAACGAGAAGAAGAAGAAGAAGATGAAAAAAGGAGGAAAAGAAGAAGAAGAAGAAGGAGAAGAAAAGAAAGAAGAAGCATAAGAAAATAAAGAAGTAGAAGTAGTAATAGTAGAAGAAGAAGAAGGAGAAGTAGTATTAGTAGAAGAAGAAGAAGAGGAAGAAGAAGAGTGGAGGTAGACGATGAAGAAGACAAAGAAGAACAAGAAGAGTAAGAAGAAGTGGAAAGAAGAAGAAGAAGAAGATGATGATGAAGAGGAAGAAGAAGAAGAGGAAGAGGAAGAAAAAGAAGAAGAAGAAGAAGAAGACGAAGAAGAAGAAGAAGAAGAGGAAGAAGAAGTAGAAGAAGAAGAAGAGGAAGAAGAAGAAGTCGTAGTAGTAGAAGAAGAAGAATAAGGATAAGAGGAAGAAGAAGAAGTTGAAGAATAAGGAGAAGAAGAAGAAGAAGAAGAGGAATAAGAAAAAGAAGAAGAAAAGGAAGAAGACGAGAAAGAAGAATAAGAAGAAGATGAAGAAGTTGAGGAAGATGAAGAAGATGAAGAAGAAGAAGAAGACGACGAAGCAGAGGAAGGGGAAGATGAAGAAGAAGAAGAAGAAGAAGAATAAGAAGAAGAAGATGAAGAAGAAGAAGCAGAAGAAGAAGAAGAAGAAGAGGTAGGACAAGAGGAAAAAGTAGAAGAAGAATAAGAGGAAGAAGAATAAGAAGAAGGATAATAATAAGAATAAGAAGAAAAAGAAGAAGATGAAGAAGAAGAAGAAGAAGAAGAAGAAAGAGGAGGAGGAAAAGAAAAAGAAAAAGAAGGAGAAGAAGAGGAAGAAGAAGGGTAACAAGAAGGGGAAGAAGAAGGAGAAGAAGAAGAAGAAGAAGAAGAAGAAGAAGAAGTTAAAGAAGTGGAAAAAGAAGATCACAATGATGAACAATAGAAGAAAATGTAGAAGAAGAGGAAGAAGAACTAGAAGATGGAGGAGAAGAAGAAGAAGAAGAAGAAGAAGGAAAAGAAGAGGGAGAACATGGAGAAGAAGAAGAAGAGGAAGAAGAAGAAGGAGAAAAAGAAGAAGAGGAGGAAGAAGAAGAAGAGGAAGAAGAAGAACAAGAACAATAAGAAGATAAAGAAGAAGAGGAAGAAGAAGATAAAGAAGAGGAAAAAGAAGAAAAGCAAGAAGAAGTTGAAGAAGAAGAAGAAGAGGAAGACTAAGGAATAGAAGAAGAAGAAGAAGTAGAAGAAGAAGAAGTAGCAGAGGAAGAGGAAGAAGAAGAAGAATTGACAGAGCAAGGGGAAAAAAACGAAGGAGAAGAAGTGATAAAACAATAGGATGAAGAAGAAGAAGAGGAAGATGAAGGTGAAGAAGAAGAAGAAGAAGAAAAGAAGGTGTAGAAGAAGAAGAAGTAGCAGAAGGAGAAGAAGTTGTAGTAGCTGTAGTAGTTGTAGTAGTAATAGTATTGGAACAAGAAGAAGAAGAAGATGAGGAGGAACAAGAAGAAGAAAAAGAAACAAAAGAATTAGAAGAAGAGGAAGATGAAGAGGCAGAAGAACAAGAAGAAGAGGAAGAAGAAGAGTAAGATGAAGAAGAAGAAGAAGAAGGAGAAGAAGAATTAGAAGATGTAGAGCAAGATGTGATGGAAGAAGAGGAGGAAGGAGAAGAAAAAGAGGAAGAAGAAGATGGACAAGAAGCAGAAGAAGTAGAAGAAACATAAAAGAAGAAGAAGAAGAAGAAGAAGAAGAAGAAGAAGAAACGATAGAAGAAGAAGAAGAAGAAGAAGAATTTGTAGAAGAAGAAGAAGAAGATGAAGAAGAGGAAGATGAAGAAGAAGAATAAGAAGAAGAAATAGTAGAAGAAGAAGAAAAAAAGAAAAATAAGAGGAAAATGAAGAAGCAATTGTAGAAGAAGAAGAAGAAGAAGAAGAAGCAGAAGAAGAAAGAGAAGAAGAAGGAGGAGAAGAAGAAGAAGAAGAAGAAGAAGAAGAAGAAGAAGAAGATGATGATGATGATGATGAAGATGAAGAAGTAGTGTAAGAAGTAATAGTAGTAATAGTGGAAGAAGAAGAAGAAGATGATGATGAAGAAGAAGTAGAGAAGAAGAAGAAGAAGAAGTCTTAGTAGTAGTAATAATAGGAGAAGAAGAAGAAGAACAAGACCAAGAAGAAATGGAAGAAGAAGAAGAAGAGGAGGAAGAAGAAGATAAAGAAGAAATAAAAGAGGAAGAGGAAGAAGATGAAGAAGAGGAAAAGAAGAGGAAGAAAAAGAAGAAGAAGAGAAAGAATAAGAAGAAGAAATAGAAGAAGTGGAAGAAGAAAAAAAGAGGAAGAAGAAGAGAAAGAGTAAAAGGAAGAAGAAGAAGATGATGAGGACGAAGAATGGGAAGAAGAAGAAGATGAAGAAGAAGATAAAGAAAGAGAAGAAAGAGAAGGAGGAGGAGGAGGAGGAGAAGAAGAAGAATGAGAAGAAGATGAAGTGGAAGGCTAAGAAGAAGAAGAAGAAGAATGAGAAGAAGAAGGAGAAGTTAAGGGAAATGAAGAAGAAAAACAACAAGAAGAAGAAGAAGAACAATAATAATAATAAGAAGAAGAACAATAATAATAAGAAGAAGAAGAACAACAAAGGAAGAAGATGAAGAAGAAGAGGAGAAGAAGAAGAAGTAATAGAAGGAGGAGATGAAGGAAAAGAAGTAGGAGAACAAAGAGGAGGAGGAGGAGAAGAAGAAGAAAAAGAAGAAGGAGAAGAAGAAGAAGAAGAAGAAGAAGAAGAAGAGGAAGGAGAAGGTGAAGATGATGAAGAATAAGAAGAATAACAAAGAAAAAGAATAAGAAGAAGAAGAAGAAGGAGTGGAAGAAGAAGAGGAAGAATAAGAAGAAGAAGGTAAAGAAGTAGAAGAAAAAGTTGTTGAAGCAATAGTCGTAGTAGTAGTAGTAGTAGTAATAGTAGTAGAAGAGGAAGAAGAAGTTGAAGAAGAAGAGGAGAAGAAGAAGATGAAGAAGAGGAGAAGAAGAAGATGAAGAAGTGGAGGAAGTAGATGAACATGAGGAAGAAGAAGATGAAGAAGAGGAAGAAGAAGAAGAAGATGACAACAAAGACCAAGAAGAAAAAAAAGAAGAAGAAGTTGAAGAAGAAGAACTTGCACTAGTAGTAGTAGTAGTAGAAGAAGAAGATGAACAAGAAGAAGAAGAAGAAGAAGAAGAAGAAGAAGAAGAAGAAGAAGAAGAAGAGGAAGAAGAAGAGGAGGAGAAAGAATAAGAAGGGGAAGAAGATGGAAAAGAAGTAGGAGAAAAAAGAGAAGAAGAAGAAGAAGAAGAGGAAAGAGAAGGAGAGGAAGAAGAAAAGAAGAAGAATAAGAAAAAGAAGAATAATAATAATAATAAGAAGAAGAAGAAGAAGTGGATGAAGAAGAGGAAGAATAAGAAGAAGAAGAAGAAGTAGAGAAAGAAGAAGAAGAAGAGGAAGAAGAGGAATAAGAAGAGGAGGAAGTAGAAGAACATGAGGAAGAAGAAGAAGAAAATGATAATGAAGAAGAATAAAAAAAAGAAGTTGAAGAAGAAGAAGAACAAGAACAAGAACAAGAACTTGTAGTAGTAGTAGAAGCAGAAAAAGAAGAAGAAGATGAACAAGAAGAACAAGAAAAAGAAGAAAAAGAAGAAGATAAACAAGAGGAAGAGGAAGAGGAGGAGAAAGAAGAAGAACAGGAAGAAGAAGGAAAAGAAGAAGAAGAAGAAGAAGAAGAAGAAGAAGAAGAAAAAGAAGCAGAAGCATAAGAAGAGGAAGAAGAAGAAGGAGATGGAGAAGAAGAAGAAGAAGACAAAGAAGAAGAAGAAGAAGAAGAAGAAGAAGAGGTGGAGGAAGAAGAAAGGGAAGAACAAGAAGAAGAGGTCAAAGAAGAAGAAGAAGGAGAAGAAGATGATGATGATTATGAAGACGAAAAAGTAGAAGAAGAACAAACAGAAGATGAAAGAGAAGAAGAAGAAGAAGAAGAGGAAGGAGAGGAACAAGAAGAAGAAGTGGAAGTAGAGGAAGAAGTGGAAGTAGAGGAAGAAGTGGAAGTTGAAGAAGAAGAAAAAGAAGAAGGGGAAGAAAAAGGAGTAGAAAAGGAAGAAGAAGAAGAAGAGTAAGTTACAATAGTTGTAGTAGATGAAGATGATGATGATGAAGTAGAGGAAGAAAAGAAGAAGAAGAAGAATAAGTAGAGGAAGAAGAACAAGAAGATAAGGAAGGGGAAGAAGAACAGGGAGATGAAGAAGATGAAGTAGAGGTAGAAGAAGAAAAATTAGAAGTAAAAGAGGAGGAGGAGGAGGAGGAGGACGAGGAACAAGAAGTAGAAGAAGAAGAAGAAGAAGAAGAAGAAGAACAAGAACAAGAAGATGTGGAAGAAGAGGAAGAAGTGCAAGTTGAAGAAGAAGAAAAAGAAGAAAGGGAAGAAAAAGAAGGAGAAAAGGAAGAAGAAGAAGAAGCGAAAGAAGAAGAACAAGAAGAAGAGGAAGAAGAAGAAGTGGAAGATGAATAAGAAGAAGTCGAAGGAAAAGAGGAAAAAGGAGAAGAAGAAGATCAAGAAGAAGAAGAAGGAGAAGAAGAATAAGTGGAAGAAAAAAAGTAGTAGAAGAAGAGGTAGAAGAGTCAGATGTAGAAGAAGAAGAAGAAAAAGAAGAGAAAGAAGAAGAAGTAGAAGAAGAAGAGGTAGAAGTGGAAGAAGAAGATGAAGAAGAAGAGGAAGAAGAAGAAGAAGAAGACGAGGAAGAAGAAGAAGAGCAGGAAGAAGAAGAAGTTGTAGTAGTAGTGGTAATAGTTGTAGCAGAGGAAGAAGAAGAAGAAGAAGAAGAAGAAGAAGAAGAAGACGAAGAAGAAGAAAAAGAAGAAGAAAAAGAAGAAGAAGATTATGAAAAGGAAGAAGAAAAAGAAGAAAATGAAGAAGAAGAAGATAAAGAAGAGGAAAAAGAAGAAGAAGAGGAACAAGAAGACGAAGAAGAAGAAGAAGAAGAGGAAGAGGAAGAAGAAGAAGAAGAAGCAGAAGTGGAAGATGAAGAAGAAGAAGAAGGAGAAGGAGAGGAAGAAGATGAAGAAGGAGAAGAAGAAAGAAAATAATAATAATAATAATAATAATAATAATAATAATAATAATAATAATATGAACATGAAGAAAAAAAGAAGGAGAAGGAGAAGAAGAAGAAGAAGAAGAAGAAGAAGAAGAGGAAGAAGAAGAAGAAAATGAATAAAGGAAGAAGAAGAAGAAGAAGGAGAAGAGGAGGAGGAGGTGGAAGAAGAAGAAGAAGAAGTAAAAGAAGTAAAAGAGGAAGAAGAAGGGGATGAAAAAGAAGAAGAAGAAGAAGAAGAAGAGAAGAAGAAGAAGAAGAAGAAGAAGAAGAGAAAGAATGGGAAGAAGAAGAGGAAGAGGAAGAAGAAAAAGAGGTAGAAAAGAGGAAGAAGAAGATGAAAAAGATGTAGTAGTAGTTGTAGTAGTTGTAGTGGAAGAAGAAGAAGAAGAACAAGAAGAAAAAGAAGAAAATAAGAAGAAGAAGAAATAAAAAAAGAAGAAGAAGAAGAGGAAGAAGAAGAAAAAGAAGAAGAAGAAGAAGTAGGCAAGGAAGGCACAAAAGAAGAGGAAGAATAAGAAGAAGATGAAGAAGAAGAAGAAGAAGAAGCAAACCAAGAAGCAAAAGAAGAGCAGGAAGTAGAAGAAGAAGAAGAAGAAGAAGAAGTAGTAGAAAATGAAATGGAAGAAGTAAAAGTAGAACAAGAATTGACAGAACTTGAGGAATAAGAAGAAGAAGAAGAAGAGTTAGAAGAAGGCGAAAGAGAAGAAGAAGAAGATGAAGAGGAAGGAGAAGAAGAAGAAGAAGAAGACGAAGAAGAAGATGAAGCTAAAGAAGAAGAAGAAGAGGAAGAGGTGAAGAATGAGAAGATGTAGAAGAAGCTAAAGAAGAAGAAGAAGAGGAAGAGGTGAAGGAGGAGAAGAAGAAGAAGAAGGAAAAGAAGGAGAAGAAGAAGAAGGAAAAGAAGGAGAAGGAGTAGAAGAAGGAGAAGAAGAAGGAAAAGAAGAAGAAGAAGAAGAAGGACAAGAAGAAGGAGAGGAAGAAAGAAAATAATAATAATAATAATAATAATAATAATAATAATAAGAACATGAAGAAAAAGAAGAAGAAGGAGAAGAAGAAGAAGAAAATGAACAAAAAAAGAAGAAGAAAAAGAAGAAGAAGAGGAGGAGGAGGAGGAGAGGTGGAAGAAGAAGAAGAAGAAGAAGAAGAGGAGGAGGAGGAGGTGGAAGAAGAAGAAGTAGAAGAAGTAAAAGAGGAAGAAGGGGTTGAAGAAGAAACAGAAGATGAAAAAGAAGATGAAGAAGAAGAAGGTAAAGAAGATAAAGAAGACACAAAAGAAGAGGAAGCATAAGAAGTAGCAGAAGAAGAAGAAGAGGAAGAAGAACAAGAAAAAGAAGAAGATGAAGAAGAAGAAGAAGAAGAAAAAGAAGAATAAGATGAAGAAGAAGAAGAGGGAGTATGCAAAGAAGAAGAAGTAGAACAGAAAGAAGAACGGGAAGAAGAAGAAGAAGAAGAAGAAGGAGCAGAAGAGGTAGAGGGAGGAGGAGGAGGAGAAGAAGAAAAAGGAAAAGAAAAAAGAGAAGATGAAGAAGATGAAAAAGAAGAAGAAGAAGATAATGACGATGATGATCCTGATGAAAAAAAGAAGATGAAGAAGTAGAACAGGAAGAAGTAGAAGAAGGAGAAGAAGAAGAAGAAGAAGAAGGAGAAGAAGAAGAAGGAAAAAAAGAACGAGAACTAGGAGAAGAAGAAAAGAAAGAAGAAGAAGAAGAAGAAGAAGAAGAAGAAGATGCAAAACAAGAAGCAAAAGAAGCGAAGGAAGTAGATGAAGAAGAAGAAGAAGAAGAAGAAGAAGAAGATGATGATGATGATGAAGAAGATGAAGTAAAACAAGAAAAAGTAGAACAAGATTAGGCAGAATTAGAGGAATAATTAGAAGAAGAAGTGTTAGAAGAAGGTGAAAGAGAAGAAGAAGAAGAAGAAGAGGAAGAGGTGAAGAAGGAGAATAAGAAGGAGAAGGAAAAGAAGGAGGAGAAGAAGAAGGAGTAGAAGAAGGAGAAGAAGAAGGAAAGGAAGAAGAAGAAGAACAAGAAGAAGAAGAAGGAGAAGTAAAAGAAGAAGGAGAAGAAGAAGAAGGGGAAGAACAAAAGAAGAAGAAGAAGAAGAAGAGTAAGTAGAAGAAGAAGGAGAAGAAGGAGAAGAAGTAGAAGAAGATGGAGGAGAAGGAGAAGAAGAAGAAGGAGAAGAGGAAGGAGAATAGGAAGGAAAAGATGATGAAGAAGAAGAAGAAGAGAAAGACAAAGTAGAAGAAGAAGATGATGATGAACAAAGAAGAAGTCGAAGACGAAGAAGATGAAGAGGAATAAGAAAAATAAGTAGAAGAAGAAAAGAAGAAGAAGAAGAAGAAGGAGGAGGAGAAGAAGAAGAAGAAGGATAAGAACAAGAAGTAAAAGAATTAGAAGAAGATTGGGAGGAAGAAGGAAAAGACGAAGATGAAGGAAAAGAAAAAGAAGATGAGGAAGAAGAAGAAAGATTAAAAGAAGAAGATGATGATTAACAAAAGAAGAAGATGTTGAAGAAGAAGAAGAAGTAGAGGAAGAAGAAGAAGAAGAAGAAGAAGAAGAAGAAGTAGAAGAAGGAGAAGAAGAAGAAGAAGAAGAAGAAGAAGAAGAAAGAGAAGAAGAAGGAAAGGAAGAAGGAGAACATGGAGAAGAAGAAGAAGAAACCAAAAAAGAAGTAGAATAATAATAATAATAATAATAAGCAGAAGATGATGATAAAGAAGAAAAGAAGAAGTAGAAGAAGACGAAGAAGAAAAACAAGAAGAAGAATAAGCAGAAGAAGAAGAAGAAGAAGAAGAAGAAGATGAAGAAGTAGAAGAAGAAGAAGAAGAGGAAGAGGAAGTGGAAGAAGAAGAGGTGGAGGAAGAAGAAGAAGAAGAACAGGTAGAACAAGGGGAAGAAAAAGAAGAAGAAGAGGAAGAAGAAGGGGAAAAAGAAGAACAAGGAGAAGAATAAGAAGAAGAAGAAGAAAAAGAAGAGGAAGAAGAAGAAGAAGAAAAAGTAGAAGAAGAAGAAGAAGAAGAAGAAGAAGATGATGATGGTGATGAAGAAGGAGAAGAAGAAGAAGAGGAAGAAGAAGTAGAAGAAGTAGAAGAAGAAGAAGAAAAAGGAGAAGAGGTAGAAGATGAAGAAGATGATGAAAAAGAAGCTGTTGCAGAAGAAGAAGAAGAAGAAGATAATGAAGAAGAAGATGAAAAAGAAGAGGAAGAAGAAGAAGTAGCAGAAGAAGAAGAGAAGAAAAAGAAGAAGAAGAGGAAGTAGAAGTAGTAGTAGAAGAAGAAGAGGAAGTAGAAGTAGTAGTAGAAGAAGAAGTGGTAGTAGTAGTAGTAGTAATTGAAGAAGAAGAAGATGAAGATGAAGATGAAGAAGAAGAAGAACAAGAATAAGAAGAGGATGAGGATGAAGAAGATGAAGAAGAAGAGGAAGAATAAGAAGAAAAGAAGAAGATAAAGAAGAAGAAGTGGAAGAAGAAGAAGAAGAAGATAAAGTAGAGGAAGAAAAAGTATAGGAAGAAGAAGATGTAGAGCAGGTAGAAGAAGTAGATGAAGAAGAAGAAGAAATAATCGTAATAGAAGAAGAAGAAGAAGAAGAAGAAAAAGAAGTAGAGGAAGAAGAATAAGAAGAGAAAGAACAATAGGAAGAAGAAGAAGAAGAAGAAGAAGGGGATGATGGAGAAGAAGGAGAAGAAGAAGGTGGAGGAGGAGAATAAGAAGAACAAGGAGTAGGAGAATAAGTTGAGGTGGAAGAAGAAGAAGAAGAAAAAAGGAAGAAGAAGAAGCTGAAGAAGAAGGAGACCACACGTACATGCATCTGCACATCATGTAGGCACACACACACACATGCAAATCAAAGCTTGCACACATGTACATGAGCACACACATCCACCCACACACACGCACAAACGTACTCCCTCATGCATGAAGTACATGACTTGAACACACAGACACATGTAGGCGTGCACACACACAAACATGCATATTCACACACACAAGCACATGAAACCATGCATCCATATACACATGTATGTGCACATATACATACACACTAACACATACATATATAGATATTAATAAGCACATGCACATGCATAGGTGAAAAGCACACATGCACTTGTATAGAAAGGATTCTAAATATGCAAACACAAGCTCAAACACATACATATAAGAGTGTACAAGAATGCACATGAATATACACACACACATTTGCTTGCATGGAAAAGCATGCACAAATAGCACACACTCATGCATAGAAAAGCACATATGCATAAACACAATCACATAAACAAGCACAAGAATGCTTGAACACACACACCCACATAGATAAGAGCACACATACATGCACACAAAAAGACAAGAATGCACACACACACACATGCATATGTACACAAGCATAAACTCACAAACACACGCACATGCATGCACACACACATAAAAACACATGCACACACACATGCATAAGTACACACACTCACACACACACACACACTTGTATACACACATGCACATGTATACAAGCTCACAAACGCACACAAGCACTTGCATGCACACGCACTCACAAACACATGCACATATGCACTCACAGATGCACATGTATACGCAAACAATCATGGACACACACAAGCTCATATGCACATATACGTTCATAAACTCACATGAACACACATGCATGCACACAGACACACAAAAACACATGGACTCACAAGCACACAAACACATGGCCATACACACAACCACAACAAAGCATGCACACAAATATGACTACACAAATACATACAAAGACCCACAGGCACGCACTTGTGCATGAACAAGCATACACACACATACATGCACACACATACACACATGTGCACATACACACACATTCACACACGTGCTACAAACACACATAAAGACACATGCACAAAGTCATGCATACACAGACACATGTACAACACTTACACATGTACACTCACTCACATATGTCAATACACACAAAGACATTCACATATATGTGCAAGAACACACGTGTAGGAACTCACACAAAAACACACATAGAAGTACTCTCACATATGCACACACAAACATGTGCATGCGCTCATACATGCACTCACATGCACATGCACTAGCATGCATGAATGCACAAGCACACAAATGTAAAAAAATATGCACTTGCACACACAAACTTGCACACGCATGTGCACAAGCCCACAAACAAGCACACACACATGCATACATGCACACATGTGCACACATGAACACACATAAGAATAGAAACACTTGCACACACGCATGCACACACAAACAACAAGACATGTAGAAACACGAACATGTACATGCAAACTCATGCACATCCACATAAGAAAGCACACACCCAACCACACAAACACTTGTGTGCATAGGCCCATACAGATATGCTCCCATTTGCTTGTACACACACACGTGCACAAGTACACACTCGTAAAAACACTCAAACATGTACACTCGTTCACAAACTCGCAGACACATAAACACTTATACACACACACACACATGCATATGCACAAGCTCACACACATGTACAAATGCGCACACATAAAGGCATACACACGCTTATGCACAAGCACACACACACTCACACATGCAAACAAACATGGGTGCACACACAAATAGCAACACGTTTATGCATTCATATGAACACACGCACATTCACATACACAAGCATACATGTTGCCATGCACCACACACACTTGCATGCACGCACACATATACACACACACACACACACACATATATATATTTGTGTGTGTGTGTGTTTTTATATATATATATATATATATATATATATATATATATATATATATATATATATATATATATATATATATATATATATATATATATATATATATATATACGTACGTACACGCAAACACTAGAACAAAAACACATGCCCATGCACACACTTGCATGCGCACACACAATAACAACCACAGATGCATACAAAAAGATGCACAAATATACACTTGCACAACACACACAAATGAACACCTGTGCGCATGCACACACAAACATAAAAAAAGAATGCACACATAAAAACACGCACAACACATTCACACACACATGTAGACATTCACACACACATATGCACACCCACTCACACATGCAAGCACACACACATTTGCACTTGTGAGCACTCTTGCACTTGTCAAAGAACACACACGCAGACACCACACTCATGCACATACACACACATAGGAACATACACATGCACACACATACATGCACTCACTAGAAAAAAAGCACATATACAAACACACATAAGCATACACACATGTGCACATGGAAACACTCATAAACACAAACACGTGCACAAGAATGCACAAACACAGACACATGTATGCATGCAATCACACATATGTAGATGCATATGCACTCGCACATGCACACACACTTATACACACATGTACACACACGCACACTCACTCATACACATGCACAAGAATGTTTGTAGATATGCACAGATCTATGCACCCACACATGCAGACACACATAAATATGCACACACAAACATGCACACCCACACCTACATACACACACCCATAGCTACACATAATCACATGTATGCACACATGCATAAGAATACATGCTCACATACAAACATACCCACAAACACATATATGCACACACTTACACCGACTCACACACCCCAAACACACACACTCATGCACAGACACATACACTGACATGAATAGAAATGCACACACACACACCCATACACATATTTACACATATAAATGAACACACACAACAAAAAACATGCACACATGCACAAGTAAATGCATGCACACATATCCACATGCACATGCATAGGCATGCACATGTACAAGCACATGCATGCATTCAAACACACACACACATACACATGCATATACACACACCCTTACAATCAGACACACACACACATACACATGCATATATACACACACACACACTCACATGAGCACAATCATGCATGCACATACACAAGCATGCATACAAGCACAGGCATGCACACACACATGCACATACAAACATACACACTCACTTGAATATGCTTAAGAAAATATACATGCAAACACACACGCACATATATACACAATAACATGCACATATACACAAATACACATAAAGATGTATACACACAAACTGACAAACACACATGCATCCATATACATGCACACACATAAGCAGATGTATCCATACGTGAACACTCTCGCATACACATGCAAACACACACACAAATGCATACACACGTTTACACACACACACACCTGGGAATGCATGCACACATGTACATACACACATACACTCGTACAAACACACGCATGCACAAAGACATATATAGACACATGTACATAATCATGCATATGCATGCACATGCACACACAGACATACACATGCACATACATGCAAACAAACTTGCACACAAACACCTAAAGACAAACACACATGCATGTGCACACACACACGCACGTGAACACACATGCACTTATAGACACACTCGTGCACAAAGATACACACACACCCAAACCCACACACATGCATGCACAAAATATGCACACACACATTCAGATGCACATACCCACAAATATACACATGCACACACAACACACTCTCATACACACACACACACACGTCCACACACATGCATGCACAAACACTCACACACACATGCATAAACTCACACACACATTCACATGTGTGTATGCAGATAAATAGACATACAAACACACACAAACACGTATACATAGACATACATACATAAAAATACACAAACATACACACACATAGACACACCTACACAAAAACATGCATATGCACACACACATACATATGCATATACACACACACATACATGCACATGCAAGCATGTATCATTATAGACACACACATGTCCATGTGCATATGCACTCAGGTGTATACAGATGTGCACACACGTGCAAGTATATGCACACACACCCACACAGGCAAAGATAAGCACACACACATGTAAACAAATTACTACCCACACACATACGAACACATACGCACGCATTGACTCATGCATAAAAGAAAATGTTCGTGAGTACATGCAAACACCTATGCACATTCACCCACATGCACAAGCATACACAGATAATTGTGCCCATGTGTACACACAAATGTAAACACATGTGAGTATTCATGCAAACAAAGATAGAGTCTCACAGACAAACACCCACACACAAAGAACATGGACATGTACATGTGCACCCATCCACATACACATATGCTCTTGTGCACATGCAAAAATAGACACACACAAGCACATACACAAATAAACACACACATACATGTGCACATACACACAGACAAACACATGCACACTCACACATGAACATGTACACAGATGCACACACGTTGAGGTACACACATGCATGCGAACAACAATGTACACATACAGACACACACACATACAATAACACACATGCACATACATATGCATACACACACAAACATGCACATAAGCACACACATGACATATGCACACTCACGAGGCATACAGTGACACAACCACATCCACACACCCACATGCACACAATATGCATACTATTATGCAAAAACACATGCATGCACTCACATGCGTGTGTTTGCATGTGTGCTCCCACTCACTTGCCTAAAGATGCACACACACACACATGCACACTAATGCACACACATGCACACACACATGCATCAACACATATACACACAAACACATAAACACACATACACATATGCACAACAACAACACACATAGATGCACACATATAGACATGCATACACAAACACACACACACACACATGCATGCACACATGCACAATGTATAAAAAAACAAAGACATATGCACAACACAAGAACTTATACAAATGAACTCACAAACACACAAATCCATGCATGCATACAAATGCACTTCTACTCACATACATATGCACACATAGAGGCACACACACATGTGCACAAACATGCACACACACATATACACGCATGCACTTGTACACATAAACACTCGAACAAGCACACTCATCATGCACATACACATGCTTGTGTACACACACACACAATCACATACACTCGTGCAAGCATGCATGCATTGGCACATATATAAGTACACACATGCATATATACACACATACACACACACAAGACATAAAAATGTTGACACAAATAAATGTAAACACATGTGGACACATGCACACATATATGCATTCACACATGAACACATATATACACATGCATAGGCACAGGCACAAATGCACGCACACAATTACACATGTATACATATGCTTACACAAGGACACATACACACCCAAATAAATGCAGGAACATGCACAAACACTCACATGTACACACATGCACATCCATACACATGCATGCACACACACACACATGACCATGCACTCAGACACACTCATAAACACACTCATGAACATATACTCACAACCAAACACACAAACACACAAATGCTCCCACACATTTAGACATACACATACACGTACACACATTTATAGACACACACATACGCACATGGGCACACCCATGCTTACACATGCCAAGACATAGAAACACACTACTACATGCAATTATACACACATACACTCATGCAGATGAACACACATACACACATGTACATGCATACACACATACACACACATACGCATGTCCAGACACACAAACATAAACAAATAATCATACGCACAAAATGCACACACACACAGATATGCACATGCACTCATATACATAAAGAGAAACATATGCACACATATATAGCCATACATACAAATATGCTCACACATGAAAGCATAGATACATGCATGCAGACACACACACATACACATGTACATGCACACACAAATACACACACAAACACAAACACACACAAATAGGCACAAACATATATGTATGCTAGCATGCAACTACAACAGCACAAATGCACATGCATACAAACAATACTCACACACAAACATGTAGGTGCAAACTCACACACACCCACATACTAACATATGCAAACATGCATATGTGCACACACACATGCACACTCACATGCACACATGCACACAGATGAGTGCACACACATATACACACAACTATATATGTATACAGATGCAAATACATATGCACTCATGTACACACACACACATGAAAGCACACATACATTCAATCATGCATTTAACAATATACACATATGTATAGACACATATACACACACATGTGGTGCATACATAGATGTATATAAACACTTGCACACACACATCCACATATTGGTACATAATCATGTAACACATGTGCACACACACACATAAACGTTTAGACACACATGTGCAATCAGACATAAGTGCATGCCCATATAAACACACACACATATGATGCATACAAGCATGAGCTCATATGCACACACACACACACACATACACTCATGTTTTTGTGTGTGTGTGTGTGTGTATGTGTGAGTGTTTAAATGTGTGTTTGAGTTTTTGTGCTTGTGTGTGTGTGTGTGCATGTGTGTATGTGAGCATGTACATGTGTGCATTGTGTGCGTGATTATGTGTGTAGTGCATGTGCATGTGTTTGTGCATGTGTACATGTATATGTTTGTATGTTTATGTGTGCATGAGTTTGTGTCCTTATACATGGGTGTGTGTGTGTGTTTGTTATATGGATGAGTGTGTGAATGTGAGTCTATATGTGTATGTGTTTATTGTTTTGCCTATGTGTGTGTGTATATGCACATGTGTGTGTTTTTAGTGTGTGACTATGTCTACACTTGTGTGTGTGTATGTGTGTGAGTGTGTGCAAGCATATTTGTATGTGCATGTGCATGTATGTGTGTGTGTGCATGTACATATCAATCTATGTCTATATATGTGTGTATGAGTGAGTACATGTGTGCGCTTGGGTGCATTTATATATGTAAGTCTTTGTGTATCTATCTACATGTGTGCATGTGTATATGTTCATGTCTATGTGTGCATTTGTGAATGTGTATATGTGTGTGTGTGTGTGTGTGTGCATCAGGTTATATGTATGTGTGTGTGTCTATGGTTGTGTGTATGTATGTGCATTGTGTGTGTGTGTGTGTACATATGCATGTGTTTGTGTGTATGTCAGTATATGTCTGGCTGTCTATGTCTAGGTGTGCTAATGTGTGTTCATGTGCATATGTGCATGTGTGTGTGCATGTGTGTACATGTACATATGTGTGTGCTTATGTGTGTGGGTTATCCACATGTACAAGTGTGTATGTGTGCAAGTGTGTGTGTGGCTTTATGTGTGCATAGGTGTGCTTGTATGGGTGATTACTTATGCATGTGCATATATTTTTCTACATGTATATTAGCATGTGCTTATTTATGTGCATATGTTTGTGTATTTATATTTGTATATGGGCATGTGCATGCATCTATGTGTGTTTGTGTGCATGTGTGTGTGTTTGTGTGCATGCATGTGTGTATTTGCATGTGTGCATGCTTGTGCGTCTTTATCTAATTATATATGCAAGTGTTTGCATCCATATGTACATGTGCTTCTGGACATGTGTATGTGCATGTGCATTTATGTGTGTGTAGGAGTACATGAGTTCATGTGTGTGTGTATTATTCATGCCTACATGCTTGCATGTTTATATGTGTGTATGTGTGCACTTGTTTGTGCATATTTCTATCTATATGAGGATGTGTGTGTCTGTGTGCATGTGTGTGTATTCATGTGCATGTTTGTATGCATGTGTATGCATGTATATCTATGTAGATATAGTTGTATGTGTTTTTGTATGCCAATGCATGTCTGCACATGTGCTTATGTGTTCTTAATTGTGCATGTGTGTGTACACATGTGTGCGTGCATGTTTATGTGAGTGCTTGTATCTGTGTTCGTGTTTGTGCCTTTGTGTGTGTGTATATGTGTGTGCATTTTGGATGTGTGTGTAATATTTTGTGTGCTTATGTGTGTGACTCCATGTGCATATGTGTATATGTATGGGGTGTGTTTCCATGTATATGTGAATGTGTGTGCATGTGTGTGCACATCTATGTGCATAAGTGTGTATGAGACTATGTGTTTGCATGGGTGGGCATCTATAAGTGTAATTGTGTGTATGTGTGTATGTGTGCATGTGTGTGTGTTTGTGCATGTGTGCTTATATTTGTGTTTATGTGTGTGTGCATGGCCATGAGTGTGTGTGGGTGTGTGTGCATTCCTATGTAAACATGCATCTGTGTGCTTTTTTAGGTATGTGAATGAGCATCGTGTGTGTGTGGGTGCAAATGTGTATGAGCATTCTTGTATGTGTATGTGTGTTTTAGCATGTGTGTGTTAGTGTGTGTGTGTGTGTGCATGTGCTTATGTGTGCATATGTGCTTGTGGTCATGTGTATGTGTGTGTATATTTATTATTAATGCATGCATGTGTGTTAATGTGTGCTTATGTGCATGCATGCAGGTGTGTGAGTGCATGTGCCTACATGTATACTTAAGGATGTTTGTGTGCATGTGTGCATTTGTACTTTTGTGTGCCTATACATGTGTGCCAATGCATAGGTGTGCATGTAAGCATGTGTGTGTGAGTGTGCATGGGCCAATGTGTGTGGCTGTGCATGTGTGTGCATATGGGTATGCATATGTATGCATGTGTTGATGTGTGTGTGTGCATGGGCGTGCTTATGTGTCTATATGTAAGTTTTTGTTCATGTGTGGGTGCTTTTATGCATTTGTGTGTACATGTGTGTGTGCGTATGTGCATCCATATGTCCATGCATGCATGTGTGTATGTGTATGTGCGTGCATGTGTATGCAAGTTAACCATGTGTGCATGCATGTAAGTGTGCATGTGTGTGTGTTTGCATCTGTGTTTGTGTGTGTGTGCATGTGTTCATGTACGTGCACATGTTGGTATGTGTGTGTCTGTGTCTGTGTGCAAGTGTGTGTGTGTGTGTAGTTATACAGGCTTGTATGTGTGCATGTTAGTTGTTTTGTGTGTGTGTGTGCATCACATGTACAAGTGTGAGAATGTGTGTATGTACATGTGTGTGTGTGTGTGCATTTGTTCACACAACCTTGCTTATGCATATTACACAAGTGAATGGGTGCATATGTATATGTGTATGTGTGTGTTTATGTGCATGTCTACATACATGTGAGCAAGTGTGTATGTGTGCATGCTTTTGCATGCTCATGTGCGACTAGGCTTTTTATGAGTGTACATTTGTGTGTGTATGCTTTTGCTAGTGTATGTGGTATGCATGTGCATGAGTGTGTGCATGCATGTGTGCAAGTGTGTATGAGCATGTTCATGTGTCTCTATATAAGTGTGTGTGTGTGGATACATGTGTGTGAGCCATTGAGAGTATACATGCTTATGTACTTATGTGGCTATGTGTGCATGCATGTGTGTGTTCTTAAGGGTGCATGTGCATGCATATGCATGTGCATCCATATGCATGTATAAGTGTACATGAATATATGTTTTTGCTTGTGTGGATATTTTTATGTGTGTGTGGGCTTGTGTGGATTTTTTGTTTTTGTGCATGTGTGTGCATGTATGTGCATGTGTTCATGCATGGATATTTGTTTGTGTGTGTGGGTGTGTGGGAGTGGACATGATGGCATGTATATATATATATATGTGTGTGTGTGTGTGTGTGTTCTTATGTACGTGTGCGCTCATATGTGTGTGTGCATGCATACATGTGTGCATTTTTGCGTGTGTGTGTGTGCATTGTGTCTCTGTTTTCATTCACATGCTCGTTGCGTGTATTTTTATGTTTGCATGAGTCTATGTGTGTAAGCATGTGTGTATGCATGTGTATATGCATATGTGTCTATTTGTATGTGTGTTTGTTCCTTCATGTGTCTGTGCATTTTTGTGGTTTTTTTGTGCTTGTGCATTTGTGTGTATTTATGCTTGTGTGTGTTCGTGGGTGTGGGTGCTTGTTTGTGTGTGTATTTGTTTAAGAGTGTGTGTGTGTGTGTGAGTGGGAGTGTGCACATGTGCATGTGTTCATGTGCTTTTTCTTATGTACTTAAGTGTGTTTGTGCATTTGTGTGTGTATGTATTAGTTTATGTGTGTGCATGCAAGTGTGTATGTGGATGGGTGCATGCATGTTTTTGTGTGTGTGTACATATGTGATTATTTATGCATGTGCATGTACATGTGTGTGTGTGTGCATGTGAATGTGCATGCATGTGAATGTGTGTGCTTATTTGGATGGATCTATCTACATGGCTACATGTGTGTATGAATATGTGCATGCCAATGTGTTTGTTTTTGTCTGGGTAAGTGTGAGTGTTGGTGTGTATGCATGTCTTTGTTTGTGTGTGCAAGGGTGTGTGTGTCTACTTTTGTGCTTGTCTATACATATGCTTTTACATATGTGAGTGTGTGTATACATATGTACATGTGTGTATTTGTATGTGTGCTTGTGTGTGTGTGTGCATACATGTGCATTTGTGTTTTTGTTTTGAGTGGGTTTGCAATCTGTTAATTTGTGTTTCTTTCTGTGTGCATGTATGTATATGTGTGTGTGTGTGTGCATCCATGAGCATGTCTGTCTATGAATGGATGCCCTTGTGAGTGTGTATTTGCATATGCATATGTTTATGTGCATGTGTGTGTGGGTGATTGTGTGTGCGTGTTTGTAGGTGTATGTGGTTGTTTGTGTGTCTGTACTTGTTTATTCACGTTCTTTTGTGTGTGTGTCGATGTGTTTGTGTGTGCATACGTGCATGCATTCATGCATTTTTGCATATGCCTGTGTGCATGCATGCGTTCATGTATTAGAGCATGTGTGTGCTTGTGTGCAAGTGTGTGTAGGTCTATGTATTTGTGTCCATGTATTTGCATTTGTATATGTGTGTATATGGGCAGGCATGTGTGTGCGTGTGAGTTTGCATGCATGTATGTGCATGTGTGAACTTGTGTGTGCATAGGCACACATGGGTGTGTGTGTGTGTTTAAAAATATGTGCATGTGTGAGTAGGTATGTGTGTGTGTACATGTGTATATATGCATCCATGTGTGTGCATGTGTGTGTATGCATGTGGGTGTGTGTGTGTGTAGGTTATGTGTGTGTGGGTGTCTGCCTGTGTCAATGAGTACGTGTGTTCGTGAGCATGTAAATGCTTGTGTTTTTACATACACATGTGCACATTTTTTGCATGTATGTAGGTGTGTTTGTAGATGCTTGTATGTGGATGTGTATGCATGTGATTATATTTGGATGAGCATGTGCTTATGTGTGCACGTGCATATGTGTGTTTGTGTTTACTTGTGCTTATTTGTGTGAGAGTATGTGTGTGTTCATGTGTGTTAATGTGGGATGTGCATGTGCGAGCACATTTGCATATGTGTGTGCATGCCTGAGTGTTTGTGTGTGTGTGTGTGGATTTGTTTGTATAGATCTGGGTGTCTATTTTTTGGTGTTCATGTGTGTGTAGCAAGTTTGTCTAAACATGTGTGCATGTGTGCATGCATGCATGTGATGGTGTGTGTGTGCATCCATGCATGTGTGTGTATGTGTTTGTGTGAACATATGAGTATGTGCATGAGAGCATGTGTGTATGTGTGTTGGGTGTGTGCACAAGTGTGCATGTGTGTGTTCTTTTGTGTGCACATGCATGTATGTGGGTGCTGGTGTGTGCTTGTATGTGTGTGTATGCATTTGTGTGTTAAGCATATGTGTGCACGTGTATGTTGTTGTTTTTGTCTCTTTGTGTGTGTGTGTGAGTGCTTGTCTATGTGTAGGTTTTCATGTTATAAGTAAGCATGCAAGTGTGTGTGTGCATGTATGTTTGTATGTGTGTCTGTGTGCATTTGTGTGTGTAGGGGGTTGTGTTGGTCCATGTGTGTTTATGCTTCCATGCATGCATGCATACATGCATATGTGTGTGAGCATTTTTCTGTGTGTGTGCAAGTGCACACATGTGTGTATGGGTGTGTGCTTGTGTTCATGTGTGTGGGTTTGTGTGTTTACAACCAATCTTTTTTGTCTATCTGCATGCTCATATATGTATGTTAGTGGATGATTTTGTTCATGTTTGTGTGTGTGCATATGCCTGTGTGTGAGCATGTGCATCTATGTGTTCTCATGCACATGTGTTTGTGTGTTGTTGTGCATGCATATGTGTGTGTGTGTGTGTGTGTGTTTGTGTATATCTATGTGTGTGTGTGGTTGTGCATTTGTTTGAGCATACATGTGTGAGTGTGTGTGTTCACACATGTATGTAGGTGTCTGCCCCTATCTACATGTGTGAGTTTGTGTGCTTGTCCATGTGTATATGCCTACAAGTGTGTATTGGCATGTGTGTGTGTTTTTGCAATGTTTGTATTTATGTGCATGTTTCTATGAGTGTGTGTGCATGTGCACATTTGTGAATGCAGGTGAGTGTGATCGTGCATGTGTATGTGTTTGCATGTGTGTGTGTCTTTATGCATGCACGTGTATGATGCATCTTTGTGTGTGTGTGTGTATGCATACACATTTCTATGTGTATGTATGCATACACATTGTTTTTATGCTTTCATGCATGAGTGTGTGTGAGTGCATGTCTATTTTGTGCATATATGGGTACATGTGCATCAATATGTGTACTTGAGTATATGCTTTTGTGCATGTATCTATGTGTGTGTGTCCTTATACGTGTGACTCTATATGTGCATTTGTGTGTGTGTGTGTTATTACGCATGTGCGAGTGTGAGCATGTGCTTTTTTGGTAGCATTTGAATGCATTTATCTACGTATGTGTGTGGGTGCATGCATGTGAATGTCTGTGTGTGCCTGTGTGCGTTGTGCATGTTTGTGAGCCATTGTGTGTACATGTGTGTGCCTATGAGTATGTGTTAACATGTGTTTATATGTCTATGCATGCATTTGTTTGTGCATATGCATTTACATCTATGTGCTTGGGTCCATATGTGTAAGCATGCATGTTTGTGAATGTGTGCATCTGTGTACATTTATGTGCATGTGTGTATGCATTCATGTGTGTGTGTGCATGTGTATCCATGTATGCATAAGTGTTCATGTGTGTGTTTGTGGGTACTTGTACATGTGTGCATGTTTTGCATGTATGCAAGCATGTGTGTGCTTGTGTGCATGTTTATGTTTGTGTGTGTGTGTGTGTCCATGTGCATGTATGTATGTGTTTGTTTGTGTCCATGTCCAAGTATGTGTGTGTCTATACATGTTTGTTTTTATGTATGTGTGTCTTTATGTGTAGGTGTTTGTGTGTGCACATGTGTACCTATGTTTACCTGTATGTGTGTATTAGTGTGCATGTGTGTGAATGAGTGTGCTAGCATGGTTTTCATTCATGTGCATGTGCATGTGTGTGTGTGTTTGCATATGTTTATATGTATGTTGGGCCCATATGTGTGCATGTGTGGGTGTTATTGTCCACACAAAAGTGTCTATCTATACATGTGCATGTGTATGTCTTTTTTGTGCATGTGTGTGCATATGAGTGTATTTTTGCATGCATATGTGAACATGTAAGTGATGCAAGTATGTGTTGGTGTGCATGCATTTGTATGTGCATTTAAGTATGTGTTCATTCTATTCACGTACGTGTGTGTTTTCATGTGTTTTATGTGTGGGAGCCTATGTGTGTATTTGTTTACATGTGAACTTGATTATCTATGTTTGGGTGTTTGTTTGTACATGGGTGTATTTGCATGTGTGTGTGCATATTGGATGTATGTGTTTGTATGTTTGCATGCATGTTGTTGCCATGTACGGGTGTGTGATGGTGTTTGTGTGTGTGGGTGTTTTTCCTGTATTTGTGTATGTGTGTGTGTGTGTCCACGTAGGCAAATGTGTGTGTGGGTGCTTGCATGCATGTGTTCACATATGTGCATGTGCTATATGTGATTCTACATGCATGCACGTGTGTGTGTGTGTGTTTCTTTGTGTACGTGTGTGTATGCATGTGTGTGCATGTGTGTGAGTGTGATCACTTGTCTTAATACCTAGGTGCATGCCTGCTTGAGTGCATGTACTAATGCACTTGCATGTGTGTATATGGGCAAGTGTATATATGTGTGTACATGTGCATATTTTTGTGTGTGTGTGTGCTTGCATGCATGTGTTCATCTGTGTGCGTGTGCATGTATGAGTTTATACACAAATGAGTGCATGTGAGTGTATGCATGTGTGCATATATGCACTTATAGGTGTGCATATGTGCTTATGCATGTGTGTGCCTATGTTTCTGTGCATGTGCATATATGTGTGTGTAAATGTGCATGTGGGAGTGTGTGTGTGTACTTATGTGTGTATAAGTGCAATTATTTATGTATCTATGTGTGGGTTTATGTGTTTACATAATTGTGTGTGTGAAATAAGTATGCACATGTGTCTATGTACATCTATTCATGTGTGAATGTTAGTGTGTGTGTATACATGAGCATGTGGGATTGTGTGTGCAAGTGCGTGTATGTGTATGTGTGTATTTATGTATGTGTGTGTGCACTTGTGTATATTTGGGTGCATTCATGTATGCATATGGGAATGTGTTCATATGTGTGTGTCTATGTGAGTGGGTGTGCTCACATGTGCATGTGTTTGAAAATGAGTGTGTGAGTGTGTGCGCATGTATCTATGTGGGTGTGTCCATATATATGGGTAAGTGTGTGTGTGTGCATGTGTATGGGTGAGGGCCTATGTGTGTTTGAGTGAATGTGCTTGTGTGTGTCTGTATGCACGTGTGCTTCTTTGTGAGCTTATTTGTGTTTGTATGTGTTTCTTTGTGGGTTTGTATTCTCTTATGTGTGTGACTGTGTGTACATGATGATGTGTGTGAGTGGGTGTGGGTGCATGTGTGTGCATGTTTGTGAGCATGTGAGCATGCATGTATATTTGGTTATGTGCATGCATATGTCTATATGTGTGTGTGTGTGTCTGCATGTGTGTCTTGTGTGCTTGCTTGTGAATATGCATGTGTGTGTGCATGTATAGGGACTTGTGTGTACATGCATGTGTGTGCATATGTGTGTGTGTGGATGTGTGAGGGACTATGTGTGTATTTGTGTTTGTGCATGTATGTGTGTTTGTGCATGTGTGCATGTTTGTGCATGTGTGTGTGTGTACATATTTACATGTGTGTATAGGTGAGTATGTGGATGCATGTGTGTATCCAAGAGTGTGGGAGTGTCTATGCTTGTGTTTGTGCGTATGTGCATGCTTGCATGCATGCCTTTCGTGTGTGCTTGCATATGTGCTTGTGCATGTGTGCATGTGTGTGCGTATTTGTGTGCGTTTGTGTGCTTATGTGTGCATATGTGTGTGCATATGCATTCATATGTATGCAAATGTGTGTTGTACAATTGTGTGCAAACGTGTAGACCTTAAAAAAAATTAAATATTACAGAGAAGTTACAAATAAATTAAAGCATGATACTAAGAGGTAATACAATTGGTAAAGTATGCACTCGTTGTGTGATTATTAGTAGATAGGCTTCCTTTACTATAATTAATATAATTTGTTTCTTTTTGAAGTTGTTTACTTTATTTATTAATAAATAAAAAAGAAACCCATAAACTTAATCATTCCTATTATGGCTTAAAATAAGCCCATCAACAACAATGATTATGTAATTTACCTCTTAAAAAGGTAGTTCAATAATGAAAAGGTTATTATACTTTCTTTATATAAAAAACTAGAGGACACATTTTGATTGTTCAATTACGCCATGGTTCTATATCATGATTAATTTAGCATGCTAACACAATGCAATTATACATCTTGTGATGAGAATCATCAGGGAGCATTCTTTTTTACTTGATATGTAAATTATACAACTAAAAAAATGAAATTTTCATAATACAAGGAAATTATACCAAGGAACTTCTAAAGAAGTGCAAGATGGAAGAGTTCATTAAAGAATCATATATAAAAGTTAAAGATACTTTCACTTGTTAGCTAATTTAATGTTGACATTTTTAGTCGTAAAACATTTCTTCATTTTTTTCTCAACTATTCATCCACTTTTTTGTAATGTGTTGTTATATTGGTCTCACAAAAAAGTTTTAATGCATTGTGATGCATAATTAAGCACACAATAGGTAGTTGGTTTTGCATAATACTTATGCCAATATAACAATTGGAAGAACTTCAACTTTTTGAAAAGGTGTTCGACTAGGACGTCTTAACATTGTTACTTATAAGAACAATAAGAAAAAATAACTCATTTGCATAAATAACCTATAGAGATGAGTGATTGGTTTATTATAGATCATGTGGAATTGAGGGACAATAAAGTACATGTTCCATAAAAAAAAATCACATAATAGATATATTTATTTAAACTTTACCTAAAAATGATTTTGTACTATTTGAGGTGATTCAAATGATTGATTCAAATTTAACTTTAACCTTTTTTCTTTTGAATTTGCAAGATATGAAAAATACAAGTTTATAATAATGCATGAGATGTAATTGAACAATATCTTTGGTAATTATTGAGCAATGAATTTGAAATATTTAGTAAAAAATAAAAAAAAATTGTGACAATTTATAAATGCATATTTTCTTATAATCATTTGATATGCCATATTTTGCAATCTAAAAATCCATTATATGATAACTTTGGCATTTTCAAAATGAAGTTGATTGTTGAGCCCATGTTTTTTTAATGCTAATAGGCCATTTTATGAAACGATTTCTACTAATTTTGACTTGGTGTCACTCACCCAATACATGCCTTTTGAATTTCTTAAAGAAAATATCGATAATGCATGATTGGCATAAGGACATTACGAATGTGAGGTTTAATTAGATAAAATTTAAAAGAGGAATAGTGGGTAGACATCAAAAAGAATTTCATGCAATTTGTAATGCCTTATTTTTTAATTAATGTAATCATATTCGATGTTAAAAAAATTCATAGAATTTTTTGATATTTTTTAAAACATATTATATGATTTTCCTATTTGAGCTTTATAAGATAAACATCTTTTTGGAGTTATTAAAAAAAATAATTTATGACGCTTCACCATTGCTTTGTGAATATAAATGATTACGTCTCCAAAACATGATAAAATTTTTTTTATTTAATACAAGTTATAATTTTCCACAACATTTTGAATTTAATAATTTTTAAATAGAAAAATTATCTAATATATAATTATAATGTAAATTAATTAGATCCAACTCCATGATAATAAACCTCACTATTTTCATTACATTTTTTTTCATTATCTAGTTTGTCAAGAGATCACTTCCAAGTTCACTGAAAGAAAAATAGATGAAGAAAATGGAGGAACAAGACAAAACAAAAAAAATCGATGATGCAACATAGCAAGAAGATTATGTGCTAGGTTGTTAGTGGAGATTTTCCACATGCCCACCAAAGTAAATGTTGTAATGTGCCAACAGATGTTTTCCTATAAAGGAATGGTGATATAATAGAATCTAATAAATCACTTAAAGGAGGCACAGGGAGGCACTCTAGTCCAATTAAAATTTTGAGTTATTCCAGGATTAGCTCGGCTACTTCTCATTAGTCTCCATGACCATTTTAGTTTTGGAGATTAATTGTAGCTGACACTTGTTTATTACATATTTTAGATTGATTTTCATCCATTTGCTGGGTTATCTACCTCTACACTTTAGTTTATAATGTTTGAATAACACTAGATAGTTCCTAAAATATTTTTAACTTTATATTAAGTATAGGTAATCCCCTTAGTAGTCCCATATTTTTAATAATGCAAAATTTGTTAAAGATTTCGCTATAAAAAGCTTAAAATTTGTTTTGGACTATTCTGTTACTACGTACAGTCATTACCGCTACTGCTATAGTTATAGCCATCATTCGTTAGAAAAACATTGGTCTCTTAATGAGATAATTTGGTCAACTCGAGTAGATCTGATCCATGATTGCACGAACTCAGAAACCTATGCTGATCGTCACCAACCCAAATGTTTGACATCATGAATCACGTCCCTCTCTGCTCACTTCACATCAATTGCATCACCCATTGAAATTAGACTTGAAGAAGCATACACCAATAAGTCTACATCGCACCAACTGCACTATCCACTTCCTTATCACTTGCAATTATTATCGCCTAAAAGGCATATCCTATTTGGGAACTCCTCATGCAAATTGAATTTGTATATTTTTAAGTTATTTTTGAATTGTTTTTTGGAAAAGTTCAAATTATCTGTTTTATAATTTTTGTTGAATTTTGGAATTTTTAAATGTCTTTTATAATTCCAAAGTGCATCTCTCAGTATACTGATGTTAGCAAACTTTTTATTAAACTCTTGAGGTCTCTATAAATAAGAATGCTCACCATGTTGTACATGATAAAACTCTTTTAATAATGAAACAAATTGCAACCACAAATTATTTTGAATTAAGAATAATCAAATAGTGTGATTCTTGAGGTGCCTTAAGTAGACAACTTAGGGGCTAAAGACTATGTAACCTATTATCCAACATTCACAATACTGATATGTCACTTGGAAAGTTCTTCACTACTTTTTTTAGATTCTGGAAAACTTAATGATCACATCCAAATATCTCTGTAGTGCAGTTGGTAATTTGAATTCTTATTTTGGCTTCTATGTATACTGCTTAGTGTGTAGAATGTGACTTCGCCACCAATGTGAGTAATTGGGTTTGTTTCTCAAAACTCTATTACTTTATGTTTAGATCCATCTTGTTAAAATCTAATGCAATTCTTTCACTTCTAGGAAAGTTTAAACTTTCCCTATAATCTTAAGATTTTAGATTTATACCTATAACACCTTTCGATATGCCCTTGTATGGATGTATTATTGGAACCTTAGTCTTTCTTAGTTGTCAATGAGCAAAAAAAGTGTTAAACATATCTTCCAAATTCACACAAATGCACCTCTAGGAGATGTAGACCCAAAAGAAGTGATTTTTGACATGGGTGTGCAACAACTAGCCCACAGGAATTTGACTTGTGTTGCCACAAGCATGTTGAACACTTACCAAGCTCGTATGCACATGTCACTACTAGGTGCACTAAAACCCGCACAAATGGAGGTGCAATAGAGGTTGACAACCACGTGTATAATGTATGTAGTAGGTGACACACCTTCCACTCCTTTCCTACGAATGTAAAATTTTCATACATATGGTCTAGATGAAACTTAGAAGCTAAATGCATATAGAACTTTCATGGGTTGGTATAGTATTGGATGACTTAAAAAAGGTTAAATTTTAAAACATGATCAAAAGTCAAATGTGTCTTTTGTAATTAAACTTTTCGGCATTTTGTAATTATGTGTTGCATCTTAACCTTTATATAAAGGGATCGAAAGAATGTATGATGGAATTCAGAAAATTTTAGATGGATTTTTGAGAAAATTAAGAACAATTTAGAGAGAACTTAGAGAATTTAAAAACTATTGAGAACAAAGCTTCATGAATTTAAAACCCATGCAATTGAAACCTCTAGGGAATTTAATACTCATACAGCAAAAAACCACTTCACTTTTTCATTCTTCCTTTTCTCTTTGCTTTTATCATGCTATCACTTCCATTACTATTAATCTAAAAGTATTTTTTATTGAGAAGAGCTGTTAGTGAGAATACTTTTCGGACAACATATTATTTTTTGTAATAAAACACTTCAATTAAGCATCGATTGAAAGTCTAATAAAGAAGATAACTTAAGAGCAAGCAACAAAAGAGAATTAGTGGATTGAAGAGTCTATAATTGAGGTTACTATGCCAACTATTTCACCAAAACTCTTACAAGCATAAGCAGCCTTTTAGCCCAACAAATGCAAGTTTTAAATAAGATAGTGATAAAATCATAATCCCTGCCCATGATGGATCCAAAAGACAATCCATCAACAAAATATGCTTAAGTAATTGAATTCTAAAATATAAATTAGCTATCCGAAGGTTGTTACAGATGAAGAAGAGGATGACATCAATTTCTAAATATTAAAACACAAGAATGATTATATTCCTTTAAGGCTTATGCTACACTTAATTTACCAATTTATGTTACCATAATAGATCTATAAAATGTAGATATCTAATTGGAGCGACAAAATAAATTTCTTTTTATACAACTATTAATCAATTAAAAAGTGGTGTGTGCTTGATTAGAAATGATGAGTCAGGAGATAGAATGGTGGAATGCAAACCTACAAAATGATATTGTTATAAAAGTGGCATGGAGAAAATCTAAGCAATTAATCTAATATGAATTTTATGCCATGAGTTAGATGGAGGAAAGGTGGAGAAAGTGGCATAAGAGACAATGTTGACAAAGATAAATAATGCAGGAATAAACCACTAGACTCAAACTATGTTGAAGTATTTATAATCCTACATGAAACTTCTTAACAGGTTGATGAAACCATATCTCTTTTGGTGAGTCCAATGTATGCATCACATGAAGTGAAGCATAGATAAAAATTCTTTACTTTTTTAATATAGGTGAAAAAAAGTTTTTTAAAACTTCTATTAAACTAGAAACAAAAAGAACTTAATTTTACAAAGTTTTATTGAAAGAATAAACTTAAAGGCTACTCCACGTCTAAGACCATATTTATTGTGGTAGATTTATAGAACCTCAAAGGTAAGAATTGAAAACTTGTGTAAGGTAAGGCTTACTAACACTAAATAAGGCATTATTGAGGTTACCTATAAAGTGATACGTCTAAATGTGTACCAAATTGTGTTAGTGAATGCATACTTACGGGATCGAGATACCATTAACTATAGATGACAACAACATTAATGGTACAATAAACATAGAGAAAATTTCCTTTTGACTCAAGGCAAAGAAGCATTCACAAAAGAAATTTTCGGTGCTAACCAATTGAAGAGGAAAGTGAAAATATGTTCAATAGTTTTGTGCCTAACTAAATTAAAGAGGCTACTTGATCGATCAAATGGACGTCTTAACCTCCCAAAGGAGACAGTTGAAAAGAATTAGTTAACCAAGATTTCATGGTACTTCAATTTTGAGAAGAAGGGACCTATGACCAAGAGATCACTTCTAGGCACATTGAATCCAAATTAGATGAAGTGAAAGGAGGAAACAATGTAAAAAAATTAATAGTAGAACACAAAGTAGCAGGGCCATGTACTAGGTAATAAATAGAGGATTGTTGTTGTCATACTAGACTGCACACTACTATGTAATGGTCAAGCACCATATACAACATTCGGAAATTGAGATGGGATGGAAGAGATGCTAAGAGAAACTTAAGTCGATGCTCATGCAAGTGAGCTTGTGAGGCAAGCCTGTGCGCACCCAAATTCAACCTTCGAATGGATGCGATGTAGACCTCTCTTGCATGCATGGCACGTGAACGATAGGTTCATCGACCCCTAGATGCGTGGGATGTCATTGACGATTGATGGCCACTTTTTCCATGCACAAGGAAGTTGCCACCTACCATGCCTCTCCTGTACAAAAAAATTTACACATGCATATGTTGACGGCACATAAAAGATGCACATTGGCAAGGCCTCCATGCATGGGTATGTTGCCAGTTGACTGAAAATTTGCTAAATTTAAAAAATGATGAATGTTTACATTTTCCTTTTTGTATTTAAAATATTAGAATTTTTAATTGAACATCATATCCCAACTTCTATTTAAAATGTGCAAAGTGTCTATGAAGGACTTAAGAAGAATTTAGGGAGAATACAAAAGAATTTTGAGAGATTTCAAAGAATTATTGGAATAAAAATTTCTTGTATTTAGAACCAATTAAAAGGAAACTTCTTGGAGAAATCAATATCTTTATGAGTTAGCCAGTTTATATAGACTATTCATTTGAGGATTTAGTATTATGATGCCCTTGATTTCGGATTTAATTATATAATGGTTTTATCAAATTCTTTAGTGAAAATTTTATTGAAAAAAGAAAGAAATACTCGACATATTTTGCTACTAAAATATTTTTTTCTTCATGTTAAGCACAAAGCACTCAAGTATATCAATTTACAAAATATTTGAAGTAATCAACATGAAAAATGGTTTGACACTTCTAAAGGTTTACATTTTTCAAACTAGAACATGTGATAGAATTTCAAGAGAAGTAGAATAAGAAAGATGATAATAATAGCTGAATGAGTAGTGAAAGAATAAAGGAAAAAATAATGTGAAGAAAAATAAGATGAAGAAATAGAAAAAAGTACAAATAAGAAGTTGAAAAAAAAATTTGAGGAACAAGATGGTTAGGAATAAAAAGGTGGTCAAAGAAGAAGAAAAAGAACAATAAAAATAATAAGAATAAGAATAAGAAGAATATTACTAATTAAAACTTTTTAATAAAAAAAATGTTTTTTAAAAATCATAAGAATTGTTACTATTATTATAATAATAAATATTATTTTTTAATATCTTGAAAATTAATTGCCTCATAATTTTTCATGAATTATAATTAATATTCAGATGGAAACAAATATAAAAGGGAACAAGTTAAAAAGATAGTAAATGCCATGGATGTTACATTGAATAAAAGAGAGAGGAAAGATAAAAAAGTGAGGAGAGAGTAATGGGATTGAAAATTGTGAAAGAAGGAGCGATAAAGAGAATAAAGGACTAAAGAAAGGAACTACATGAGCAAAAGATTTAAAGACACAAACAAAAGCTTGAGGGAGAAAGAAATTGCTTCCAAAGAGTTAGAGAGAATACCAAATAGATAAATCTATAAAGAGAGATTCAAAGTGATAGAAATAGAGGTTAGAGAAGAGAGACACATAAAGGCATGTGAGACTTAGTGCTTGAGAGAGAGCTTGAGAGGAATTAAAGTTAGATATGGTGTGAAGAGTCAAAATAAAAATGAAAGATAGTAGTAATGAGTTATATAAAAAGATAGAGAAAAAGAAAAGAAAAATAAAGATAATTTTGTTAGTAAAAAGGAGGTAAAGAGCAATAGAGAGTGTAAGAGACGAAGATAGTAGTAAGGGGATAGAAATGCACCCATATAGAAATAAAGGGAGCACAAAAGAAAGAGTGGGGACAAAAAGGAAGAGACATGAAAGTGTGAAAAGAGAGAAAGAAGAGAGAGAATAATAGGAAAATAAAGATAGTATCTTTGAGAGAGAATGTGACGGCATAGATGGATAGTTCAATAAGAAAGTAAAGAGCATGAGTTAAAGTGAGGTAAATTGATGTAGAGGGAAGGAAACAAACAATGTAATAAGAAAGAAGAGTGATAAAGGAGAGTTAAAAAAACCATAAGAAAGAAAAAGAAAATGAATAAAAAAAGTAATTGAATGACCTCATATTTTAACACAATTATATGAACAATAACTAAGAAGTAGATATTACTATTTAATTTATTCAAATGTTTTTTTGTAATTATAAAGAAAATATTTGTTATACTATTATTCATTAAATATAACAATTATTAATTATAATTATAGTTATAGTTATGTAGATTACGTTTTCATAATAATGAATAATTATTTTGCAATTCTAATTAAAATTATTTTTTTGTCAAATTCAATAAAAGAATTATAGATTTATGCATGGATGGGTAAATTGTGTAATCTAAAAACCTAAAGACAATGACAATTAAAAAAATTGTTCAAGTCAGTTGTTTTAATAGTGCTCTCTTGCTACAACATTGCTAGGAAACATTATATTTTGAGGTTGAAAGGAAGTAATTATTTTTTCAAAAGTTACTTGAAGTTTTACATACCATAATAACAAGGCAGAAGAAAATGTTGTTAATAATAGGTGGTAGATTAGCAATGATAAAAAATTTTTCTGAGGTTTATTTCAACTTACTAATGATGATAAATCCTCAAATACAAATCTCAAAAATACCTTAAATGATTATGAACAGAGTTGAATGGGGTTAGTTTTATGACATTCACAAATTTAATTTGATAGATTAGATTATGATATGTGCACTATTGGAAGAAAATGGTTTATAATTGAGAATATTATGGTATATAATTGTGGCATACTCTACAAAATTTAATTTGAAAATGCTAACTAACAAAACACACTTATGTAATTTCATGATGGCCAAATTCTTAAGTGGTATTAAAAAGGTCATCATATGGAACACTTCGAATATACAACAGTTTTCTGATAGAGCAAAAGCATAAGTGTCTTGTTTCAGCATCTACTGTTAGACCCATGACAATTGTGGGACTTTCAAGATGTAAAAGGTTTTCTATGTAGTTGGATGTAGGTTCTATGAACTAAAATTAAGTGACATAATTTCAGACAAAAAATTTCTAACATAGTTTTTTGTTTTTGTTTTGACAATAATAAATTGGCTGAAACAATTCATGAATAATTTGCACAAATATTATTTTCAGTTGGTTTCCACAACTCCTCACTATCCTAGTAAAGATTTTTTGATCATTTCTTTGAGGATGTCATCTAGCATGAAAGTCAAAATTTCTTTTCTGGATTTTTAGCAAAATGTTTTAGATGAAAAAAATTAACTCTCTCAACAAATAATGCTATATGTTTCTAGAAGTCCCATAAATTGCAAAGATCATAATAATATCAATAACATTGTGCAGAATTATTGGGAATTCATGAAGAAGAAGATTGTGTGAAGAAATTGTGAACCTAAGGCAACAATTATAAACAATATTAGTAGCCAATACTGCAATATATTAAATATATTTCACGCAATGCAATGTTTGGCAATGGAGTAGAGATTTTTGTAGATAGCTTTGATTCCTACTTTCAACAAATGAAAATTTGAATGTGCAAAGAATTTAATTCGAGCACTTCAATTATTAATTTGATTGAAAAACTAAATAGATGTAGACACAACAAAAAGATTACTTGTAATGGAAGTGGTGTCATTAAAGATTATGATGGTATTGTAATTCATGCCTTCATTCCTTTATTGATCATTGTTAATATTTGAATTCCTTCTTCACAATGATTTAAAAATATTTAAATTGGAAAAGTAGTAGAAATTGTATTATATCAAAGATTGAGCTTGACAGCATTAAATGTCACTATGAGGTTTGATGTCAATGCTACCATATATCACATCATCTTATTATCTCCACTCATAGCAATAAAGGATCGTGGCATCAAGAGATAAAGTCATTGAGCCAATATAATCATTTTTTTATTAAATAGTTCTAACGAAAATGTGTCCATGACACACTAATATAGTAATTAGTATAATAACTGTAACAAAGCCCATATAACTTGAATCACATTAGATGCTCAAACTATTATGTATCCCAACTATCATTCCACAACATCTATCTATTGTCCTAATTTTCTTTTTCATTTTGAAGAGGAATAAAATTTTATTAGAACATTTTTATTTTGCATAACAAAGAAATGTGATAGTTGCATTGCTCACTTTGAATTTGAAATAAACATACATAGATGGAAAACTTGTAGCTCAAACCCTTAAAAAATGCTTTGGGAAAATAAAGAAAGAACATACTTAGATTGGCCATCATATGCTTTCTCAATTCATGGTTATAAAAGAGATGTAAAATGCATAATTGCCTTATTTTGAATCATCATTCAAGGATAAGAATCCCATCATCCATATGGTTTGTCAAAATAATGTTTCAGTTCAATGATAATAAACCTTTGGAATTGTTAAGTTAAAAGAACATCTTTTCACAAAGAGGACTTCCTTAATACTATCCAAGAAAAATAATTTAGACATTGAAGATTCACTCTTGCATCACACATATCTAGGCTTACACTATTTATATTTTGATTGACCATAATGTAATTCTTAGCTCCACTCTAAACTTTTGGTTCCCATAGCAATCAATTGTTTCTTGAATAAGTACCTTCCACTTTTGTCTTAGAAAGTTGTCAATTCGTCCAACCATGCACTTTAACACAGTTGATTATAATTTCATGGTAACAAGATTTGCAATTAGCACAAATCATTTTTGTGCTTTAATGTTGCTATATAGTGTGATACTACTTGTAACATCAAGAAAAGGCCACAAGCATCTTGTGTAGCACAATGACATTTTTGTATAAGTTCTAATGCATCATAATAGTTTGAAATATCACTTGTCATAGGGAAACAACTTGTACACAAGTATAACAAAAGCTATTCACGTAACCAAATAACATATTGCAAAACCATTGATAAGAGTTTATGTAAATAGTATGTGTAATGCCAATCTGACAACTTGTATTACCTCCAATTCTTAATAATATCATATGTATATTAAAAAAAGAAAGAATAATGAAGGGTTGATGATATATTAAAAAGAGGGGGAAGTGGAAATATAGAAGATAGAGTGAGAGTTGAAGGGAGATGGAATAGAGAGTGTGAATGACAAAGAGATAGTGTCAAGTTAAATAGAGAGAGACTAAGAGCATAAGATATTGAGATACAAGGAATGCAAAGATAGCAAGGAAAGTGAGAGATTATATGATAGAAGGGAAGTTTAAAAGAAATGGGAGAATTGAAGGGATACAAAGTATGTGAGGGAGAAGAAAGGAGAGTGATTTAAAAAGTAAAGCGAGTGAGTGAGAAGAAAGAGAGAGTAAGAGAAAATATATTGAAGAAAAATTTGAAAGAGAGTAAGGTATAGATGGAGAAAGAGAGAAAATAGTAAAAAAAGATTAAAAAGGCAAAGTGAGAGAGAAAGAGTGAAAAAATGACTAAAGATAAAAGAAAGAGAGATATTAAAGGATGGAATAAGAAGGGAAAGATAAAAAGGAAGAGATAAAGGGAAAGATTATGAGGTAGAAATAGAAACAAGAAGAGATAAAAGGGTGAGAAAGAGAGAGAGAGAGAGAGAGCAAATGAAAGCATGGAATAGGAATGATAATAGAGTGAAAGGTATGAGGATAAGATGGGTGATACAATAGTGAGAAAAGGAGAGTTGAGGATAAGGGAGATATGAAGAGAAAAAGAAAGCAGATAGAAGTGAGAGAAAGTGTTATAGAGATTGAAGAAAGTTGTAGACTAAAGACAAAGCTACAAGGGGAGAAAGAGATTGTTAGAAAGAGATTTTGAGAAAGAGATTTTGAGAAAGAGATAGATCTAAGAAAAGATGAAAAGAGAAATATGGTGACGAAAGAGAGAATAATGCAGAAGAAAGAGAACAATTGATTTATACAAATCTTGAGAGGAGAGAGAAAAAGATTTAAGATTCATAAAGAGAATGGAAGACATTGGTGGAGGATGACATTTTTGTTGTAAGACAGATTGTAGAGAGATAAAAAAATTATGATAATTCATAAGGACAAACAAAATAAGAATTGTGAGATAAAGAGAGATATATGGATACATATATATATATATATATTAAAGTATGTATGCATATTTTAGATAGAATAAGATAAAAATAACATATTTAGTGGATTAGAGAGAAAGATTAAGATAGAACTGAAAAAGTGGACAATGACATAGATTAAAGAGGGTTGGAGGAGAAATAAAGAGAAGATGAGATGAAGTAGTGGAGAGAAAATTAGATGGGAGACAAAGAATGGAATAAAGTAAGAGGAAAAATGTTAGAAGGTAGAATGGAGTGAGAAAGAGAGGGAGTTGGGGTGAAAGAAAGAGAGGGGGAGAGAAAGAGAGGTTCTTAAGTAACTAATGCAGAGAGATATTAAAAGACAAATAAAAAAGGTAAAAAATGAAGACAAAAAAAGGAAAGGAAGGAAAACAATTGAAAAGAAAGAAAGAGAAATAGCAAAATAGAGAATAAAGAGATAGTAAATCCATAGAGATGAT
The DNA here is from genome assembly GCA_023846275.1 of Vanilla planifolia. Lineage (NCBI taxonomy): Eukaryota > Viridiplantae > Streptophyta > Magnoliopsida > Asparagales > Orchidaceae > Vanilla > Vanilla planifolia. The sequence continues at coordinate 48,196 of JAIUJO010000354.1, forward strand.
AGAGGGACAATAATCTAGAGAATGATTTGTCAAAAAAGATATGAGTGATAAATAACAAAAGAAACATAGAGGAGACAACATTTGATAAAGGATAGAGGGATGGAGAGAAGAAGAGCGATATGTATATATATATATAAATATATTTATATATATATTTATATAAAGAAAAATAATTGTTAGAGAATTGTAGAGGCAAAATAAGAGAGGGGAGAGAATGAGAGTGTAAAGAGACTAGTGAAATAATCATTAGAGTATTAGAGAAATGAGATGAAGTGAGAATAAATAGACAAATAAATGAGAAAATATGTAAGAGAGAAAAAAAGAATTAGTGGAGAAGAAAATGTTTGTCGATAAACAATAGAATTGACAATGTGATCGATCTAAGGAAAGAGAGGAGGGAGAAAGAAACAAATAATTAGAGGCGATATGTTTTAGTGATAGAGTAAATGGGAGAGAGCTCTAGAGTAGGGAAAAAAGAGATACAAAAAATGATATAGAGCATAAAAAATAAGGGAGGAAAAGTAGAAAAAGTTAAAAGATATTGAAGAGTGACGACTGTAAAGAACATTAACATGGATTGAGAGTAATCAGAGTTGGATGCTATAGATTATGATAAAGAAAGAGAGATAAAAATTGTTTAGGAGAGAAACAAAATGTAAGAATTAGGGAGATATAAAGTATTATATAAAATTGAACATATATATATATATATATATATATGGAATCTAAAAAAAAGGTTTGTGTTTCCATCATTCCCTGTGACTGCATGCCCTCGTTGACCTTAAGCACATATTTCTCCCAACTTATGAAACTTAGGAGATCCAAAGGCAATTGTGTGCAACTAGTTTAGAGACTTTTAAAATGACAGAGTGATTTGAGCAATATGTAATTATGAGAATGGAGAACTTAGAGCTTTGGAGTTTACATTTTCATTTTGTAGGGAGAGCATTTCAAAAGCAAGATAGTCTTGTTAGACATTCTAATGTCATTGGCAAGGAACATTGTCATCATTTTTTTTATTCTTTGTTGTTTTTGTTATCATAAACTATTTCCATATGTAAGGGGGGGGGGGGAAGTGTCAACATGTGAAAAAAGCGTTGTTTAGTTGGTGAGTATCGCTTCAATGTTCGGGCTCATCATTGGAATAAGAAAATAATGATGGTGTGTTAGTGCAACAAAATATATTAAATGAGAAAATTAACGAAACAACTTTGACTTTTTTATGATTAGATAAAGACAAGAAGGAAGAGTTAAAGCGAAAATGATGAGGTAAAGAGGGAAAGAAAAAGAGACAAAGAGTGAGAAAGAGAGAGAGACATATGCATGTTAAAGAATCCAATAAGATAGATAATAAAGTGAAGGATGCGAGGATATGATGGGTGATAAAATAGTGAGAGGAGAGTTCAAGATAAGCGATTTATGAAGAGAGAAGAAGAGCACAAAGAAGTGAGGGAAATTGTAATAGAGATTCAAGAAAGATGCAGACTGAAGATAAAACCAAAAAGGGAGAAAGAGTTGGTGAGAAAGAGAAAGATATAAAAAAGTTGAAAATAGAAAAAAAAGATACAAAAAAGGTGGGATGATGTAGAAGAAAGAGACAAAGTGATTTAGACAACACTTGAGATGAAAGAGAAATAGATTTAAGATTCACAAAGAGAATGGGAAACATTGATAGAGGATGACATTTTGGTTGTATGATGGATGATAAAGAGATAAACAATATGATGATAGTTAAGGACAAACAAAATAAGAGATTGACAGATAAAGATATATATATATATATATATATATATATATATATATATATATATATATATGCTAGCTTGATAGAGATGAAGATAACAAATATAATGGATTAGAGAGAAAGATTAAGAGAACAAAAAAAGTAGGTAATGACATAGAGCTTGAAGAAGGAAGGAGGAGAAATAGAGAGAGAGTGAGAGATGAAGAAGTGGAGAGAAAATAGGATGGTAGATAAAGAGAGGCATAACAAAGGAGGGAAAATTTTATGAGGTACAAAAATGTAAGGGAGGCATGGAGTGATAGAGGGAGGGAGATGGAGAGGAAGAAAGAGAGATGGAGAGAACAAAAGGTTCTTAAATAATGATTATAGAGTGATATTAAGAGACAAATGAGGGAAGACAAGAAAGTGAAGACAGAAAATGGAGAAGTAAAAACATTTAAGTGTAAGAAAGAGAACTAGAAAAATAGAGAATAAAGAGAATAATAAAGTTATAGAGATGATAGAAGGATAATTGTGTGGAGAAAGATATGTCAAAATAGATATGAGAGAGTAATAACAAAAAGAAGATAAAAAAGACAATGTGTGATAAAAGAGAGAGGGATGGAGAGAAAATAAGGGAGATATATATGAAGAAAGTAAAAAAGATGGAAAGAGAGATAGAGTGGCAAAGAAAAGAAGATTGATAAAGAAAGAGAAAGGAGAAATAATAGTTAAAGAATTATAGACACAAGACAAGAGAGGAGAGAGAATAAAAGTATAGCATGATGAGAGAGATAATAATTAGTATATTGGAGAAGTGAGATGAAGAGAGAACAAATGGACAAATAAATGAGAGAATGTGTATGAGAGATAGCAAAGATTAATGGAAAAGAAAAAGTTGGTTAATAAATAATGGAAGTTGAGAATATGTAGGTCTAAAGAAAGAGGTAATGAGGGAGAGATGGAAGAGATTAATAGTTAGGGTTGATATGTTTTAGTGATAGAGTAAATAGAGAGAACACTAGAGCAAGGAGAAAATGAGATTCAAAAAGTGATACACAGCGTACAAAATAAGAGATAAAGGAGAAGTAGAAAAAGTAAAAAGATATTAAAAGAGTGATGATTGTGAATAACATGAATATGGAGTAGGAATTGTCAGAGAAGGATGATATAGATTATGATAGAGAATGTGTTAGAGAGATACAAATAATCTAAGAGAGAGCCAAAATGTAAGTACTAGAGATATATGAAGTATTGTATAAAGTTGAACATATATAGATAGTATCTAAAAATAGGGTTTTGGTTTTTGAAATTCTTAATTATTACATGCCCTACTGTACCATTAACACATATCTCTACCAACTTAAAATATATAGAGATGCAAATGCAATTGTGTGTAGTTAGTTTGGAGAAATTATCAAGATAGAGATTTGGAGTTACATAGTATTATAACCAAATATAAAGATTCAAATAAAAAATAAATTATACATTAAAGTGATATTCTAAGGTAATAAGGAAATCATGCATAATATGATCAATTACCAAATAATATATAATTCAAACACCCATAAAGCTTGCGAGAACCACAGATAATGGATTACCCAAAATTATAAATATTCATACTTAACTATGTTGGTCTTTTTATGATAAGTCAATTGATGTCTATTTCTTGTTGATTGAACCAAGCTTGGTTTTGCTATCAATTATAAATTTATAAACATATAGTACACTTAAAATGAGATGAATTAATTTGTAATAAAAAAATAAATGTGATATAATGGTCACATGAGGGAAGACTTAAAAGTTACATAGTAAGCGAATTAAATAAAATGAAAAACTTTGAAGAAATTATATAAATTATATGAGAAAGTTATATTCAAGGAGAATATGTTGATCAAATGAAACATGCACAATCGTAAAATTTAGTACAAATTAAAATGTCTCATAAATTAAAAGAACTAGGAAAATGGATCATTGAAAATGGTAAAAATGAATATTTAATTGGATAGATCTTAACGAGATGAGTTAAATAACCTTTATTTTTGAATGTTGCTCATTGGAAACTACTACAAATTTTGAAAGTAAATGGGAATAAATAGTTATCAATTAATATTTTAATATTTAATAAATATATAATATAGCTAAAATCTAATAAATTTAAGCAATATAACATCCAAATCATAGCTATGTAAAGCTCACATGATCGTCGACATAGAGTTGTAGAGTATTACAACCAAATCTATGCAAAAAAATTAAAGAAATAAGTTTAATTTTACGGGAAAGTTGGATTTCAAGATACTAACAAGATTTAGTGTAACATCATTGATCTTGAAAGAAGTATAAAAAAATCTCTTAAAGCATATCAAAGCACTTATAAATAAAGTATTTAATAGGATAAATATTGTCGTGAGGAGTCCAATTACTTTTGTTTAGTGTTGATTGGATGCTTTTTAGAATTAATAATTATTACCAAAGTAAATAAGTATAAATAGTAATATTTTTAATTATAATAAAATATTTATTAAAGATGATTTGAGGTAAAGTGAAGTCATATAATGTAATCAAATGAAAGTGATGTATAAGCCTTGTGGGAGAAGTCTCAGAATTAAATAGTAATGTGTGCATACCAAGGAGAAATAGTTGGAGAAATGAGATAAATTTGGATGGAAAGTTAGATTCCAAATTAATGATGAGATCTAATGTACGGTCCATGATCACAAAATCAGTTAGAAATATAAAAAAACTATGAAAAAATAATATAATTGCTTAGTTCTCATTGGGATGAATAACCAAATTAAATAGGCATAAATAATTTTAAACAATAATTTCAATAAATAGTTAACATATAATAAATCTTGAATGAGATAAATGTATCGAAAATAATATTAGAGAAATCAAAGTGATGTTATGGATGCATGGATGATAATTAGAGCTTCATAGTTTAGAACAAATCAAATTAAAAAATTTGAGACACAATGCATAACAAACTTGCATTCCAAGTTACTAAGGATATGAAGATAAAATTGCTGATCATATAATTAGGTATGAATTTAATGTTTTTTAAAAAGTGCAAAAATCATAAAAAATTTAAAAAATACATATCAATATTTTGTTGGATAAAGATATTCAAGTTGACTCAAATGATTTTTGTTAATTTTTAATTGGGCCTTGTTTGAAATTAATGTGAATTAACAAAGTAAATAAGCATAAATAATAATAAATTATTATTTTAACATTATGCAAAGATATTTTATAGCATAAATTAATTGAATTCATGTAATGAAATATAACCAAATCATATCAATGTATGACTAAATATTAATATTTCCAAATCAAAGAAAAAACTGTAAGAAAATGAGATAAAATATACAAAAATTTCCATTCTAAGATACTTTGTAGCTTAAGAGTATCATTTTTGATCATCAAATCAGGTACGAAGTAAAATTTCTTGTAAAGGTATTGCAAAACACTAGAAAAAAAGTAAAAACCATAAAAAAGAAACTTTTAATTTGATAAAGATTTTTGAGATGAGTGTAATGACATATGTCACATCTTGATTAGAATGTGATTTAATTTATTGTGAATTACAAAGTTAATTAGAATAGATAATAATACAATACAATTTAGTATAAGGTATATATATATTAAAATAGAAATGAGATAAATTTAAGCAATGTAGTATAACAAAATAAAACATCATAAAAGTCATACCATTACAATTTTAGGGCTATATGATAATATAACCAAATTAGAGAAAATAAATTGAAGAAATAACATAAATGATACCAAAAAGTTACATTCCTAGTTATTAAGGGATTTGATTGTAATATTCTAGATTGTTCATGCATGTATGACTCAAAATATCTAGTAAAGCATGATAAAGTCTTTAAAAACATAATTTAAAATATAAAAAATATTTAATTTCCTAGAGCTCATCAAGGTGAGTCCAATGATGTTCATTTTAATATTATCAAAAAATATAATGAAGCTACAATTAGAAAAATTAAAGTAAAGACATATAAACAAATCAAAGTCAAAATATTCAATGAATAAGTTAAATTGTGTGGAAAAGTTGCATTTCTCATTATTAAGGGTGTCATATACAAAACCCTTGATCAAAAAATCAATTATAAATTGAATGTCTTGTAAGTAATGCATAAACAAAATAAAATTTTTTAAAATATGTATAAAAATATATCTTATTTAGTATAAGTAATAAACATAAGTCCAATAATATTTGTTTCATCTCAATTACATGTTAATTTAAATTACAATGAATGATAAAAATAAAAAAACATTCATAATAATAAATTAATATTTTAGTATTATAAAAATATATCTATATTTAAGAGAAAAAGGAGATAAATTGATGCAATATAATGCTAGAAAATGAAATTGATGTAAATTTGAGATTATAAGAGGCTTAAAGCTGCAATTTAAAATAATGTAATAAAAGTGAAATATTTGAAAAAAATAAGATAATGTACAAAACAATCTTGCATTTGAAGATATTACAGTGATATAGTGTAAATTTTTTGGCCATCAAACTTGGTATGAATTCAAAGGACTCATAAAACATGGAAAACACTACAAAATAAATTATATAAAAACAATTTGTGTCATATCGATTGGGTGTTGCTAGAATTTACTACCAATTGGAAATGTAGATAATCATACATAAACGAAAAATATTTTTTAATATTAGTCATATATATATTAAGATAAAGTTATATAAATTGAAAAAATATAATATTACCAAATCTTTATAAAATATTTTAAGAACTTAAATATATAGTTTTGTAAAGTTGTATTCCAAGATATTAATGAGATAAAATGTAACATTACTTATCACCAAATCATGTACAAATCAAAATTCGTTATAAAACATGATAAAATCTTATGATGGTATAAAAAAATATATAAATGAATGTTTAATTTGATAAAGTTTGTTGTGATGATTCTAACCATGTTTGTTTTGCTTTGGTCATTTCTTTTGAATTAGTGCAAATTACAAAATTTTTAAGAAAATAAATTATTACTTTATTATTAATAAAATATATTATAAATCTAAAGTGAGATAAATTTTAAAAATTAAATATAAACAAATCAAAGTTATGCTTTGGTCATGAGAGAGAAGAATTAGGGTATCATAGGAATATAATCAAATCCAAGCAAAAACATTGATGAAATAAAATAAATTGTGCAAGAAACTTTTTCCCATGACACCAAGGATATCAAGTGAAATATTCTAAATTGTATAATTAGATAAAAATAAATATTTCATGAAAGACAAGCCAAAATACTAGAAAAAAAATATTAATAATAAAAAATTAAATTTTTTATTTCATCGAGCAGAGCAAGATGCCTCCGATTACACATATTTTTTCCCTAATCAATCCACATTAGATTTTCTACGAATTGCCATAGTAAATAATCCTAAATTATAGTAAATCAATATTTAGGCAATAGGTATATAAATATTAAAGTAGAATAGAAGTAAATTGAAGTAATTTAAAAATAGGCCAGTCAAAATGATATAAAGGTCACATGAACGGAGTATTTTAATTTCATATTATTATTACTAATTTGTTTTGAGAAATTTAAAGTAAGATAAATTTAGTGATAAAGTTTCATTTGAAGATATTAATGAGACATGTTCTAATAGTCACAATAATCGAATTATGTATGAATAAAATTATTTGGTAAAACATATAAAAACAATAAAAATAATAAAATATATAAAAAATTATTGTTTAATTAGATAGAGCTAATTGAGACTTTTCAAATGAAGTTTTCTTCATGTTAATCAAATCTCATTTTGAATTACTATGAATTAATAAACTAAATAACCAAAAGTAATAACAAATAATTATTTTAGTATAATGTAAACACATATTATAGTTGAAATGGGATAAATTTATGTAATAAAATAAAACAAACACAAAGAAATGTATTGGTCACAAGAAATATAACATATACTTAGTTAGTAATATGACAAAAGCAAAGAAATTCTTTAAGAAAATTAGATAAATTTTTTAGGGAATTTTTATACATGGAACTAAGTATATCATATTTGATATCGTCTATCATTAAATCAAGAATCAATGCCTTATAAATCATGCTAAAATCCTAAAACTAATAATCACTTAAAAATATAAAATGAATATTTAATAAAAAAATTAGTATTTCATTACAATATAATATATATTAAAGTTAAAATATGATAAATTAAACAAATATAATGTAACTAAGTCAAGGCAATTTGAAGGTTACATATGATATTGTTTAGATTAACATAGCAATTTAATGAAATAAAAATGAAAAATTTGGAGAAATTTAATAAATTGTATAGAAAATCTATATTCTAAGACATTAAGCCAATAAAGCTTATCATACTCATTCTTCAAATCATGTATGAATTAGAAAATCTCCATAAACAAGATAAAATCCTAAAAATAAAGAATTTTAAAATATAAATATGAATATTTAATTGGATAAAGCTCCTTGAATGAGTTTGTGAACATTTGTTTCTTCTCGTTGAAGCCTAGTATGGAGTTACTAGAAATTACCAAAGTAAATATGAATAAATAATAATAATGTATTATTTTAAATTTAAGCAAAAAACTTTTAAAGATGAAATGAGATAAATTGAAGTAGTGTGATATAACCAAATCAATTTGAAAGTCACATGATTACAGAATTTGTATTCTATAGTAAAATAAACAAATGTAAGGAAACAACCTGAAGAAATGAGATGAATTACACATGAAAATTACATTCAAAGATAGTAAAGAGATTAAGTGTAGCATCCTTGAAAATTAAGTTCGGTACAAGCAAAAATAGCATGTAAAATGTGAGAAAACTAGAAAATAGAATATTTAAAGGTATAAAAATGAATATTGAATTTGATAAAAGTCACATGGATGATTCCAACAAATTTTTTTTTCTCGATTTAAACATGTTTAGAATTAGTATGAATTAAAAATGTAAATAAATAATAATAATAAAATATTATTTCAATATTATATAAATATATTTCAAATTTAAAGTGGTAAATATATTTTAAAGCTAAAATTAGATAAATTTAAGCAATGTAATATAATGAAATTAAGGCAACGTTTACATCACACGATAAGACTATTACAATTTTAGTAATCTCAGAAGATCAAAGCAAAACATTTGCAGGAATATGAGATAAGTTGTAAGAGAAATATGCATACCAAAATATTAAGAAGATTGAGTCGAACAACCATGATGTTTAATCCTATAAGACAAAAAATGTCTATTAGAAACTAAAATATTTAAAAATATTAAAATATATATTTAGTTATGTAGATCTCATTAACATGAGTGTAACATCATTTGTTTTCCTTAATTCAAAACTCATCTATAACTAATATAAAATACTAAACTAAATAAATATAATAATAATAAATTACCATTTTAATATTAAGTATATTTATGTTTTTGCTAAAATAGGATGAATTAAAGTAATATAATGTACCTAATTCAAAGGTATGTATAGGTGGCTTGAAAGAAGATTTAATGTTTCAAAATATTAAAATAAAAATTAATGCAAACATAGTGAGGATTGAGAAGAATTGTTTGTGAAAGTTTCATTATAGGGTAAAAATGAGATCATGCGTGACTTCTTGGAACGTCAAAAAAGATACAACTCTAAATGTCAAATAAAGAGTGCCAAAACAATGGAAAATAAATATTTCATAAAAAATGATAAAAATAAATATTTAATTAGATAATGTCCATTGGGATTAGTCGAATGAAGTTTTACATCTATTTATAAAACCTTGTTTAAAGTTAATATAAGTTACCAAATAAAATAAGAACAAAGAAAATAAATTATTATTTTAATTTTTATTAAATACGTTAAAGCTAAAATAAAATAAATTGATGCAATGGGTATAACATAATCAAAAGGATGTTAATGTGACACAAGAGGACAACTCAATTTTCGTTATTATACAACAAAATGAATGAAAAAAATTAGATGAAATGACGAATGTTTTATATGAAAATTAAAGTCCACGATACTTAGAAGATCAAATGTAACTTCCATTATTATCAATTTTGGTAAAAAATAAAAAGTCTAGGAAAGCAAGAAAAAACTTTATAAAAAATATTTAAACATACAAAAAAGTATATTTTATTTTATAGAGCTTGTCAAAATATTTCCAAGAATGTTTGCTTCATTTATATTTGGCACTATTTCAATTTTTTGTGAGTTAACTAAGAAAATAAGCACAAATAAGAATAAATTATTATTTGAATATTAAGTAAATATATATTAAAGCTAAAATGACATAAATAAAATCAATATAATATGGTGACAGTAAATTGACACAAATGTCACATCAAAGATTTAGAGTTGCATTTTAATGCAACAAAAGCAAAGCAAAAACTTAGAAGAAATTAGGCAACTTCTCCGAAAAAGTTACATTCAAATATACCAATAAGGAAAATGTAACACCCTCGACCATCAAAATCAGGTACAAATCAAATGTGTAATATGACATGAAAAAACCTAAGAAAATAAAGTGTTTGAATAAATAAATATTTAATTGGGTAGAGGTCACTCAGATGACTCCAATGATGTTTAGTTAGTCTATATATGACTTATCAGTAATTATTACGAATTCCAACAAAAATAAGGAAAAAGAATTAAAAAATATTATTTTCATTTTAAGCAAATATCTATTAATGCCTAAATGAGTTCAAATTAAGAAATTTAATATAAACAAATGAAAAAAATGTAAAGGTCACATAACAAGAGAATAAGATTTTCTTGATTGTATAAGAAATTCTAAAAATATTTGTAGAAAAGAGACAAATTAATTGAAACAATAGCATTCCAAGACACTGATGAAATTGAGTGTAAAATCACCAATCACCAAATCATGAATGAAACAAAATATTACAAACATTGTCACAAAACTCTTTAAAATAAAATATTTAAAAAATAAAAAAATGAATATTTAATAAGATATGTTTTATCAAGTCATTTTGGGTGACATTTGTTTCAGTTTGATTGAATATCATTTGAAATAATTGTGAATGATCAATGAACATAAGCATGAAAATATTAAAGTTTTTAAATTTTATTTAAATATACAATAAATAAATTTAGATCGATAGTAAGAATGAAATTTAATAAAACAAAAATAATATAAATGAGAAATGAGTGCCATGTTAGAGTTTCATATCAATAAGACTTAGTGAAAGAGAAATATTTTAAGAATGAATTAAGTTGTGTAGACAAGTTGCATTGCAAGAAACTAAAGAGATTATGATTAACTCCTTAATCCTCAAATAAGGTAGAAATTAAAACATCTCAAAAAGTATGATAAAAAAGATAAAGAGTATAATCTTTGAAAATATAAAAATGTATTTTTAATCTGATAGAGACTTTAGATATGATTCAAACGGCATCTATTACAACTCAAATGCAATTATTTTTGAGTAACTATGAAATACAAAATTAAATAATAAATAATAACAACAAAATATTATTTCAATAATAGGTATATATATATATATGTATAACAAAATTAATGTCATTTGAAGGTGCGTGAAAGAATAATTAGAATTTCATAGTAATATAACATAATCAAAGAGAAACAATCAATCGTAACATCCTTAACCAATAAATCATTTGCAAATAAAAATATATCACAATTATGCCAATATTTTACAAATTAAAATATTTCAAAATATAAAAATAAATATTTAATTTGATTTCATTTAAATGAGTAAAAAAACAATTTTCCATCTCAATCATGCCATATTTGAAATTACAGAGAATTACCAAAAGAACAAAGAATATGCAATTATAAATTATTAGTTTAATATTATAAAAATATATATTAATGATGAAATGAGGTAGGTTGATGCAAGGTAATATAATCAATTAACACATCACTAAATATCACACAATAGGATACATAGAGTTACATATTAGTATAGCTAAATCAAAGGGATAAGTTTAAGAAATTGGATAAGTTAAATGTGAAAGTTGCATTCTAATATACTATAGAGATAGAGTGTAATATCTTTAATAGTGAAATCTCATATATGTTTAAATGTTTTGTAATTTATGCAAATGTCTTTGAAGATAAAATATTTGAAATAAAAAATTAATATTTAATTTTCTAAATCTATTGGAGATGATTATCATGATAGTTTTGCCATCTCCAATAGACCTCATTTAAAATTGTAATGAATTATCAATCTGAAAGTATAAATAATAGTAAAGCTTTTTTATTTTTAGTTGAGTATATATATAGAAGCTAAAGTGAGATAAACATAAGAAATATGATATAACCATGCAAGAAACAATTTTGAAATTAAATATATTGTACAAGAAAAGTTACATTTCAAGACATTATGGAGGTAAAGTCTCACTTTATCAATTATTAAATCAAGCAAGGAATAAAATATATACTAAGGCTTGTCCAAACCTTAAAAATTTATGTCTTTCAAATAATAAAAAATATTTCATTTAATAGAGCTCATCGTGACAAGTCTAATGACCTTTGTTCCATCTTTATCATACCAAGTTTGGGATAATGACTTGCCAAATAAAATAAGGAATTATTACAATGAATTCTTATTTTAATTACAAGTAAATAAGAAATAAGTCCAGAATTACATGAAAGTAAGAAATGTAACATAAGCAGATCAAAAAGATGTTAAGGTCACATGATATGTGAATTAGAGTTTCATAATAATAAAAGAAATGAAAACAAACAATTTGACAAAATAAGATAAATTGCATGGGAAATTAAAATTTCGAGACACTAAGTAAATCATGTGCAGCATTCTCAATAATTTAATTATGCATGAATCTAATGACTTGTAAGGCATACAAAAACTATAGACAAATTAAAAAAATAAAATAGAATTTTTAATTAGATAGAGCTTGTAGAGTCAATTCTAATGATATTGTTTGATCATGATGAGACCTTCCATGAAATTTCTACAAACTAAAAAGTCAAATAAGAATTAAAAAATACAAAAATATTATTTTAATCTTATTGAAAGTTATATTAAAACTAAAATGAAATAATTTGATATAATAAAATACAACAAAATCAAACAAGAATAAATGTAAAATAATAGAAGATTCAGAGTTCCATGTTATTTAATCAAATTCCATTCCAAGATAATCATGATGCCAAGTGAACATTTTCAATCAACAAATGAGGTATGAATGGAAATGCTTCATATAGTAAACAAAACCTTTGAGAATAAAATATTGAAAAATTTCAAAATAATTTTTTACTTCAATAAAACTTGTTAAGATGATTATGGTGATGTTTATTTCATCTATATCATGTGTTATTTGAAATTACATTTAGTTACCAAAACAATGAACCAGCAAGGCAATAAAATAAGTTTTTAGTGTTGAGAAAGCATATATTAAAGTAAAATAAGATAAACGAAATGAATGACACAAAGCAAAACTAAAGAAATATAAATGTCACACAAGAGGAGCTTAGAATTGTATAGTATTTTAACGACAACAAAGCAAACCATTTTAAAAAAAATGTGCAAAATTAGAAGAAAAAGTTAGTCTCCAACATTTTAAATATAAAGAGTTTAATATTTTTAAATGACAAATCCGATATGAATTAAAATTTTTTGTATATAACGAAAAAACCAAGTCATATATTTAATTAGATAAAGATCCTCTAGTCAAGTTCAATGAAATTTGACCCATTTCGATCATAAATGGATCAAAATTTTTTGGACTTGACAAATTAATTATGCATATTAATGTTTTGAAAAGATTTGTTAAAGCTAAAATGGGATAAGTTGATGTCTTGAAATATAACAAAATCAAATCATCAAAAATGTCATATGAGTGGCAAATTGGAGTCATGTATTAATATGACTAAATCAAAGAAAAACATTTTCAAAAACGAGACAAACTGTATGGAAAACTTTCACTACAAGACACCAAGAAGCTCAAGTGTAGCATTTGTTATCATCTAATCAATTATGAATTTAAATATTTGAAAAGTGGGCCATAAACTGAGAAAATTATTAAAAAAATATAATAAATAATTACTTAATTGGATAAAGAGTTGAGCTTAACGGCATTTATCACGTCTCAATCAGACTTCATTTCAAATGATAGTGAATTACCAATTTAAATGTGCATAAAATATAACAATTTCATATTTAAATATTAAGTAAATTTATGATAAATGTGAAATTAGATAAATTTAAGAAATTTAATAAAACAAAATAAAGCCTTGTATAAGCCAAACAAATGAAGATTAGGTTTTACATAGTAATATGACCAAATGAGGAAAAAATTTAAGAAATGTGATAAATGGTATATGAATGTTATGTTTTAGGACACTAAGGAGAGAGAATTTAACATTCTAGATTGTAAAAAATGTATGAATGAAAATATCTCATAAACATGCAAAAAGCATGCAAAATAAAATATATAAAAATAAAAATTAATATTAATTTGATCCTGGTAATCATTGTAGTTCAATGATGTTTGTCTCACCTATATTTGACATTGTTCAGAATTATTATGAATTAAAAAATAAATAAGAATAAAATATTTGATGAATTGTATGTGATTATAATACAAGATTCTAAGTATTTTAAGCATGGTATCTTTGATTCTCACATTAGTTATGAATCAAATGCCTTATGAAGCATGCTAAGACTATTAAATATTTATAAATAGACAAAGGTTTATATAATTTGATATAACTCATTGAAATAAACTCGTTGAAGTTTTTCTAATCTTCATCAAACCTTATTTGGTACTTCTATGAATCACAAATATACTAAGGCAGAAAAAATAATAAATTATCATTTTAATATAAAATAAATATATATTATAGATTAAATGAGAGAAACTAAAGAAATATAATATAAACTAATAAAACATTTGGATATTAAGATAAATTGTATGTGAAAATTGTATTCCAAGATTCCAAGAATATAGGTATAACATTCCTTATCATTAATATGGGTACAAATAAAAATGTCATGTAAGGTATGTAAAAATGATACAAATAAATTATTTTAAAACTATAATAATCTATGTTTAATTTAGTAGAGGTTAATGGGAATCTAATGAGGTTTGTTTCATCATGATCAAACGTCATTAACAATTATAGTTAAGCATAAAAATAAATTATTTTTTAATATTAATATTTATATGACAAACTTTAAATGAGAAAACTTGAAATAATGTAGTTTAACTAAATTAAAATGAAATTTTTGAAGTAATGAGATTAATTTAATGGAGAAGTTACATTCTAAGATATCTAGGAAATAAAGATTTTTTTGTATTATATTATCTTAATCTATCTTATTTAAACTTTAACATACATTTACTTTATGTTAAAAAAATAATTGGCTATTAATAAATCTAATTTAAGTTGGATATTTACAATAATTCAATGAGTCAATATTAATAAAAAATAAACATCATCGGACTCATCTAAATGAGGCCTATCAATAAAAGTTTAATGTTTACACTTAAAATGTTTTATTTTTTTCTTTCGAGATGATTTATGAGACATTCAAATTCTTGCTTAATTTGTTGATCAAGAATGTTACACTCGACCTCCTTAGTATCTTTGAATGCAACTGTTGTAAAAGGGTTATCTTATTTTAAATCTTTTTGGTATTAGTTAGGTTATATTATTATGTAACTTTAAATCCTCTTACATGTTATGTTTGCATTAGTTTACATGGTTACATTACATTGCTACAATTAACCTCATTTCAACTTAATTTATATTTACTAAATTTTTATATAATATTTTTTAATAATTAAGTCTTATTTAGTTTAGTAATTCAAAATAAACCTAGAGGTGGTTCTAGTTAGACTAAACAAAATCATTAAGGTTAGCTAAATGAGCTTTATCTAATTAATTATTCAATTTTTATTTTCACTATTTTATTTCCTTTGTTTTATCTTTCTTTGCATTATATTTCTTTTTGTAATTAGTTTTATATTTAAAATAATAGCTTTTTTTATTTTTATTAATTTAATTGTATAATTTTTAGTAATTCAAAGCAATGAATATTTTTTACTTTTAGCACCATAGAATGCAATGTTCTCATGCAATTTATCTCTTTTCCTAAAGAGTTTCATTTTTGTTTTTTAATATTACAAAGAAATACTACTTGTCCAAACAGATGACTTTAACATCTTCTCCTTTTTATAATAATACATTGTTTCAATTCATCTTACTTAATTTTACTATATACTTATCAAATATTAATAAATTAATTTACTATTATTTATGGTTTTTAAATTGAAATTTTGTATTAAGTCTAAATGTTGCCTGATCTAGATGAAATAAATGTCATTGGACTCGTCTTAATGATCTTTATCCTATTAAATATTAATTTTTAATGTTTAAAATTTTTAAATATGTTATTTTGTAGAGTTTTGGCAAGTATTGTGAGATATTTTTACATGTACTTTATTTGACAATGGAGAATATATCACTTCATCTGCTGATATTCTGTAATGCAAGTCTCTCATATAATTTAGCATATTTTTCCAAAATTTTAACTTTTATTTGGTTATAATCCTATGCTGTGCTCTATGTGATGTTTACGTTTCTCTAATTTGCTAATATTATATTGTTCCAAAGTTTTTCTTTGCAAGTATAAACATTTAATTTGATATTAAAAAAATATTATTATTCAATTATAGTTGATAATATGTAGTAATTCCAATTGAGGTTCTATCATGACAAAATAAACATCATTATACTCATCTTGATGAGATTATTCTAATTAAATATTAATTTTCATTTTTTAAAATATTTTATTTTCGATGATTTTGGCAAGCTTTATAAGTCATTTCAATTTGTGCCAAATTTAAAGTTTAAGGATATAGTGCTTGTTCTTCTTAGTATTTTGGCATTCAATTCTCTCAAAAAAGTTATCACATTTCTTCAAATTTTTAAAATTAATATTTTATAGCTATGTGACTCTTAATTTTCACATTTGCAACCTTTACATAACTTAGACTTTGATAGATTACATCACTTTAATTAATCTTATTTCAGCTTTAATATATATTTGCTTGACATTAAAAGAAATTGTTTTATGATTTAGGCCCATTTATTTTTGTAATTCATAGTTATTCTAAATAATACGATTGAGAAAAATAAATGTCATCAAACTTGTCCAAATAAAATCATTGAAATTAATTTTTTTCATATTTTTCAATTATTTTTCACTTTTATATTGGCACTCCTTTGACACATTTCAATTCGTATGTTTTATAGATTGAGGATGATCATGTTGACCTCAAAGTTTCTGTGAATCTAACTTTCCTATAAAAATTATCTTATTTCTTCCATTTTTTGTAATTGATTTTAACATGTTGCTATTAAACTCTAATTCTACTGTGTGACCATTACTTGGCAATGATTTTGTTATGTTACATTACCTTGATTTGACTCACTTAAACTCTAACACGTACCTAATTTTAAAAATAACTAAATTCTATTTATGGTTATTTATTTATAAAAGTCTTAGTAATTCAATGAATTTTATTAGAGACAAATTGAAATTGTATATTTTATTAGATAATGGTCTTCTAGTTGAGTACAATGATAGTTGATTCATCTCAATTAGACCTGGTTCAAAATTACTTTGAGTTATCAAACTAAATATGCATAATATTATTATAAAAATAATTATTAAAACTAAAATGCGATAAGTCTATGTCTTGAAATATAACGAAATCAAATCAGCAAAAAAGTCATATGAGTGGAGAATCAAAGTCATGTACTAATACAACCAAATCAAAGAAAAACATTTTAAAAAATGAGATAAATTTTATGGAAATGTTCCATTCCAAGACACCAAGAACATCAAGTATAACATTTGTTATCATCAAGTCATTTATGAATTTAAACAATAGAAAAGCATGCCAAAACTCTATAAAAAAATTTAAAAATATATTTTAAATAACTAGTTAATTTGGTAAAGAGTTGAATCTAGTGGCATTTATCACATCTAAATCAGACTCAACTTCAAATTATTGTGAATTACTAATTTAAATATTCATAAAACATAATAGTTTATTATTTACAAATTAAGTAAATTTATCTAAATGTAAAATGTGGTAAATTTAGGCAATTTAGTAAAACAAAATAAAGCCTTGTATAGGCCAAACAAATCAAGATTTAGTTTTATATAATAATATAATCAAACTAGATGAAAAATTGAAATGTGATAAATGGTATATGAATGTTATATTTTTGCACACTAAGGAGATAGAGTTTAACATTATAGATTATCAAAAAAAAGTATGAATGAAAAACTCTCATAAAACTTCAAAAATCATGTAAAATAAAATATTTAAAAATAAAAAATATTAATATTTTATTTGACACTAGTCATTACCATTGGTCCAATGATTTTTGTCTCACCTATATTTCACTTCGTTTAGAATTACTATGAATTATAAAATAAATTAAAAAAATATTTGATAAATTGTTTGTGATTATAATCTAAGATATTAAGCATTTCAATCATAGTATCCTTGATCATGAAATTAATCATGAATCAAATGTCTTATGAAGCGTGTTAAAACTATAAAATATTTAAAAATAGTAATATGTTCATATAATAAGATATAACTCATTGAAATTAGATCTCATTTGGAATTTCTACGATTCAAAAATATAATAAGGAATAAAATTAATAAATTGTCATGTTAATATAAATTAAAAATATATTATAGATTAAATGTGACAAAATCAAGAAATATAATATAAACAAATACAAAAATTTTATATTGAGAAAAGTTTTTGTGAAAGTTGCATTGTAAGATACTAAGAATATTGGTGTAACATTCTACATAATTAATACAGGCACAAATAAAAAATTCATGTCAGGCATGTAAAAATAACACAAATAAAATATTTAAAAACTATAATAATCTATATTTAATTTAGAAGTTGTCATTGATGCGAATGTAACGATGTTTGTTTCTCCTTGATCAAGCGTATTTAAGAATATATTTAACCAAGAAAATAAATAAGAGAAAAAGAAAATAAATTATTTCTTTAATATTAAGTACATATATGCAAAGTTTGAATTAGAAAACCTAAAGTAATATAGTTTAACTCAATTAATGTGAATGTTTTGAGAAAATCGGGTTAATTTAATGGAAAAGTTACATTACAAGATATTTAGAGAATGAAGATTTCATGGTATTAAATTATCTTATTTCAACTTTAATATTCATTTACTTTATATTAAAAAAGTAATTGGTTATTATTTAATCTTATTTAACTTGGCAATTTACAAAAATTCCACCAATTATTATTAAGAAAAAATAAACATCGTAAGAGTCATCTCAACGAGGCCAATCAATAATAGTTTAATGTTTACATTTAAAATGTTTTATTTTTTTCTTTTGAAAAGGTTTATGAGAAATTTTGACTTCTGTTTAATTTGATGATCAGGGATTTTACGCCTGATCTCCTTAGTATTTTTTAATGCAACTTTTATAGAACAAATATCTTATCCTAAATCTTTTTCACATTAATTAGGTTATATTATTTTTTTTAAATTTCAATCTTTTAACATGTTATGTTTACATCAATTTACTTGGTTATATGACATAGATTCAATTAACCTCATTTCAACTTAATATATGTTTACTAAATTTTTAAATAATATTTTTTCATAATTAAGACCTATGTAGTTTAGTAATTCACAATAAATCCAAAGGTGGTTCATGTTAGACCAAACAAATATTATTATGCTCGTCTCGTTGTAATTAATTATTCAATTTTTATTTTTTGTGTTTTATCTTACTTTGCAAGACATTTCTATGAGTAAATAATTTTATTTTTAAATTAAAAAACTTTTTTTATTTATATTTATTTAATTCTACAACTTATATTAATTCAAAGCAATGAATATATTTTACTTTTAGCACCTAGGAATGCAATGTTCTCGTAAAATTTATCTCTTTTCTAAAAATAAATTTATTTTGATTTTCTTATATTATAAAGAAATACTAGTTGTCTTAACACATGACTTTAACATCTTTTTCTTTTTATAATATTACATTATTTTAATTCATCTTTTTTTAGTTTTACTATATACTTACCAAATATTACTAAATTAATTTACAACTATGTATGTTAATTTGAAATTTTCCATTAAGTTTAGGGAGGCCTGATCGAGATTATATAAATGTCGTTAGACTCATCTTGATGATTTTTATCCAATTAAATGTTAATTTCTAAATATTTTATTTTGTAGAGTTTTGATAAGTATTTTCAGATATTTTGAAAAGTACTTTATTTGACAATGGAGAATATTGCATTCGATCTACTTGATATCTTGTAATGCAAATTTCTCATATAACTTAACTTATTTCTCGAAAATTTTAACTTTTATTTGGTTATATTCCTATGTCACCCAAAATCTTCTCTCATGGGATGTTCAAATTTCTTTGATTTGGTTATATTATACTCCTTCAAAGTTTTTCTTTACAAGTTGAATGCATATTAATTTGATAATTAAAATAATATGATTATTCAATTATACTTGATAATATGTAATATATCTAACAAAGATTTTGTCAAGACAAAATAAACATCATTAGTCTTACCTTAATGAGATTACTTTAATTAAATATTAATTTTTATTTTTAAAAAATTTATTTTCAAATATTTTGGCAAACTTTATAAGGCATTTCAATTTGTACCAATTTTAAATTCAAGAATAGCGCTTGATCTACTTAGTATTTTGGCATTCAATTCTTCTAAAAAATTGATCGCATTTCTTCAAATTTTTGAAATTAATTCAGTTTTATAGCTATGTAACTGTTAATTTTCCCATGTGTGACCTTTACATAACTTAGAATTAGTTAGATTACATCAATTTAATTCATCTCATTTTAGCTATAACATATATTTCCTTGACATTAAAAGAAATTGTTTTTTGAGGCTCATTTATTTCTATAATTCATAGGTATTCTAAATATTATGATTGAAAGAAAATAAAGGTCATCAAACCTATCCTAATAAAATCATCACAATTAATTTTTTTAAATAATTTTCAATTATTTTTTATTTTTTATTTTTACACTCCTTATGACACATTTCAATTCGTATTGAATTTACAAATTGAGGATGATGCTTTAGACATCAAAGTTTCTTTGAATACAACTTTTTTATAAAATTTATGTTAGTTCTTCCTTTTTTTATCATTGATTTTTATCTGTTGCTATTAAACTCTAATTCTTCTATAGTGTGACCATTAATTTGCATTAATTTTCTTATATTACATTCCTTTGATTTGTCCCATTTAAGCTCTAACACATACCTAGTTTTAAAAAATAAATAAATATTATTTATGCTTATTTATTTCTCTAAGTCATAGTAATTCAAACATTTTTATTGGAGACAAAATAAAGGTTTTTATACCCATTTTGATGAGTTTAATCCAATTGAATTTTGATTTAAAATTTTTTAAATATTTATTATATGATGTTTAATAATTTTAGTAAAAATTTTATTTCAAAACATTATTTTATGATAAAGGATGTTGCACTAATTTCTCTTAATATCTTGTAATTTAGGTATTTTATATAATTTATTTCACAACTTTATTTTATTAACCTTTATTTCATTGTTACTAAAAAACTATACCTCTAATGTGGCCCCATCATCGGTTTGAATTGGTCATAATATATGGCTTCAAGTTGTATCAGTTTAGCATTATTATATATTTCCTTATTGTTAAAATAATAACTTATTATTATTTATGCTTGTTTGCTTTGGAAAAATGAAGCAATTCCAAATAAGGTCTTATGAAGACAAAACAAAGATCACCGAACATGACTTAATGGCATTTATCAAATTTAATATTCAATTTAACATTTCTAAATATTTTTATTTTTAGTTTTGGTTTGTTTTATAAGAAAATTACATTGAACTTTTTTTTTACTCTAATTTCATAATATTATTTTGTATCTTTAAATGTCTTTTCATATGACATTTACATGCCTTATTAAGGTTGCTTTAAATTGTTTCAATTTATCCCACCTTAGAAATAAAATACATATACTTGTTATTAAAATAATTTTTTTCATTAACTATGTTTGTTTAGCTTTATAATTCTTAGTGATTGCAAACTTGGTCCAATTGAGATGAAAAAAATATTGTTAGTGTCATCTAAATGAGCTTTATCCATCTAAATGTTCATTTTATTATTTTTAAATACTTTACTTTCTAAACTTCGTGCATTATTATGTATTAGTTCATTTCTAATATAATCGAGGTCATTAGAACAAAACATTTTAACATCTTTTGAATGTAATTTTAGCACACAATTTGTCATACCTCTAAAAGTTTTTCTTTGATTTGGTCATATTTGAAAATAACACTTATTCTTATATTTGCTAACTTACTTTTGTAATTCATAGAAATACAAATGAGATCTAGTGAATATAGAAAACAATCATTGGACTCATCTTATTTCGCCTTATCTAATAAAATTTTGGTTTTATTTTTTTCAAATATATTATTTTGTAATGTTTGAGCTTGCATTATAAAACATTTCGATTTGTAACTTATTATAATATCAAGGATGTCATACATGATCTCCATAGGATCTTATAATGCAACTCTATTTGTACATTTCACTACAGTTCTTTAATTTTTTTCTTTTACTAGGTTATACTACAATATATCTCTATATCTCTTATTGTGTAACTTTTATATATCTTTTTATTTTTTTATATTACATTCCTTAAATTTATCTTATCTCAACAGTAATATTTATTTTATTAATATCAATAAAAAATTATTATTATTTATTCCATATACATTGGTAATTTGTAGTAATTATAATTGACATTCCATTGAGATGTAATCGACCTTCTTGGATGCATATAAGTGAGCTCTATTTGACTGGATTTTTGTTTTACATAAATAAATTTTTTATTTTTGAAAGTGTGGAATACTTTAAAAGACATTGAATTGCACATGGTTTTATGATAGGTATTGTTACACTCTTCATCAATAATCTCTTGGACCACAAGTTCCTTACATATATATATATATATATATATATATATATATATATATATATATATATATATATATATATATCTTATTTTTTAAACTTTTTCACTTTATCTAGTTATAATATAATGAAAATTTAGTTCTCCACTCACATAACCTTTACATCACTTTTACTTGGTACATTTTATTACTTTATTTTTTCTTATTTTAGCTTTAATATATACCTACTTGATATTGAAATAATAGTTTTTTCTTTTTATTTCATTTCTTATTTTAAAATAATTCAAATTGATTTGTTATTTTAGTATTCACTAAATATTCAATGATGTTGAAATGAGATAAATTTAAGAAGGGTAATATAGCATCCTTAATCATCAGATTGATTATAACTAAATTAAAGAGGAAAATTAGAGTTTCACAATAAAATAACCAAATTAAAGTAAAACATTTAAATAAATGAGATACAATGTAGACCTGACTTGCATTTTATGAAATTGATAAGATTGATTACTACATCCTTAATCGTATGATTAGAAATAAATAAAAATGTCTCATAAAACATGTTGAAACCCTTGAAAGTAAAATAATTCAAAAAATGTAAGTAAATGTTTTTTGGATAATGCTCATTTTAATAGTTCCAACAATATTTGATTCATCATCATAGCACTTCATTTTGAATTACTAGAAATTATTAACTAAAATAGACATAATTTTAATAATTTATTATTTTAATTTAAAGGAAATATATATATTAAAGCTAAGATGAGATTAATTGAAGAAGCATAATATAACCAAATCATAATGATGTAACAATCACATAAGAGAATATTTTTTTTTTACACAATAACATAAAAAAATCAAAGTGAAAAATTTTCAAAAATGAGATAAATTTTATGAAAATGTTTCACTCCAATTTACTAACAAGAAATAAAAAATTATTATTTGTAAGTTAAAATAAAATTTGTTTTTACGTAGTAATGAAAGACAATATCTTGTAAAGCATGATAGCATCTAAGAAAATAAAAAATTTTGAAATATATGGCCGAATATTTCACTACATAAAGCTTATCATGGTGAGTCCAATGATGCTTATCTTGTCTTAATCAGACCTTGTTTGTAAGTTCCATGAATTATGAAAAATATAAGTTTAAATAACAATGAATTATTGTATTATTATTAAGTAAATTTATAATAAAGTAAGATTAGATAAATTGAAGCATTGTATTATAACAAAATAAAAGCGATATAAAGGTCACACAAGATGAGATATGCATTTAGATTGCAATATAACAAAAATCAAATTGAAACTTTTGATCAAAATAAGATAAATTTTATAGGAAAATTGCAATTGAAAGCATTAAAGAAATTAATTACAACATAATCAACTGTGAAACAATGCAAAAAATGAACTTCTCGTTAAGTATGCTCAAAATCTAGAAAATAAAATATTTAAATATATTAAAATTTAATGTTTAAAAGGAAAAAACTAAACAAGCTTAGTTCAACAATATTTGTTTTTTCTTGATTAGGCCTCACTTATAATTACTAGAATATCCTATTTAAATAAGCATTAATATTTATAAAATATTATTTAAATATTCAATTAACCTATAATAAAGTTGAAATTTTATGATTTGAAAAGATGTAACATATGCAATTCAAAACAATGCAAACGTCACATGGTAGTAGAATTTGAATTTAATAGTATAAGACCAATTCAAAGAAAAAACTTGTAAAAACAAAATAAATTTTATGCGAATGTTATATTCCATTAAAATGTGGTCATCAAATGTAATAAACTGAATTACGAAATAAGATATTAATTGAAATGTCTTATAAAGTGTACCACAATCTTTATAAATATAAAACATAGTATTTAGTTTGATTGATTTTCACAAGACGAGACCAATTAAGTCAATTTCCACTTAATTGGTCCTCATTTGGAATTGCTATCAATAACAAAAAAATAAGAATAGTTAATAATAAAATTCTACTTTAATAATAATAAAATTTATATTAAATTTAAAACGAGATATTAAAGAAACTTTATATAACAAATTTAGAGTGATGTACTAGTCATAGGTGAGGATATTGAGTGGTAAACAATGAGACATTTTAAAAAATTAGATAAATTACTCAAAAATGTTGTATTCCAAGACATAAAGAAATCATGTATAATATCATCAATACCTAAAATAGGTAGAAAATAACACGCCAATAAAACAAGTAAAGTTAAAGAAGTTAAATACATAGAAATAAAAAATGAATAATTAATTGGGTAGAAGTCATGAAGTTGACTCCAAACATATTTGTTACATCTCAATTGTGCTTGGTTTGGAAATTACTGTGAATTACAAAAATAAATAGACATAAATTTTAATGAATTATCATTTTAATGTTAAGTAAATTTATATTAAGACTAAAATAAGGTAAATTAAAAAATAAATTATTTATAGAAAAAACATCCATGATCTTTATATCATCTATAAATGAAAATATCTCTTAAGGCTTGCCAAATTCATAAAAAATAAAATTTTTAAAGATATAATAAGTAAATATTTAATTTGATATAGCTCATCTAGATGTGACAAAAATATTACTTTCGTCTTGATTAGACCACATTTAGAATTATCATAAGTTACAAAAACAAATAAGAATAAATAATAGTAATTATTAAATTAGTATTAAATTAATAATTAATAAAAGCAAAATGATGTATATTGATCCAATATAATTTAAGCAAATCAAGGTGATGTTAAGGTCACACAAGAGGAGATTTCGAGTTACACTGTAATGCAACAAAATCAAAGAAAAACTTGAAAAAATGACATAAATTGTATGAGCAACTCACGTTATAGGATGTAAAGAAGATCAGATGAAGCATCCAAGATCATTAAAATATGAAAGAATCAACATATCTCATAAAATATGCTAAAACTATTGAAAGTGAAACATTTAAATTATAGAAATAAAAATTTAAATAGATATAGCTCATCAAGAAGAGTCCAAAAAATTTTGTTTCATCTCAATCAATCCTTTTTAGGAATACTGTAAATTACAAGATAAAATAAGCATAAGTAATTAAAACATATTATTTTTATATTAAGTAATTATATAATAATTGTTAAAAGAAATAAATTAAAGAAATGTAATCTAATTAAATAAAAACAACAATGTTACAATAAAAAAAATTGACTTTTGTAGTAAATGAATAAAATTGATGAAAAACCTTTGAAAACATTAGATAAATTGTATTGAAATGTTGCATTTCAAGACAATAAGTAGAAGGTATGTGACATCTTCATTGACCAAATTTTGTGTGAATAAAACAGCTCTCATAAAGTGTGTAAAACATTAGAAAATAAAATGTTCAAAGATATCAAAATCAAAATTTAATTAGCTGGTTAAGGTGGGTCAAACGATAATTGTTTTATCTCGATCAGACGTCGGATGGAATTTTTATAGATTTCCCAATTAAATAAGGCAAAAATAATAAAATATTCTTCTTCTATGATCTAGTTAAAATATAACAAAGTTGAAATGTGGTAAATCAAGGTAATGTTATACAAAAAAACTAAAATGTTGTAAAGGCTACACAATATTAGAAATATATTTTATTAGTATTATAATTAAACCAAAGTGAAACTTTTATATTCATGATATAAATTATAAAAAAATTTGGACTCAAAGGTATTACGAAGATAAAGTATGAAATCCTCAATAATCAAATTAGATACAAATTGCTGTCTTGTAAAATGAGCCAAAAGTTTGTGAAATAAAATATCTTAGAAAGCATGAATGTTTAGTTGGATATTATTTATTGAGACAAGTCCAATAACTATTTTTTGGTCTTAATGAAAACTTGACTGTAATTACAAAAAATTATTAAATTGAATAGTAATAAATGATAATATGTTATTATTTCAATATGAAAAAGAATACAAACAAGGTACTATGATACTAACGACATCAAGTGTAACATTCTCGATCATCAAAAAATGTAAAAATTAAAAGCCTCATTAAACATGATAAGTACCTAAAAAATAAAATACTAAAGACTTCAAAAATTGATATTTTATTAGAAAGAGTTTGCTAAGAATACTTAAATGACATTTGTTTTTCCTTGATTAGTCTTCCTTTGGGATTACTATGAATTACAAAAAAAACTAAAATTTGATAATAATGAACATATCAAAAAAAAGTGATGTAAATATCATAGAAGAGGAGATTTCGAGATATAAAATAATAAACCCAAACAAAAAAAATTTAGAAACAAGATAAACAAGTGGGAATGTTTATTTCCATGTTGCTAAGTGTACCATCCTAAATCATCTAATGTGGTGCAATTTGAAAGATTAGGTTTGTAAAACATTGAAAAACTTTTAAAAATAAAATATTTAAAAGTGGAAAAATAAATATTTAATTAGATAGAGGAAGATAGAGATGCCCAAAATTATTAATTAATCTTAGTTTTTAATTAGTTTTAATTAAAAAACAATGTCAATAAAAATAATAATAAGTTATTATTTTAATATTATGTCAATATATGTTAATAAGAAAATGAGATAAATTGAAACAATAAAAAATAAAAAATTAAAGCAAAGTAAAGGGTACTTGAGAAAGAAATTCGAATTTCTTAGTATTATATTTAAATAAAAGTGAAATTTTAAAAAAATTGGATAAATTTTAGTAAAAAGTTGAATTTCATGATAGTATTATGATTTAGTTCAATATCTAAAATCATCATATTAATATTGAACTGAAATGCCCTATAAAGAATGCCAAAAATCAAGAAAATAAAAGATTTAAAAATATAAAATAAAATATTTTATTTGATAGAGCCACTTTGACACATGTTAAATAACATTTGTTTCCTGTTGACCTAAACAAACAAAAAGGAAGAAAAAGTATGAAATAACTAAATAAAAAAAAATGTAAGTATCACTTGAGTGGAAAATTATAGTTTCATAATAACATAACCAAATTAGAGTAAAACATTTGAAGAAGATAAATATGACTGGAAAGTTGAATTCTACAATAATAAAAAGTTATAGTGTAATATCCTTATCATCAAAAAATGAAATAATAAAAATAGCTAAAAGAATGTACAAAAATAATAGAAAATTAAATATTTAAAAATAAAAAATGAATTTTTTAATTTGATGTGCTCATCAAAAATGCAACTGAAGACATTATTTTTTTGTTAAACAAATTTTTAAACTTTTACACATTACCCAAGTAAATAAAAAAAATTAAATAATCTTTTCAAAACTTTTTATAAATAATGCTAAAATCATAGAAAATTAAATATTTAAAATAGTAAAAAAATGAATGTTTAATGATATGGAGTTTATCGAGATGAGTTAAAAGACATTTATTTTTTCTAGATCAGAGCCCATTTGTAGTTACTATTAATTACTAATGTAAATAATCATGAATAGTAACAAATTATAATTTTTTTATTTAGTTATTCTTCTTTGAAGTTTAAATAGAATAAATTCAAGTAATGTGGCACATCATGATCAAGGAGATGTAAAGGGCATAACATGGGAGGAGTAGAGTTATAATGCAATAAAGCAATTCAAATAGAAATATTTGAAAAAATGAGATAAATTATGATGTTAAATTGCATACCAAGACACCATATAGCTTGAGTATAAGGTCATTGATTGTTAAATCTGTTACAAATCAAAATGACTTATAAAGTATGCTAAAATCTTAAAAAAATTAAATATATAAAAATGAAAATTTAAGTGGATGGCGCTCATCAGGATTGTCTGACAACATTTAGTTTAAATTGGACAATGTTTAGATTTATTACAAATTAACAATATGAACAAGAATATATTATAATGAATTAATTGAGCAAATAAATTCAATGTAA
Organism: Vanilla planifolia; assembly: GCA_023846275.1. Taxonomy (NCBI): domain Eukaryota; kingdom Viridiplantae; phylum Streptophyta; class Magnoliopsida; order Asparagales; family Orchidaceae; genus Vanilla; species Vanilla planifolia. The sequence goes on from JAIUJO010000354.1 coordinate 76,877, forward strand.
TGGCCACATAAGAGAAAGTTTAGAGATATATTATACTATCACAAAATTAAATAAAAAAGTTGAAAATTGACATAAATGTTATGGAAAGGCTGCATTGAAAGACATTGAATAGTTAGAGTGTAACTTTCTCAATCCTCAAATCAAGTATTAAACAAAATCACTTATGAGCCACTCCAAAATACTAGAAAAATCTATTTAGAAGTATATAAATAAATTTTTAATTTTTTAGACCACAATATTTTGAGTCAAAAATTGTTTGTTTTATCTCGATCAAACCCCATTTGGAATTACTTTGAGTTACAAAATATATAAAACGAAAGGGCAATAAAATATTATTTTCAAATTATGTAAATATATATTAAAGCTAAAAAGAGATAAATTAAATAAAATATAATATAACAAAATCAATGTGATATAATGTTGTTACATTTAGAGAATTAGAAGTATAAAAAATTTAATAAAATTAATGCAAATGTTTTTAGAAATGAGATAATTTGTTTGGGAAAGTCATAGTCTATGATAGTTTTGGGAAAAAGTATAACATTTTAGATCATTAAGATAATTATGAATCAAATTCCCTCATAAAGGATGCTAAAATAAAAAATAATTTTTAGAACTTTGGAAATGAATTTTTAATTTTATAGGGCATGTTGAGATGAGTTCGATGACATTTTGTAATCTCAAATGGTGATCATTTGGAACTACTATGAATGTCAAAAGTAAATAAGCATAAATAATAATAAATTATTAATTTAACTTTAAGTAATATATATATATATATATATATATATATATATATATATATATATATATATGTTGGAGCTAAAATATGATAAATTAAGATAATTTAGTATAAGAAAATGAAAGCTATACAATGGTTACATGAGAGAAGAATTACCTTTTTATAGTAATATTACAAAGTAAAATTAAAAAATAATTAATGGATGTTAGAGATTATACAAGGACTTTGCATTCAAAGGTGTTCAAGAGATGAAGTGCAACTCCTCAATTATTAAGTCATCAAGGAGTACAAATATCTCATAAAATGTGCCAACACCATATAAATAAAATACTTCAAAATAATGAAATGAAAATTTAATTTCTTTGATGGTTTCTTTCATCTATATCTGACCATGATTGGAATTACTATGATTTAAAAAAATAAATTAGTATAGATAGTAGAAATTATTATTTTCAAATTATGTAATACATACTAATCCTAAAAATGAGATAAATTGATTCAATTTTATAGAAACAAATTAAAGATAATGTAGATTTCACATGATAAAAAAGTTAGTGTTTCATAAATATATTACCAAATCAATGAAAAAAATTTGAAGGAAAAAGATAAATTATAATGGTAGATTGCATTCATAGTTACTAAAGACTTCGACAACAACACCCTTGAATATAAAATCAGGTATGAATCAAAAAAGCTGAAATCATGTTAAAATCATTAGAAATAAATATTTTGAAACAAAAAAATTGTTCGATAAAAGTCCTTGAGATTAGGCAATTGTTGTCTTAATCAATCTTCTTCAGGACTTACAACAAATTAGAAAAGTAAATATGTATAAATAAAAAAGTAATATAAGTATATCAAAGAAATGTAGAGTTCATATAAGAGTAGTGTCGGAGTTACATTTTAATATAAGAAAATAGAAGTGAAAGATTTAACTAAAAGTGATAAATTTCATGAAAAGGTTGCTTTCCAAGATACTAAAAACTGAAGCACAAAATCAATGATGGTCAAACTTTGTACAAATAAAATAACTCATAAAACTTGCACAAATAAAAAAATAAATATTTAACAATATAAAGGGAATATTTAATTGGATAGAGCTCACTATGACGACTTCGACGATGTTTCTTTGGTCTCAGTCAAACATCTTTTTAAATTACTACAAAATACGAAAGTAAATAATAATATCTAAGAAAACTATTATTTTTATATTAAGAAAATACATAATAAAGCATAAAACGCATTAATTGAAGTACAATAATATAACTAAATCATGGTTATGTAAAGGCCACACAAGATGAGATTAAAAGTTACGAAGTAATTTGTCCAAATCAAACCCAAAAATTTTAGAAAGTTGTAAATTATTCAAAAAACATTGCATTATAAAATACTAAGGGATGGAATGTAACATCTTTGTTTTTAAATTAGGTACAAATAAAAATTACTCGTAAAGGGTGCAAAACCCTAATAAAAGAATATATTTAAAAATATTATAAAGGAACACAAATTTTATATAACTCGAGATGAGTCTAAGAATATATGTTTTTTTTTATTTGAACTTGTTAATAATTATTATGATTTACCAAGGTAAAAGAGATAAATGTTGAAAAATTATTATTTTAATATTAAATAAATAGATATTAAAGTTAAAATTGTGATAAATTGAAAGATTGTAAAATAAAAAATCAATCTGATTGAGTGCAGCATTACAAATCATCAAATTTATCACAAATAAAAAATCCCAAATAGTATGAAAAAAACAAAGAAAACAAAATATTTACAAATGTAAAATAAATATTCATTTAGATAGAGCATATCAAGATGAGTCCAATGATGTTTATTTCATCTCGATGAGAGTTTTCTTGGAATTATTCTAATTTTTAAAGTAAATAAAAGTAAAAGAAATTATTATTTTAATGCAAAGTAAATATATTATATTTTTACAGTTCTACAAATTAAAAATATATAATTAAAGCAAATCCAAGTGACAGAATGATCGCACAAAAAAAGATTGAGTTTTAATTCTAAAATATTCAAATTAAAGCAAAAAAGCTAAAAAAATGAAGAAAAATTTATTAGAAAGTTACATTCTAAGATAACATGGTGATCAAGTGTATCATCCTTGATCATCAAACTAGGTAAGAATTAAAATCCTTATAAAGTTACTAAAACACTAGAAAATAAATATTTAAAAATATATAAGCAAATATTTATTTAGGTAGTGGTCATCAAGATAAGTTCAATGAGATTGATCACATTTAGGTCAAGCTATGGCCATATTATTAATAATTTTAAAAAATAAAACATAAATAATAATAAATTATTATTTAATATGAGGACAATATATATTGAAGTTGAACATAGATAAATTCATGTATTATAATATAACCAAATGAAAGTAATGTAAGAAAGAAAAGTTGAACAAATACGAAAATTACAAGTTACATTCTAAGTCATTAACGAGATCGAATTTCCAATCTTAAACCTCATACAAATTAAAAGATTTTGTAAAATGTAAACAAAACATAAAAAATAAAAATATTTAAAAATGTAAAATAAATTTTTTGTTAGATAAAGCTCATCGAGATGAGTTCAATAATGTTTCTCTCATATTTATGAGACCATGCTTTAAATTACCATGAATTAACAAAGTAAATAAGTAGAAATAATATTAATTTGTTATTATTACATTAAGAAAATATATATTGTCATTTAAATGAGATAAATTTAAGTAATGTAATATAATTATAAAAAAACAAATAATGTTAAAACTGGAAGAGATTAAACTTATGAGGTAATACAGCCAAATCAAAGAAAAAAATTTAAATAAATGAGACAAATTTTACTAAATGGTTGAATTAAAAAATACTATGGAGAATGAGTGTAATAACCTCATTTGCCAAATTAGTTACAAATCACAATGTCCCATAAAATATACAAAAATATTGGGAAAGCAAACATTTAATTATATAATTAATGAATATTTTATTTGATATAGTTAATTAATATGAGTCTAGATTTGCTAATTTCCTCTAGGCTTCTTTGGAATACTATGAATAATAAATATAAAAAGTATAAATAATAGTAAATTATTATGTGTACATTATGTTATTAAATCTAGAACGAGATACTTAAAGAAATATAATATAATCAAATCCAAATGACATACGAATATTGATTTAAGGAAAAAAGTTAAATTATATGAAAAAGTTGCATTCAAAGATACTTACATTATTTAGTTTAAGACTATCGATCAACACATCAACTACAAGGTTAAAAACCTAGCAAAATTTTGTAAAATTCTAGAAAATAAAATATTTTGAAATTTAAAAATAAATTTTTAATAGTGTACGGCTCTTCAAGAAATGTCCATTGGACTTTGTTCCTTCTCAATAAGACTTGGAATTGTCATGAATAACTAAGTAAATAAACATAAATAAAAATAAATTATTTTTTAAATATCAAGTAAACATAAGTTGAAGTTAAAATGAGAAAAATTAAAGTAAGATAATATAAAAATAAGGTTATATAAAATTCACATGAGATAGTTTTAAAGTTACATAGAAATATAACAAAATCTAAATAAAAAAGTTAAAAAACTATTAGTTAAATTTTATAAAAAAAATTGCATTCCAAAATGCTATGGTGAACAATTGTAATATCCTCCATTAAACCATGTACAATTCAATAGGTCTCTCAAAACAGGCCAAAACAAAAGAAAAATATTTAAAAAAAAGAAATGAATACTTAATTAGATAATGCTAGTCGACATGAGGCAAATTTTTCCCTATTTGGAATAAAGCTAAATTAATAAAGTAAATAGGTGTAAAAAATAATAGATTTTTATTTTTTTAATTTAGTGAACACATCACGAAGCTGAAATGAGATAAATTTATGCAATGTGGTTATACTAAATCAAAGCAATGTAAAACCTACATGAGACGAGATTTAGAGTTAAATTGAAATATAACTAAATGAGAGAAAATATTTTACAAGATGAAATAAATGATATGGAAATGTTGCATTGAAAGATCGTATGATGGTGAATTATAACATTGCTGATCCTCAAAAAGATAAAAATGAAATACTTCGTAAATCACACCGAAACCATTTAAAATAAAATATTTAGAGATATAAAATATGAATATTGAATTTGATAGAGCTTACTAGGTGAGTTGAATTACGTTTTATTCATCGCAATAAAAAAATTCTTTTAAATTACTAAGAGTTATGAAACTGTATAAGCTTAAAACATATTGTTATTTTAATTATAAGTAAATATTTTTTAAAGTTGAAATGGTTTAAATTGAAGCCAAGAATTACAACCAAATTATAGTGATGTTAAAGTCACAAAAATGAGAATTAGATTATCAAAAATATATAACCAAATCAAAGAAACATTTTGAGGAAATGAGATAATTTGCATGTCAAAGTTGCATTCTAGGATGTTATGGTAGTTGAGTGCAACATCATCAATCACTAAATAAGGTATGAATTAAATTCTCTAATAAAGAATTCGAAAACCCTAGCAAATAAAATATTTTAAAAAATAAAGTGGAACTTTTAATATGATTAACCACATTGACACAAGTATGTCGACGTTTGTCTTCTCTCTTGCTAATGTTGTTTTTAGTTTTATGAATTACTAATATAGATGAGCATAAATAATAACTTAATATAGTAAAATCATAGGGATGTAATGTTGCATAAATGTGGCATGTTGTAAGAAAATAATGTGTCTTGAAGTACCAAGAAGATTATGTTGTCCTAGATCATCACATCTTGTACAAACCATAATGACTTCAAAAGCATTCCAAAACTCTAGAAAAAAAAAGTTTTTTAAATATAAATGAATATTTAGCATGATAGAGCTCACTGAGACTTGTGTAACAATGTTTGTTTTCGTTGATCAAACCTCATTTTGGAATGATTATGAATTACAAGAGCTAATAAGCATAAATAAAAATAATTATTTTTTAATTAAAAGAATAAATATTTATAATAAAATGTGATAATTTGATGTAATTTAAGATAGCCAAACGAAGGTGGCAAATCAAGAGAAGATTTGCAATTACATTACATTATGACCAAATCAATAAAAAAAATTAAAAGAAATTACATACATTATGTTAAATAGTCACATTTGAAAACACTTAGAAGCTTGATTGAAAAAATGTTCTTTAACAAATATAATATGATTTAAAATGTCTCAAAAACATTGAAAATTTCTAAAAAGTAATGTATTTACAGATATGAAAATTAATATTCAACTAAGATATAGCTCATTGAGATGTCTCCAATGTTGAAATGAATATTCTAATATTAAGAAAATATATATCAATGTTGAAATGTCATAAATTAAAGTGATGTAGTATAATAAAATGAAACTAATGTAATGGCCGAACAGGAGTAGATTTTAATTTACATTGAATTATAACCAAATTGTAGAATAAATATTTAAAAAAATATGACTGAGTTTGTGAAAACATTACATTAAAAGATAATTAGGAGATGAGGCATAAACTTTTTTTATGAAAAACTCATGTGGAAATTGAATTGTCTAGTAAAGTGTGCTAAGTCCCCCTAAAATAAATTATTTCAAAATATTAAAACAATGCTTAGTTCAGTAGAGCTTATCTAGATGAGTGTAACGACATTTGTATCATATCCATTAAACTTCATTTGGAGTTTTTGCAAATTAACTGAACAAAAATCATAAATAATATTGCAAAATAGCGAAATTAAAGTAGTTCAAAAGTCAAATGGGACGACATTTAGAGAAATAATAAAAATAAAACCAAAGTAAAGTAAAAAGTTTAAATAAATGAAATGAAATGTTTTAGAAAGTTGCATTTTGCAACACTAAGGATATCAAACAAAACATCCTCGATCATAAAATTAGGTATGAAAAGAAATTTCTTTCAAATAACATTTGTTCTATCCTTATGGCACTCTACTTGAAATTACTACAAATTAAAACAGAAAATTTGCAATATTAACAATAAATTACTAATCATGCTTTATGTAAATAAATTTTCATGCTTAAAATATATTAATTAAGATAATGTAGCTTTAAAAATTCTAAGAAATATAAAAGTCACATGACATGACAATTAGTGTTTAATAATAATATAACTAACTAAAAGCAAAAAAGTCGAAGAATTAAAAAACTTGATAAGGAAATTGCATTGAAAGGTTCTTAAGAGATCAGGTGCAACATCCTCCAACAAAAAATCATGTTTGAATTAAATTGTTTCCTAAACTTTAAAAGAACCCTAGAAAATTAAAATTTTTAAAAAATAAAAAAGAATATTTAGTTTGCAAGAGAAAAATGAGAAGAGACTGATGACATTTGTTCTGTGCTGTTCATTGACTATTTGGAGTTGTTATAAAATACGAAAGTCAATAAGGGAAAAAATAATATAATATAACAAAATAAAGTGATGTAAAGGACACATAAGTCTTGATTTAAGGTTACATTATAATATAACTAATAAAAAGTGAAAAATCTCAAGAGGGACAAATTGTATAGAAAAATAGTTTTGCAAGATATTAAGTAGATTGAGTGTAACATCCTCAATAATAAAATTAAGTTTGAATAAAAATAACTTTGAAACAATACATAAATCCTAGAAAATAAAATATGTAAAAAAAGGAAATATTTTGTCGAGAATAGCATGACAAAGTGAGTTTCATGACACTGTTTCATCTCAACTAGGCCTTTGTTGACATTACAACTCATTACAAAAGTAAATAAGAATAAATCATGTTAACTTATTAGTTCAATTTTAGATAAAAACTTGAAGATAAAATAAGATAAATTTAATTATTGTTAAGTAACAAAATCGTTGCAACATAAAGGCCATATGGAAAGAGATTTAAAATTTAAGAAGTAATATAACCAAGTTAAAGAAAATAATTTAAAGGATCTTGATAAATTGTATGAAAATGTTCCATTCCAAAATACAAAGGATATTAAGTCAAACATCCTATTTTAAAAATGCAAAAATTAGAAAATAAATTATTTAGTTTTATATAATTGAGTATTCAATTATATGCAACTCATTGAGGTAAGACAAATGATATTAATTTTATTTTCATTGAACTTCATTTTGAATTACTACAAATTAACAAAGCAAATATGTATGAATGATAGTAAAATATCATTTTAATGTCAAGTAAATAGATACTAGAGTCAAAAGAAGATTAATTGAAGTAATTTAATACAACCAAATCAAAACAATGTAAATGTCACCTAAATAGAGATTTAGAGTTATAGAATAATATACATAATCAAAAGTAAAGGAATTGAAGATAGAAATTAAACTATATTAATAAAATAAATACCAATGTAGCAAGGTGTTTAAATGTAACATCATCAATTGTAAAATCTTTTATAATAAGAGATATCTCATAAAGCTAACAAAATTCCTTAAAATATTTTAAATTTAGAAAAAATATTTAATTACTTAGAGCTCATTCAAATGAGTCCAATGACATCAATTTCAACATGATTTGATTCATTTGTGATTTTTGTTAATTACCATGCTAAATAGACATGAATAACAATATAATATATAAAAACACAAATAGTGTAAAGATTATAATAGTTTTGATTTAGGTTTACATTGAAATATAACCAAATAAAAGTAAAATATAAATAAATAGCATAACATTTCCTTAAAATTTAAATCCAAGAAACTAAGGAGATGTAGTATGACCACATCAATCATCAAATCAGGATTGAATTAAAATACCTCCCAAAATTTTCAAAGATATAGTAAAAAAATATTTAAAAATATGTAAATGAATATTTCAATTTCTAGAGCTCTTCAGCATGAGTCAAATGACATTTTTTCAAGTCAATCATGCTCTATTAGGAATTCATACAATTTTTTTAGAAAATACATTAAAATAATAATAAGTTATTATTTTAAAATTTTGTAAATATATTTTAAAGCTAAATTGAGATTATTTTGAGAATTTTAATACAACTAATTACAATGATGCGATGATCACATGTAAGGAGAGTTAAAGTGTCAGAATGTTATCACTAATTCAAAGAAAAAATATTGGAAGAAATGAGATAAAGTATAGTGGATGTTTGTATTTAAAGACACTAATGATATTGAGTTTAGCATTCTGTAAAATCAAATCAGTTATGAATTAGTAGGACTAAAAATATGTCAAAACCTTAGAAAATAAAATATTTTATGACAATACAAAATGAATATTTAATAAGATAGTATTGGTTATGAAGACATTAATGCTACTATTTCATCTTGAATGTACATCATTTGAAACAATAATGACTTAGAAAAGTAAATAGGAAAATAATAATAGACAATATCTAAATTGGAGTGATGTAAAGGTCAAATGATAGGAGATTTTCTATTACATTATATTATAACCACTTCAAAGAAAAACATTTAAATAAATAAGATAAACCGGGTATAAATATTGTATTCCATAACACTTAATAGACAAAGTATAATTGTTATGTGAGGTGCAAATAAAAATAAAACACAAATCATACATCAGTCCTAGTAAAAAAATATTCAAAATTAAAAAAAATAAACATTTAGTTGAAAAGAGCTGGTCGAGATGAGTCCAACGATGTATGTTTCAACTTAATGAAATCTCATATAGAATTATAGTGAATAACCATATTAAATAAGCATTAATAATTGTTAAATATTATTTTAATGTCAAAAAAGTAAGTATTAATCCTGAAATGACATAAAGAGTAGTTATTTAATTTAACAAAATAATGGTAAAAATTTTAAATAAATAATAGAAATGCAAGAAATGTCAGATTCCAAAATTTAAAAGTGATTTAGAATAACTTACTTCTATATCAAATGAGGTGCAAAAAGAAATGCCTCATATTCCATAATAAAACCTTACAAAAGAATATTTTAATAAATCTAAAAATAAATATTTCATTGAAAAGAGCTTGTTGAGAATAGTCAAACAACATTTGTTTCATCCTTATAAGACCTCATTTGGAATTACTGAGAAATAACCAAATAAATTTGTGTAATAATAAAAACTTATTATTTTAATATTAAGTAAAAATATAATAATTCTAAAATGAGATTAATTGCATTGGAAAGTTGCATTCTAAGTTAGATCATTAATTGTAACATCATGAATCATTAAATGATGAACAAATTTAAATGTCTCGTAATGTATAAAAATCCAAAGAAAATAAAAATTTTAAAATAAAAACTTCGTTAAATATAGCTTGCTAAAGTAGGTCCAACAATGCTTGTTTGACCTCTATAAGGAATGTTTTGAAATTACGATGAAATCCATAATTAATATGAAAAATTATTTTGAAATATTATTTTAATATTAATTATATATTATAGTTTCAATAAGTTAAATTAAAATAATATAACAAAACAAAATTGAAGTAATTTTAGAGATGTATGATTGAAGACATAGAGTCACATAGTAACATAACCAAATCAAACAAAAATAATTTTAAGGAGTCAAATAAATTATGTGGGAAAGTTCTATACCAAGAAACTAAGGAGAATTGTGTAACATTCGTGACTATGAAATGAGATATGAATTAAAACGATATTAATTAATGCAGTGCTATATATCAAAATAAACGTTCTATAAATGCCACATGAAGGAGTATTTAGTTTCTTAGCATTATATCCCTAAGTAAGCAAAAACATTCAAGAAATAAGATAAATATTATAAGAATATTGTATTCCAGTATACAGAGAAGCTCAAGTGTAACGTCATCGATCACGAAATCTTGTGTAAATAAAAATATCTCATAATGTTTATTCAAATTTTTGGGAAAAAAATTAAAGAAATAATAAGAATATTGATAAACATCATCTCGATGAGTGTAATGTTGTTTACTTTGTCTTGGTCTAGCAACATTTGGAGATATAGCAAATTACAATGCAAATAAGCATAAATAATAATAAAATATTATTTCATCATTTAAGTAAATATTTATTAAATTAAAAAAGAGAAAATTTGATATAATGTAATATAACAAAATCATAGTGAGGTAAATATAAAATAAGATAGAATTTTAACTAAAATAGTATTATAGGTAAATGCAAGCAAAAAATTTGGAGATAAATTGTGGATGAAAGTTAGATTCTGAGATACCAAAGAGTTTAACTATACAAAACATGATCATCTTTTTGGGTATTAATCACAATATCATTAATAGCCTTCAAAATAGTAAAAAAAAAATATTTTGAAATATCAAAATTAATATTTAATTGAGTATAAATAGGCAAGATGAGTGGAGTGGCCTTTTTTCATCTTGATCAACTTTTTTTTACTTACTACTAAGTGCAAAAAAAATTAGCACAAATATTAATAAAATTATTTTTTAATTTAAGGAAAGAAATATATTAAAACTAAATTAAGATAAATTGAAACAACATAACACCTAAATTCAAAACGACTTAAATGTTTCCTGAGAGGAGGTTCACAGTTGCGTAGTCATTGAACATAATCAAAATAAAAAATGTAAAGAAACAAGTTAAATTTTACTAAAACCCTTTATAATAAAATATTTCAAAATATAAAAGTTAATGTTTAATTGGATTGTGTTTCTCATGATGCATGCAAAAAAAATATTAAGTGTCGATCGATCCTTATTTTGTATTACTAAAATGTCATAAATTGGAGCAAAGTAAAAAACTGAATTAATGTAATTGGTACACATGAAGAGATTTAGAAATGCATAGTAATATAACTAAATTGAAAAAAACAATTAAAATGATCAGATAATTTTTTTTGGAAAGTTTCATTCTGAGATATTAAGGAGAACTTATATGGCATTCTTAATTATCAAATGAGTTAAGATTTGTAATGTCTGAAAAAACACGCAATGTGGTTGAGCTCATTGGGACTAGTTGAAGAACATTTATTTCCTCTTGATCAAATTTAATATAAAATCATCTTGAAATAATAATTCAAATATGAAAAATTAATTGTTTAAATATTTAGTAAATATATAATAAAAATAAAATGAGTTGGAATGAAGCAATTTAATATAATTAATTCAAAATAATATAAAAGTCATACTAGAGTAAAACTAGTATTTCATAAAAATATAATGAAATCGAAGAAAATTTTGAAACATTGAGATAAATTAAATAGGAAATTCTAAAACACTAAGAAGATCTAAGGAAAAGTACTAAATAGTCAAATCAGGTATGAACCAATATATCATTTATAACATGTCAAAAGACTAAAAAACCTTCTCAAAATATAAATAGGAAACTTTCATAGGATAATGCATTTTTAGCAATGTCAGATGAGGCTTTTTTTTAACAATAAAATATATATTGCAATTTTAATTTAATTAAAAAGTAAATAAGCATAAATATCAAAAAATATTATTATAATATTAAGTTTGCATACCATAAAGGTAGAATAAGATAAATTATAAAAAATTAATTTAACCAAATCATAGTGATGTAAGAGTCGCACTATAGAAGAATTAGAGTGGTATTATAATGTAAGAAATTCAAAGCCAAAAAATAGAATAAATAAGAAAAATTAAAAGATGAAGTTGCATTCGAAGATACGTAAGCGATATAATGTAACATCCTAGATTATATATCAAATAAAAATTAAATTGACTAGTAAAGATTATAAAATCAAAGAAAATAAAATATTTCATAGCATATAAATAAACATTTAGTTAGATAAATCTCGTCGAGACAAGTCCAATGACATTTGTTTCACCATAATAAAACCTCTTTCACAATTACTTTAAATAAAAAAATGAAATATTTGCAAATAACTATAAATCATTTTTCATATTAATAAAATATACATTAAATGAAAAATAAAAAAATTTAAATAATATATTATAAAAAAAAATTATAAAGGTTAAAAGAGATAAGAATTACAATATGATAAGAAAAGAGCTCAGTCAAAGTAAAATATTTCAAGAAATAGGATAATTTGTGTGAGAAAATTGTCTTTCATGATACTTAGGTGACTAAGGGTAGAAACCTCGATCTACAAATGAGCTACCACTGAAGTAGTCTCCTAAAGCATGCAAAATCCCTACCAATGTAATTAGGAAAAAATAATAATAATTTCTTACTTTATTAATAATTAAATATATATTAAAGTTAAAATGAGTTAATTTGAAACAATGGAATATTACCAAATCAAAAAGATACAAAGGTCACACATAGGGCTATTAATTATATAAGAAAGTTGTATTTGCGCATTCTAAGTAGGACAAGTGTAACATCTTTGATTATTAAATCAACAATGATTTGAAATATCATATAAACCATGAAAAAATATAATAATAAAATATTTAGAAGTATAGAAATGAATACGTACTAAGAAGAGCTCGTTGACACCACTCCAATGTTATTTGTTTTGTCTCTATTAGCTCTCTCTTGGAATTAATGAAAAATTACTAAACTAAATGAGCATAAAACATTAAGTAAATATATATTAAAGCTGAGATCAGATAAATTAAAAAAATTATAATCTAACCACATCAAAGAAAAGCAAAGGTTACAAGAAAGGTGAATTAGGGTTTCATAGTAATCTAACAAAACAAAATAAAAATATTTAAAAAAATTAGATAAAGTATTTAGCAAAGTTGTATTTTGTTCTACATATAAGATTGAGTATAGCGTTCCTTATAATTAAATAGGCTAAGAGTTAAAATGCCTCTTAAAATAAGCCAAAAACTTAGAAAAAAAATTTAAAAATATTAAAAATGATTATTTAATTTGATAAAGCTAATCATGATGAGTCTAATGACATTTGTTTCAACTTAATCAAATCTTATTTAAAATCACTATGAATTATCAATTTAAACAAGCATAAATAACAAAAAATATTATCTGATATTCAAGAAATAAATAATAAAGTTAAAATTTCATAAACTAAAGAGACAAGCACAACAAAATTTAAATAATAGAAGTCTCTCATGGGAGGAGATTTAGAGTTATGTATAAATATAACAAAATAAAAATTAAATTTTTGACAAATAATTTAATTTTATAGCAAAGTTATCAAATATAATGTCCTTAATGACCAAATGAACTACAAAAAGGAATACATTATAAAGCATGCCAAGAATACAGAAAACAAAATTAATTTAAGAGTTTTCAAAATATTATTTAATTAGATAGGACTCATATAGGCAAGTACAATAATATTTGTTTAATCTTGATCAAACCTAATTTTAAATTATTATTAATTAAAAAATCTAATAACTATAAAAAATGTAAAAGATTTTATTTTAATAAAAATTTATCATATAGTAAGGCAAAAATGTGATAAATTATGGTATTATAATATAACTAAATTAAAGAAAAACTTTTGAAAAAATGAGATAAATGATACGAGAAAGTTGCATTTTAAGATAACACATAGATAGAGTGTGTCATCCTTAATCATCAAATCAAAAATGAATGAAATGTTTTTATAAAACATACAAAAACTATGCAAAATAACATATTTAAAATATAATGCTAAATATTAATTACATAGGACTAATCAAGATGAGTCCAGCAATATTTATTTCATCTTGATTGAAAATCATTTAGAATTTCTTTGAATTCTTAAAAACATTGGAATAAAAAGCTTTAAAATACTTTTTAAAGTGTCAAGTAAATATATATTAAACTTTAAATGAGATAAATTAAACTATTGTAGTGTGATAATATAAGAGAATTAGACTTTCTTAGAATTATAAAAGAATATTTAATCTTCTTTATCTTCTTTTTCTTCTTCTTCCTCTTCTTCTTGTTCTTGTTCTTCTTCTTCTCTCCTACTCCTATTCTCCTTCTTCGTCTTGCCCTTCTTCTTCTTCTTCTTTGACTTCTTCTTCTTCCTCCTCTTATTCTTCTTCTTCTTCTTCTTCTTCTTCCTTCTATCTTCCTTCTTCTTCTTCTCCTTCTTCTTCCACTTTTTCATCTTCTTCTACTTCTTCTTCCTCTTCTTCTTCATCTTCTTCTTCTACATCTTCTTCTTCCTCCTCTTCTTCTTCTTCTCCTCCTTCTTCTTCTTCTTCCTTTTCTTCTTCTCCACCTCTTTCTTCTTCTTCTTCCTCTTCTTCTTCTTCTTCGTCTTCTTCTTCTTCTTCTACTTCATCCTCCTCTTCTTCTTCCTCTTTCTCTTCTTCTTCTTCTTCTTCTTCTTCTTCTCCTTCTTCTCCTTCTTCTCATCCTTCTTGCTCTTGTTCTTCTTCATCTTGTTCCTTTTCTTCTCCTTTTTCTTCTTGATTGAGTACATCATCCCTGATTGTGCAATCATGAACAAATTAAAATTTGTAATAAAACATGTAAATATGCCATAAATAAATACTAAAAAAATAAAAATGAGTCTAAATTAGATAGAGCTCCTTAAGATAACTCTAAAAACATTTATTTAGTCTCAATTGAATCTCATTTGGTAAAATTAGCATGTTAAGTATGAATAATTAATTATAACTTATTTTTTTGATATCAAGTAAAAATTTATTGAAACATAAATAAGATTAATTTGTGGAAGGTAATATATCAAAATAAATGTCACATGAAGGTCACATGAAAGAAGAATTTTAGTTCAATAATGAATATAAGAGAGATTATATAGGAAAGTTACATTCTAATTTGCTAAGAAGATCGAGTGTAATATCCTCGATTATCAAACTAGGCCTAAATCAAGGTTTCTCATAAAATTTATAAATCACAAGGAAACTAAAAAATTAAAAAATTATTATTTAATTATTTGTCTTGATGTGAAGTTTAAGATCATCTTTTTCTTCTTTAAAAGTCATACTTTTAATTACTAAAAATTACCAAAATAATTACACATTAATAACTATATGAAATTATTTTAATATTAAGTGAATGTGTTAAATTTCAAATGTGTAAAATAAAGGAAATGTTTAATACATAATAAAGGCAATGTAAAGTTCATGGAGTAAGAAAATCATATTCTTATAGTAATAGTACTAAATGAAAACAAAATATTTAAAGAAACGGGATAAGTTATATAGAAAAGTTAAATTCAAATATACTAAGAAGACTAATTGTAAGATCTTCATTCTTCAAAATATGTATGAATGGAAATCTCTCATAAATAATGCTAAAACTCAATGAAATTAAAAAAATAAAAAATAAATGATTAATTTGGTAAAGATTATCACGTTGAGTCCAAAAACATTTATTTTGTCTCAATTAGACCTCATTTAGAATTACTTTGAATTATAATATTAAATATGAATAAATAGTAATAGATTATCTTTTGAATATTAAAGACATATATATTAACCTTGAAATAAGATAAAATGAAGTAATGAGAGGACATTTAAAATTTCATATTGTTATAACAACATTAAAGCAAAAAATTTGAAAAAATTATATAAATTGTATAGAGCCTGCATTTGAAGATGTTAAGGTGGTCGAGTGTAACATGACCGAACACAACATTAAATTAAAAAAAACTCATAAAGCTTCAAAAAACCTTACCATAAAATTATATAAAATTTTTAAAATGAATGTTCAATTGGATAGAGCCTATATAGAGGAGTATAATAGCATTTGTTCTAGCTCAATTATACCTCATTTGGAATTGCTAGAAATTAACAAAAGTAAAAAACAATAAACATAAATAAATTATGATTTTTAAAATTTATAAATATATACATATAAAAAGAAATTATTATTTTAATGTTAAGTAAATATATAATAAAATCGAAATGAAAAAAATTAAATTAGCATAATGCAACTAAATCAAAGCACTATAAAGATCATGAGAGAGCAAATTTCGTGTTACATGGTAGTATACAAAAATAAAAACAAAACATTTGAAGAGTAGAGATAATTTAAACAAGAAAGTTGATAAAAATGCTAAGGAGATTTAGTGTAATATACTTGATCATAATATGATGTACAAATAAAAATATGATGTATAATATGCCAAAACAATAGAAAATAAAAATCTAAAGAATATAAAAATTAAATTTAAAGAGAAAAAACTTTTTTAGATGAGTTAAATGACATTTGCTTCACTTAGATTTGCTCTTATTTAGATTAACTCTAGATTAACTAAGTGTAAAAACATAATTATAAAAGAATTAATATTTTAAATTATACATTATAGGTGAAATGAAGTAAACTAAAGCAATGGAATATAACCAAATCAAAGTGATGTAATCGTGACAGGTGAGGCGATTAAGAGCTATTTAGAAATATAGCTAAATTGAAGTAAAAACTATTAAGAAATGAGTTAAGTTAAATAGGAGACTTGCATTCAAAGATAGTAATGAGATCTAATATTACATCGTTAATTTAAAATTATGTATGATTAAAAATTCCCTATAAAACATGAATAAATCTCAGAAATTAAATATTACAAAATTAAAAAATAAATATTTAAATATGTAGAGCCCTTTATAAATAGCCCAATAACATTTGTTTCATTGAAATTAGAATCATTTTGAATTATAAAGAATTAACAACAATTATTAAACATAAACAATAATAAACTATTATTTTAATATTAACTAAATATATATATTAATGCTAAAACTAGATATATTCTTCTAATATAATGTAACCCAAATAGGGTAAACCCTTGAAAAAATGGCATAAATTAAATAAGAAAGTTGCATTCCAATTATCAAATCATTTATGAGTTGAAATGTCCATTAAAAGATGTAAAACAATTGAGAAAATAAAACTAGATTTTAAAAATAATGAATATATAATATAACTAATGTTGTTAAGAAATCTTTGACAACAATTTTTTTGACATGATCAGACCATGCTTTAAGTTACTACAAATTTAAAAATTAAAAAATTTAAAAAGCATACATAATAAAATATTATTATTTATTTTTAAGTAAATATATATTAATAATTAAATTAGATTAAATGAACAAATGTAATATAACAAATCAAAGGGATGTAAAAAAGGCCATATGATAGTGGACATAGAATAATGTAGTAATCTAACCAAATTATATGGGAGAGTTAGATTGCAAGATTTTGAGAAAATCATGTTCAATAACTTTGACCATCAAATCTAATAGCAATTAAAATATCTTAAGAATTATGGAGAAGTCTAAAAATTAAAAAATGTTAAAATATTAAAATGAATAGATTTTATATAGATCTTATGAGATTAGTCCAACAACATTTGTTTCATCTAAATGTGTTCTCATTTGAAAATACTATGAATAAATGAATTAATTAAAATTAATAACAAATTTTTTTTAATATTAAATAAATTGATATTAATACTAAAATAACACAGTATGAAGTGATGTAGTGCAACAAATCAAAGACAAAAATCTGAAAAAGTGAGACAAATTATATGGAAAGTTGCATTCTAAGTTGCTTAGGTCATTGATTGCAACATCATTATTCATTAAATGATGCAAAAATTTAAATGTCTTATAAAGAATGCAAAACCCTAGAAAATAAAAACTTAAAAATAAAAAACTTCTTTAAATATAGCTCATCGTGTAGGGTTCAATAACGTTAGTTTGACCACTACCAGACCTGATTTGAAATTACTGCAAATTTCATAATTAAATGACCATAAAAAATAATGAATTATTTCTTTAATATTAAGTATTTATAGATTTAGTTAGAATCTGATCAATTAAAATAATGTAATACAATAAATTAAGGTAATTTTGGATACATGATTGGAGACTTAGAGTTAGATAATAATATAACCAAATAAAATAAAAAAATTTAAAAAATATCAAATAAATTATGTGGGAAAGTTGAATATCAATATGGTAAGTAGATCTGTGTGACATCCATGATCATTAAATGATGTATGAATTAAAATATTTCCTAAACTGCACAAAAATACTATAATATAAAATATTTAAAAAAATAAAAAAATTAATGATTAACAAAGCAGAGCTTATTGAGATGACTCTAATGATGTTGATTATCTTCATTAGATACCCATATGAATTACTAAAAATTAACAAAGTAATGAAAGCCAAATCATAATATATTATTATTTTGATATTATGTAAATAAATATTAAAACTAAAATTAGATAAAGTAAAATAATGTAATATTCCAAATATAAGAAAAATTTTGAAGAAATGAGAGAAATTGTATAAGAAGCCTTGCCAATAAGTCACTTTGGAGATCAAATATAGGATCATTAGTTATCAAATTAGGTATGAATCAAGTTATCTCAAATTATTTACCAAACATCTAAAAAGTAAAATATTTAAAAATATAGAAAAGAATAACATTTTAAATAGAGCTCATTGAGTAGTGTATAAGGACATTTATTTCTGATCACTTATACTTAATTTAGAATTACTATAAATTACAAAATTAAATTTCTAAAGAAGCAAAAAAATAGAAGAAAATCTTTTCAGAAGAAGAAAAAAAAATAAGAATGAAAATAAAATATGGAGTAAATCTATCAATA
Organism: Vanilla planifolia; assembly: GCA_023846275.1. NCBI lineage: Eukaryota > Viridiplantae > Streptophyta > Magnoliopsida > Asparagales > Orchidaceae > Vanilla > Vanilla planifolia. The sequence continues at coordinate 96,045 of JAIUJO010000354.1, forward strand.
AGAAAAATGATGCATGGGTTGAAATGAAAGCAAATGTAAGATAAATTGGTTAATGCTTAAAAAGAATAAGAAATTTTAAAAGATGAGGAAAATGAGGAATAAGAAATAAAAAAATATCAAGAAAACAACATGGAAAAAAATAATATTTTCAATTAATAAGAAATACTAAAAGTTTAACAATTGCAAATAAAAATAATAATTATTCTAGCAAAATATAACTTATTATTTATTATAACAATTAATTAATGAATTTGTACTTCTATTATGAATTATAATATATTGCTTAGAGGTAAGCAGAGAGTGTTAAAAAGCTCAAGAGAGAATATATGGCATGCAAGAAAGGTATGAATAAGGAGAATGTAAAGATAAATAATGAACAAAAGGTGATTGGAGAGGCAAGTGTAAGAGAAGAAGAGATTTAGAGAAGAGAGCGAACTAAAGAAAGGGCTAAAGTAATGAGATAAAGAATGGTAGAGATTGAAGAAAGCTTGTAGGAGAAGGTAATGAGGATAAAGAGTAAAAGAGAATGAAAATGAGTTATGATTATAAGGATGACAAGAGAGGGAACAAATGGAAAGAGATTAGAGGGAGATATAGAAATGGGAGAGACTAATTGTGAATAGTTTAATAATGAATGGGAGAATATAGTAAAGAATGACAATGAGATAGAATTTCTGAATAAATAAATGCTGAGAATTAGAAAAACAAATAAAGAGATAAATAATAGTTGTTGGAGTGAGAGACTAATATAATTTTGAAGGGGAAGACATGCTCATACATATAGAAAAAGAGCTATAAAATAGTGTAAGAAGACAAAGAAATAAAGAGATGAAGTGAACAAAAAAAAGTAAGAAAGAAAAGACAAAAGTGTAAGAAAATTAAATTAATGACTTTGTTAGTGATTTTGGTAAGGAGAGTCTATAGAAACTTTTGGTGAGAGAGAGAGAGAGTAAGAGCATGGTAAACTATTAAAAAGGAAGGGACATGGACAATGTGAGATGAAGGTATGGAGAAATAAAAAAAGGTAAAGAAATAATAGGTGCAATAAATTAAAAAAGTAAATAAACCATCCCATGTGAGAATATAGTTTTAGGAAGAAATAATACAAATAAATTTTGTATAATCTTTCTTTCATAATTATTTGCAATAATTTGTTATTGTAGTATTAGAACTAGTAATTTTTAAGGAAAGAAATGATTATAATAATTTCATTTTATAATTATAGTTATTATTAAAAAAATATTTATCATTGTTATAAAAGATTTTTTTTATTTCTACTATTTAGTAATTAATTAATTAAATTAGAATCATTAATTCTTAATTATTATAGATAATATATTTTAACAAGAATTAGAATTATATTCCTATTATAATGACGTTTAATAATTCTTTGCATTTTTTAATTATTATTTAAAAATTATTTCAAAGAAAAACACTAACAATAACAAAAGATATAATTATATTTTTTTCTATTCATGATAATTCTAGTTATTATTACATTTTTTCTTTCATAATCCATCCTTTAGAACGACAATTTAATTTTAGTTAATAAAAAACTTTTTGCATATCTTAGTGGTTAAAGTAATTTTTACAGCAACTTTAATAAGTAATGCAAGATAATGAAATTAATAAATATATAATTGTTTTTATTTTATTAAACCTTTACCAAATATATTAATTATTCTAATTTTATTATTTGTAATTATTACATCATTGTAAAGAATAAAAAACTGATCTTTTTAATTACGAACAAACTTTTATGATTAATAACAATAATTACTATTATTCTATTAAAAAATATTATTGAACATAAATAATGATTATTTAATTTGTTATTTTTTTTTGAAATACTATAATAATGAATATTATTTATTATGTTTTTTGTTATACTTTAATTTAACATATAAAAGTGTTAATAATTGTTAATTTTTTAAAAAAATATTAGATATTTTATATCTTTTTTTATTATTACTAATAAATGGAGAATGTTATTTTCTATTGTTATTATAATGGCAATTACGATAGTAATCATAATAAATATTATTATGGTATAATTATTGTATTCATATTAAATTTATAGAATTTATTTGATAGAATATTTAATTTTCTTATAATAAATTTGTTATAGATAACTTAGAACAAGATTAAATTTGTTATCATACTTATTATTTATCATCAATGATTCCATCTCTTTATTTTACTTCTTTACTATAAAATTGACAATCTTTATTGGACATTAAAAATTTATAGCTTCATTAACATACTAAAACTATAGTAATTAATTAATTATGTGAATTCTTATAATTTATAGCACTTATTACTTATAATCATCAAAAGATAAAGACTTATTTGTTTGTTAATAACAAAATAATTATAAATATTTAAATCTTACAAGTTTAATTTAAAGATAGTTTTAGTTATTAAGGTTTTAGAAAATTTGAATAATTTCAATATTATTAGTTTATAAAAAAATAATTTTATTTAATCTGAACTAAGTTTAAGATAATTTTTATTTGTACAATATAATTCTTTTAATTACATGAACTAATAAATGATATATAAAATTTAAAGTGTTTTTAATATTAATGAAACTCCTAATAGTATTTCTTTAGTAATCATAATCTCTTATGTTATTAGACATCGCGATTAAATTTTATTATTTTTTTCACAGTGTGATGACAAAAATATTTATGATATTTTTTTATGATAATTAATATGAATTATTCAAGGTGTTTATTAAAATAATAAAAATAATTATTAACGTGGTTATCATTATAATCCTTTGACAGTATTAATTTATAATAAGACAGCTCAGGCTTGTTATTATTTTTATGGTTTTATTTCTCATAAAAATATTTATTGAAAAAAAAGAGAATAATAATTTAGAATATGTTAGCAATTATATAAATATTTAGCAAGATTTTGTTTATTACTATAACAATTAAATTATTAATAACTAATCTTACCACCATTTTTATTAATTACATAAATTTTGAATTAACTAAGATATTCATAATAAATGTTTGCCAAAATAGAATTAGCTTTATAATATTATTTTTCATTATTATAACTATATTAACATTCACTTCGTAAAACTTATAATATGTTAATATTTATACATTATGAAAAAATAATTTTTTATGATGTATTGCTTGTTATTGCATAATTTGTTACACACGTTGATAACACATTTTAAAAATATTAGAAAAATAAATTTTAAAAAAAAGAGTGATTGCAAAAATAAATTATTATTTTGCTCGTGATAGTTATTATTATAAGATAATATTATAGTGATCAAACTTAGTGACTTTAAAATAAAAATAACCTTTAAGAACCCTACAATCTAAACATGCTTAAAATAATTATTAAAATCATTTTCTTCATTCACAATGATAATAACCTTAGAAGAATGTTTTATGGTTAATCAATGATAATTACAATTAAGTATTAATTATGAATATTTAAAATAGTAATAATAATTTTTATTAAAAAATTATAATATTATTTTATTTATAATTAATTATTAGGTAATTATTATTTTTTCTTTCATATTATAATTTTATAATTCTAGATAAAAAAATACTTTAAAATACTACTAAAGTTTACTATTTATTAATTTTAAAATAAAACTAATGAATTTATAATTTTGTAATAATTATTAATTATAAATTACATAAAAAATTTAATTTGTAATAAATTTATAACTTTTGTTCATTCAAAAATTAATATTTTTCATAAAATATGAAGTGTATTATAGATTCTTTTCTTTCTTCTTTATGAAATTATTCGATATATTTAAAGTATTTTCTTATCTTAATTGACTTAATTATTTATAGTTTTTGTAATTATGTTTCTTTATTTAATAATAAAAAAAATTTATTTCATCTATTATTTATTCTTATCATTTTTTACCTCTTGTTTCTAATATAAAAAAGGAAAAAATTGAGAATGTTTTAACAAATAAATTAAATAGGAAGTGCTTAAAAAAGGAGTAAGAAGGAATCAAAGAAGTGTTATTGAAAAGTGATAGATAAATGTGGGTAGGGATTAAAACAAAGGCAACATAATAAAGTGGTGGAGGGAATGAGAGAATGAAAGAGAAGAGAATCTTATAAAGGGAGTGGGACTAGATGACTTGGAGGTGAAGGAATGAAAGAAACAAAGATAAAATTGAAAGAAAAAAGTGAGACAAGGAGAGGTTGATGAAGAAAGTTATACTCACTTAAATGGAGAGAAAAGGAAGAGAGTGAGGTAGAGAGCATCAATAGAGAGAGAAAGAAGGCTTTCAGATATAGAGGCTATGAGGGAAGAGAGAATGAGACGAGAATAAATATGGTTAAAACAAAGTTAAAGAAAAAGATACAAAAAAATTAAGAGGCCATGACAAAAAAGTAAGAGAGAGTCTAAGAGTGACTGTTTTAGAGAAAAGAAGAAAATAGAGAGGGATAGAAGTGCTAGGTGGAGACTAAGTGAGAAATGAGAAAAACATTAAGGAGATAGATAGAGAATAGAAAGTTAAAATTGAGAAATGAGAGAGAAAGGATAGATTTTGATGATATAGCTATAAAAAATAGAGAGAAAGTGAAAGGTCAAGATAATATAAAATATACAATATTCACAAATACAAAAGTTTGAATGTGAAGAGAACAAAGAGATGATAAAGAGAGCATGCAAGAGTGACAAAAGAGAGGGGAGTGATGGTGTGAAATTTAAGGAGATATATAAATGAAAAGGAAGAGTCCAATACTCTAAACATTGATAGATATGTTTAACAATAAGGTGTGTCAATGAGCAAAAGTGATAGATGAGAGAAGAATAGAAGAGGTAAAGAGAAAGAAATAAAATGAGTGGAGAACAAAAGAGAGAAAGCAAAGGAAAGGAGAGATTTGAGAGTAGGTTAGAGAATGACTAAGAGAAACATAAGTGAAGCAATGAAATAAGAGAAAGTGATGAAGAAAAGGTTAGGAAGTGGGAGAGAGTTTATAGAGAAATAAAAGGAGTAAAAGAGAGGTTGATGATAGAGTCATAAAAAAAGATAAAGTAAGAGAGAGATTCATAGTTGGAGAGATGGCACAAAGATGTAAAGATAGACGAGTAGATGTAAAAAGTACAAGTAAACATTATGATGAGATAATGGGGAGAAATAAATTGAGTGTGGTAAAGCAGGTTTGAGGAGACAGAGATAATAAGTTGATGAAGATGAGAGATTGATTAATAACAAGAGAGAAATAGAGAATACTAAATAGGTAGTGTGGTAAAAATAGTGATTATGATAGAAAAGAGACTTATATGAACAAAGGGAGTACAAACGTGAGTATGGATGATTGAATAATAAGAAAAGGAAAGTTTGAGAAATGAGGAGATAGAAGAGAGTGATTAGAAGTGTGAGAAATCATCATAACAAAATAAAAAATGATAAAAAGAAAAGATAAATGGAGGTAGGGAGAAAGAGACCAAAGGAATGGGCGAGATGTAATTAGGATGGGAAGAGTTAGAAACAAGTGATAGAATTGAGTGAGACATGGTAGAGGAAGAATGATTTAAATAATAAGTTGAAAGTTTAGGAGAGTAAGTGCAGATGAGAAGGACGTGAAGAGAAAGGAAGACAAAAGCAATGAATTCGTTTAATATCGGGACAAATGCATGTGAAGGGACATAAATAGAAAAAGATTGACAAAGTGCAAGATATAGTGTAAGAGACTAAGAAATTTTCATAGGTACATGATCTCATTAATAATGAAAGGTATAGAGAGGTGTGAGATGAGAGATACTTAGTGAAACAATTATGAATTATTGATTTTTAAGAAATAATTTTTTTTACAATCATTAACAATCATTACTATTTATTTTTTAAAATTCTCTTAAAGAATTTTATCTAAAAATTCATAGAATAAACATAATAAATTATTATTTTTATTGAAAGTTAAATTCATAAAGATATGTTTTATTAATAATTAATATTATATTGTCTATTTTTATAACAAATATTAAGATTTAACTATTTCTTTGGATCTTGAGTGTTTACGAGATATTCATACAAATAATTCTTAATAATGATATTAAAAAAAAATATTTAATTGTTATTAATAATTTAAATATAATAGTAAATAAGTAGTCCTTTGTGAAATTATTGATCAAAAATATTAGGAATTACCCTTCCTCTAATTTTAGTATAAACATACTTTTCAAAATTCCATCATAATTCTTTTCTTCATAAAAGGTAAATTTAAAATTATTAAAAAAAGGATTATTATTATTTGATTTCCTTAAATTATAATAAAAATTCATTATTGAAAGAAAAATAAACAATCTCTATGAGTGTAATGATTATATTTTTTTGATACAATCACTTAAATTTATTCCTATAATTACAATAACTAGTTGTTAAGAAGAATTTTTTAATTATAATTGCACATAAATTTTCACATTAATCTTCCAGTTAATTTGATTATTAAATACATTAATTATGTGATTTAATGTTTTGATAATTTTTTTACTAACAGTAGGATAAACATTTTCTTTAAATATTCAGTACTTTAAGGTTTTTAAATATTATTATGATAATGTTGAAAAACCAAATTACTTAATTCCAAAAATTTATTTGTTACAATGAATTCTTATTAAATTTATTTTAAAGAATTATTTTAAAATATGACTTAATTTTTTTTATCACTAAGATATTTTTATAGTAATTATTAATAAGATGAAAGACTTAATCATAATAATTAAAAAAAAATGTGATTTAAAATAAAACTAAAATTTAAACATTATCTTTCCATAAAAACATTTTAAGAATAATGTTCTAAAATTAGCATTACGAAAAAAATAAATTTTAATTTTAATAAAAAAATGCTAGAGAAAAATATTCTTAAAATAAGCAATATGCCTTTTGAAATAAGATTGCAATAGAAGGTAAGGGCGATAGAGAGCAAAAGACAATGGCAATGAGTTTAGCTTACAAGAAGAGATGAAAAGAAAGAGAGAACAAATGGATAGAGATTAGGCAAAGATATACAAAAGGGACAGACTATATGTGAAGAGTTTAATAATGAATGGGGAATATAGTAAAGAATGGCGTTGAGGTAGATAAAATATCCAAATAAATAAAGCTAATTAGAAAAACAAATAAAGAGATAAAAAGCAATAGAAAGAGTAAGAGTCTAAATATAACAAAAAAGGGGAAGACAATTATACATACATATAAGAGCAATAAAGGTGTGTTAGGAGACAAAAATAGAGAGATGGAGAGTAGGAAAACAAATAAAAGTTTTTGATAGAGATTTTGATAGGCAAAGTCTATAAAAACTTCTAATGAGAGAGAAAGAGCAAGAGCATTATAAACAAATATTGAAGGACATGGATACCAAAAAGACAAAGGAAGAATAAGTTCATTAAATTAAAAACTAGATAAATAATCTAATACAAAAATATAATTACAAAAAAAAATATTAAGAAAATATTTTGTTACAATATTTGTTATTTCAATATTAAAAATATTAATTTCTAAGGAAAATAAGAGTTATAACAATATTTGTTTATAATTATAGCTGTTATTAATTATAGATATAATTCTTTAAAATATTTTTTTTATCTATTAAAAACTATTATTATAATTCCTAAAATTGTAACTCTCATCATTTCAAATTCAACTGATAATTTGTAACAATATTATAAATAATATTTTTATTTTTTTAGTTTAGTAGTAAATTAATTGAATTAAAATAATTAATTGTTAATTATTATAACAAATTTTGGATGGAAAGAATTATATTTATATTCTTATAAAATGCGACACAAACAATAAATACAAATATAATATTTTTTATATGCTCAAAATAGTTCTAATTATTATTTATTTTACCTATGATAATTAATTCTTTATAATAATTACTTAATTAAAATTACGAACAATTATTCTTGTTACACATCTTATCACTCAAAGTTGTTACTAAAAAATTTTGCTAAGTTATTTATGATAGTTAAATTAATAATGCCTTCCTTCTTTTATTTAAGTTAAAAATTTCTAAAAGATATCAATTATTCTAGTGTTATTATTTATAATCATTGTTCAGCATCTCTTAATTCTACTTTACTAAAAAAAATGAGTAATCCTTAGATAACATATTTCATAATTATAACCGGATTCATGTTCTAAAATTAAAGTAATTTTTAAATAGAACAATTCTAATATCTAATTATACTTATTATTTATAATGATCATAACAAAAAAAATTTAACTGATTATTAATAATAGAATAATATTAAATATTTAAATATTACAAATTTTTTACAAACAGTTTTATTTTATTAAACCTTTAGAATATGAAATTTATATAATTGTAATATCATAATTCGTTAAATAGTAATTTTATTTAAAGCAATTAAATTTAATATAATTATCCTTTAGAGACTATATTTTTCTTAATTACATGAACTAACCAACAATATATAACTACAAAAACTGCTACTCATATTAATAATTAACTTCTAGCTTTAGTTCAATAGTAGTAAAAATTTTTATATTGCTAAAATAGTAATTAATTTTTATTAAATATTTAGAATTTTTACAAAAACACATAGCTATTAATAATTTTTTATGACAATTATTAAGAATTATTCATAACATTAGCTAAATTGAAAACATTATAATCCATGTTGATTGGTTATAAACTTATTATAAGATTTATCTATGATAAACTAGATGAGGCCTTGCTATTATTGTTATGTTTTAGTTGCATTAAAAATAATTATATGAATAAATATTAATAATAGTTGACAATATCTTAGTAATTATTAAAATCATGAGGAAATTTTTATTTATAATTTTAATACATAAATAATGATTAATTAATCTTAGTACCAATTATCTTAATTACATAAATATTTAATTAATTATCATATCTAATATTTCATAATTAAACTAAAAAATATTGTTATTTTTTTAGTTTTAATAATTATTTATCAAAAAAAATTATTTGTTTTATAGTATTGTTTTTATTATCATAATTATATTAATAGTTACTTTTATAAAATTATAAGGTATTATTAGTTATACAATGTGAAAAACTCATTTTTAAATGCTCTTTTAGTAGTTATTACATATTTGCTTGAAAAAATTTATAGCACATTTTTAAAATATTAGAAAATAATATTTTAAGAGAAAAAGTAATTATGAAAATTAATTGTTATCTTGCTCTTCAAATTTATTACAATAAAATAATATTATACTGATTAATTTTACTAACTATTAAATAAAAATAACCATTAAGAACCTTAAAATTATGACATGCTTAAAATTTCTTTAAAAAATATTTTCATCATTAACAATAATAATGATCGAAGAAGAATGTTAATATTGTTACATAAAAATAATTGATATAAAATTTTAATCATAACACTTAACAATGGTAATAAAAAACTTATTATATAATTTTGAAGTTTTTCATAGCTATATTTAATTGCCATGTAATTATTCTTTTAATTTTTATCTTTCATATTTTAATTTTTTATTGTAAATAAAATATATTTTTAATATTATTTGAAGAATAAAAAAACATTTAACTCTAAAAATAATTTAAATTTTTATAAATTTTTTTTAATAATATTTAATATAATTATAATACATAAATTATTTTTTTATATTTATTAATTATCAATTACATAATAACATGTTTTTAAGTTAATTTGTAATTTTTTTCCTTTCCAAAATTAATATTTTCCATATATTTTTTGAGTGTTTTTGTAGATTCTTTTTTTTCTTCTTAACAAAATTAGTTATGATATTTATAACAACAAATCTTATTTAAATTAATTATTTTTTTGTATTTGTAATTATGTCTCTTTATTTACTATTTCTCCTTTCTCATTCATTTAATAATTTTAATTAATATTTTTTATAACCTCTTTTTGTTATAATAAAACAATGGTAAAATCGAGAAAGTTCTTATAAATTAGTTCTTTAGAATGTGGTTAAAAAAGAGACACAGAGACGTACAGAAGAGGGAGAAAATATATAAATAAATGTGAGTAAGGAGTAAGTGAGACAAAATAATAAAGTAGTAGAGGGAATGGGCGAGACAAGGAGAGTGAAGGAGAGATGTCAATGACAAAAGATATACTCTTTTAAAAGGAAAAAAAAGGAAGAGGATGAGGTGGAGAGTATAAATATAAAGAGAAAGAAGGCTTTGAGTTAAGGAAGATAAATGGGAAAATAGAGCAACGAAGTCGGAACTACTCAAACGATGACGACAAAGCCGACTGCGACGGACTCAGAACTACACCAACGAGCTCGCTCGTTGTGCAGAAATCTTAAAGCCACGAGACTGGAGTGCACGGTCTGGTCACGGTCCACCTGGAGTAGACCTCGAGTATCTGCACAATGGGAAGACTCTTTTAACACGAATCTCCTCTAACGACTACCTTTGAAGACGAAAGGTCGACGATGGTGAAGACAATGACAATTTTGTTGAGGGTGTTGTTAAAGAGCAATGTGGAATCATTGGAATAGATCTTGGACTTCAGAATAACAGAAAGCGTTAAGGTACCTCTCTGGAATTTTTATGCTTGATTAAGTTATTGGGTGCTCATATCCAATAGCCGTTCTGAGGTAGACAAAGCCGTCATTTGGATTTCAAATTTCAAATTTGGAACCCTACCTTTTTTCAGCCACTGATTGTGATAGTCATGGAACACTACTAAAGTCTTTTGCTGTGCCATGGAACATGTAACTTTTTCCATTCAAACTTAGTAGCGGTTGATTGCAGGTTATTTGTGGTCTAGCTCACCCGAGGCAAGGGACAACAATTGATCTCTCCATCCAGTATTCTGTGCCCTCTTCTTCTTGTCAAAACTGAATCAAGGAGGTTCAAAAGGAAGGAGAAGCAACAGGAATACTAGAAATAGTGGAAGCGCCTCTCCTTAAAGGGAACATGTTAAGATTGTCATGAGGAGAACCACTGGTGATAATGAGAAAAATGGTTTGCTTATTGGCATGTTAGTAATAGATGGGAACGACGGGTACTTATTGCACAAGCTTGAAAAATTGAATATCTTTGCTGACTCTGCGAGTGGCAATACAGTAAGTCTGGAAGATGGTGCGACCTCTACTACCCCCTACAACTTTTGAAGTAAACTGACTACAAGTAGGGAGGGCTATCTGGTGAATCCTTGGGTGATGCTAGGAACTCTGGAGATAACTTGGACTGTTTAGCTAGTGGTGTTGTAGACATGGCACGTGGTAATTGCGTCCACAATGGAGAGAATGCGAACTAGCCACATGACATAAATACTTCAGAGCCAAGTAAGGCTCGTGCCTACGAAACTTGCAAAGTGAATTTGGGTAAAGATGCAGATGCCACACTCAAGCACGGCGGGGCTGCCTCGTTGGACTGCACTGCCCCACTGACTGTTACTAGCATGGCGATGCAAGTAATCCAAGTCAGTTTCAAAGAAGCGTTAACATCGAAGAACATAATGTCAAATTGAGTGGTGACATCCTACGTTAAACCGGCTGTCATAGATGTAAAGGCCAGGGCAGCAAGCATGGTCGATTATGTTGATAACAATGAGATCATCATGTCGAACAAAGCTTGTCAAAGGCCTATTGAGTTTTAGAGGTACGATCTAGTGGGTCGAGTGTATGGGAAAACTCTCCCTTTTATGTTATTGCTCGGGTACTCTAGTGGCATTGGGGGCATTATAAGAATTTCAAAATCTTGGACATCTCTTCAGGCTACTTTTGCCTCCTCTTTGAATCTATGTAGGATAGGAATGCTGTATGGCACCACAGCCCTTAGCTAGTCATTAGCCAGGCCATGGGAGTGGACATGTGGTCCCCTAACTTCTGACCAAATGCAATGACAGTGATGTGTGCCCTAGTCTAGGTTCAGTTTTCTGCCCTCCCCTTAATCTATTGGGATGTTGAGAACATACTAAGGATCGCGAAGTCGGTTGGTGAACCAATTCTTCTAGACAGGAGGACACCAAACGTGCAAAGATCAACCTTCGCCCGAGTGTGCGTCAAGATGGATTTATCAAAGCCATTAAATCTGGGTATGTGGCTGAGAGGGGCAATAGGAATGATCATTCAATCGTTCGAGTATGCGGGGTTGTGTAAAATATGTTTTGTGTGGGACCATGTGGGTCATCTCATCGAGTAGTGGAAGCTTGGGAAGCTGGGTATTACTGTGCCTACACCTCCTGTACGGGATGTGAGGACCACACTGTATGACTTTTGGAAAGACCTCTACGTCCTTGGTGTCGCAAGGCAACTCTGTCACAATTTGCAATCCCAACCTACATTCGTAGGGGCCACTTGCTGTGACTCCTGTGCACTCTGGGTAGATCCTGGATGTAGGAATATCTACTGGTCAGACCACTAAAGGTGAGGGGACACCTCATAATGAAGTGAGCAAAGAATCCAAGCTGGTTGATGAGGAGAGTACAAAAAAGAACCTTGGCTCGTGGATGTTGGTACAACCATGGCAAAGGAAACATGCCACAAATTCACGGAGGAACGTCTCAGGAAATCGGGTGTATCAGAGAGCACACAAGATGGAAAATGAACCGAATAAGGTTGGTGGGGGAGGATGCCAAAATGGCCGAAAGAGATGCAGCACTCTAATAAGGGGGAAGGATCCAATGGGAAGGTGCTGATGTAGGAAAATGATCAGGCCCAAGAGGTCAATGCAAATATGATGATTCTGATCATTGTAAGAGCTTGAAGGATTTCCTTCTAACTACACATCGTCAAGTGTAGTAAACATCCTAACTCGTTGTGGGAGCTGTGGCGTGCGATGAATTATCACAGGTAGAGACACATGGAGGTACCTATATGTATGGGGTGCTGCAATTCTTTGAAGATGGGGTGGCTGGGCATCCTGATCCAATGATGTTCTTAGAATATCCTGATTGGTGACTCATTCTTCAAGAGCCTTGAAGGGGGAGGCTGAGGCAAACGCTTCAGTAGTGGTGTAACAAATACCTCTTAAATGACCGAAATCGCATTATGGAACATTAGGGGCATTCGGGGGAAGAAGTCGAGTAGCTACCTACAGTGATTTGTGACATAAGGTTTACCCTTGTGGAGACGAGAGCACAAAGCTTCACGAGATGGGATGCCAACTGGCTGCTAGGTAGATACTAGAATCATGTGACACAACCTTCGACGGGGAAGTTTGCAGTCATTGTAATTCTGTGAAGGAGCTGGCTAGACGTAAAACTCATAAGATCGTCGATGCATGTGGTGTCGTTCGAGGTTAGCATGAAAGTGGGAGTCATACTCAAGTGTTGTGTGGTCTATGGCCCAAAGGAGAATCACGAACGAAGGGAGATGTTGGACTTCTTAAGGGAGGAAGCCGTGAGTGCTGGCCCCCTTTCAGCGACGGGCGACTTTAACCTTATAATGTCGTAGGGCAAGAAGAGGGTAGAAGGAAATTCCAATATGGCAACGGGCAACAAGAATTCGTGGACGTGATACAGGATATTCAGTTGGTTGACCTAATGTATGTTGGAAATAAGTTCACGTGGTGCAACGAAAAAGACGATGGCGAAAGGATACTGGAGCGGTTGGAGGAGGCACTAATGAACATCACAGCCATGCATGTGTTCCCTTGGTGCGTAGTGATGCACTTGCCACCGATCGGCCCTAACCAGTATCCACTGCTAATCAACATGGATGGTGGGCACAAACCAGAAAACAAGCACAGAATATAATTTGAAAGTGTCTGGCTGGAATTCCCGAAGGCACATGGGTTGGTGCACCAACCTTGGAGCAGGCACACCAAGGGGAATCAAATGGAGGGCTTATCGACAAAGTTCCATAGATTACTTGTGGCACTACGCAAGTGGAGCAAGATGGAGGTGGGGGACATCGTAAGTGGCAATGTTGAATTTGAGATCAGTACTAACAGTTTGCAAATTAATGAGTCACATGAGGGATTGAATGCTGAGGAAAATCAATGCCTTTGGCAATTGATCTTGGACTTCCACCATGGGTTGCACGCTACAGGAGAGATGTGGTGGCAAAGAGAAAAAATTCATTGGGCTCAGTTCGGTGACAGCAATACTCGCTTCTTCCGCATGGCTGCTACTGCCCAAACACGTAATAACTTCATTGCCTAGATGAAAGATGGCTCGAGCAGCCTGGTGCCCACGCATGAAAGCATAAGCGTAACTATTGAACCTTATTTTTAGAAGAAATGGTGCAGTGTGACCAGCTCACTCCCTCCTTTGCTACATGTGTCACCTGTCAGAATCAGTAGCACACAGGCAACCATGTTGGAAAGTAAAGTGATTAAGAAGGAGGTCATCTCGGCTATAAGAGCCATCAAGAAGAATAAAGCACCGGGCTTGGATGGGGTCAGTCCCGAGTTCATCCAAGGCTACTAAGAGATTACACATGGTGATATAATTCATACAGTGCTTACTTTCTTCGACAAGAAGCAAATGCCTAGGACTTGCAAAGACACGCTCCTTGTCCTCATACAAAAAATCCTAGGTGCCTGTAAGCCAGAATAATTCCGACCAATGAGCCTATGCAATGTTATCTATAAGGTAATTGCGAGGATCCTGGTTGAGAGGCTTAAACCGCTACTTCTTAATATCATATCCAGTGAGAAAGGGGCATTAGTACCAGGAAGAAGCATTGTAGACAATATTTTTATTGCTTAAGAGTTGGCCTCAAGTATGCACTCATCCTCTATAAGGGCAGGGCTCGTAGCAATCAAAGTGGATATGAAGCAGGCATACGATACTTTGAGATGGGATTTTGTGATGAACGTGTTGAAGCTCTTGGGCTTCCTATGCATTTGGTACGATTGGATTGAAGCATGCATCATGTATCCGAGGTATGGGGTTCTGCTCAATGGAACTCAACTACCATGGATTGTGGCGCAGCATGGCTTGCATCAGGGGTGCCCTCTTTCACCGTATTTATTCACAATTGCATTGGTGTATCTCTCAAACATCATGCTTGAATATGAAAAGAGATCATTACTTGGATTTCGGTGTGGAAGAAATGCAACACCAGCCTCACAATTGCTGTATGCAAAGGACATCCTAGTGTATGCACCAGCAATGTGTGTTGCTACACGGACGATCAATAAGACCATGCAGGAATTTGGTAAGGCTATGGGGATGAGGGTTAACTTCACGAAATTGATGGTCTTTTTCAGTAAAGTTACGAGCACTAAAAGGAGGAAGGTGGTTGCGAAGAAGCTGCGAATGGCTCCAAGGGATAACCTCTGGCACCTTAGCATACCAATCTCGGCGAAAATGATCAAGCAGAAGGACATGAACCTCATGCTCCAAAAGATTGATGAGTTGGTTTTGAAAAGGCATATCTAGCCATTATCACTTGCTGGGAGAGTTGTTATGATCAAGTGTGACTTGAATGCTATCCCGAGTCACTTATTAAGTCACTACATTATGCCAAAGCATGCCATTGACGTGGTGGAGAAGAAGATCAGGAACTTCTTATGGTGCGACGCAAGCAGCTCAAGAATGATGCATTATATGAAATGGGATACTATCACTCTGCCTAAAGAAGCGGGTGGCCTTAGCCTTCAGGACATGTGGATCTAGCAGTAGGTTTTTTTCATGAAGCAATGTAAAAGACTGATCGGTCGCGAGGAAAACTCCTTGGTATAGATCATGAGAACTAAATACGGTGTAGCAAGAAGCTTTGTTAGGGCACTGCAGGGAGCTTCCCATGCATGCAGACTCGTCGCTACAGTCGTGCCATATGCTCTCGCCAACTTTAGATGGAGAATTGGTGACCATAAAGATGCCCTATTTGTAGAAGATAACTAGCTCGATTTCCTTCAATTAGCTGGTGGCCCATCTTCATCAACATGGACATTGACTAGCCAAAACACATAGGTGAGTGCATTGCTAAGATAGATGCTTGGAATGAGGGTAGGGTCGAGCTTGGGCCAGCAACTTGTTGTATGAACTTTTAATGCATTTGCCCTGGGCTTAGAACCACAATCGCGACACCCTCCTGCAAACCCATATGGAATCGGCAAACGTCAGCTACGTTGCAAAAGAACTAGAGATTACATGGAGACCTTAATGTGGACACGGAGCATCTTAAAAAGATCTAGATAATGAAGGCTCTGCCCAGGGTTGCGTTTATTTCTATGGCATCTGGTGTGGGACCATCTCCCTACAGCAGTCTGGCTGGTTCGCAGGAGACTCGCTATAAGCAGCAACTCCATATGCGGGTGTAATGCAGAGGAGATGCCGCAACATATAATGTGGGAGTCTCCCCGTGTGCAGGAGTTGTGGAGCAATTATCAGCTACGTGGGGCTGTCACAATGCTTAGCCTGCATCCTGCTCTGTGTGAAGGGCTGTCTTTCCTGTAGTGGTTCCTTGATTATCTGGCATCGCCCATGTGGTGTGAGGATGACAACGTGTTGCATGCACTGTAGGGATGTAGTACAGTTGGGAGTTCCTAAATGCAAAGAAGCACAACGATGAAATGCATAACAGTAGCACTATTTTATGAAAGCTACAGATTGAGATCGCATTGTTCAATAAAGCTAGGCCATCCATGTCCTGGCAAAACTTGTTCAGTTCAACTGAACTGATGGTAGCCCAAAACTGCGTTCCCCCCCACTGGATGGGTTAAGGTCAATTGCAACGCTGCTGTTGGTGACAATATGGTGGGCCTGGGACTGGTGGTCAAGGATCACACGGGGAAGCCTTTGCTGGTGATCAAGAGGGCAGTTTTTTCTTAGGCAAGTATGGCCATGGAAATCTATGTCATTCTTGAGGCTCTTGAATTAGCAAGGACCACACTCTCGGAGTTTCGAGCCATTGAGGTCCAAACTGACTCAACACTTGCGATGTAAGACGTGCGCACCATCCTCTCCCAGGTACTCGTGGGAGGTGTCTTTGCCAAGGCGATCTTGTATGCTAGAGGCAATGACATGCTCATTATCACGCATATCTAGAGAGATGGCAACGCGCCAGTGGATTGGGCTGCACGTGCTACTTGCCGTTTCAACTTTGCTTGGGTTTAGGGAATGCCCCTCCCTAAGCCCCTCCTGAAGATATTGTTGTCTGATTTCATTTTAGATCCTCCATATGGGACGTTGCATTTGCTATTTTTGCTTCCTTTTGAATGCTAGCAAGCTTTCAGGAAAATAAGTTAGAGCATTGTTATAGAAAGAGAAGCAAAGAAATTGACTAAATTACAATCATTAATTTCACATATTATAAATAATATTTTCCCAAGAAATTACAAATATATTCTTATAACAACAACATTTAGTTATTATTAAAATCATTAATTTTTATTGTTATAATAAAAATTATTATGAAGATAAATAGTGATAATAAATAAAAATATAATTGTATTCTCTATACTGACATTAATTCTCATTAGTCTTCATTTTATCGATCATAATCAATTCTTAATAATAATAATTTAATTTTAATTATTAAAATTCATTGTTATTACATATGTTAAAGTTATTGTCACATAAATTTGCTAAGTTATTAATAATAATTAAACTAATAATTCTATAGTTATTTTATTTTAATTAAGTATTAATCAAAGATAGTAGTTATTGTTATTACTTATGACACTTACATTAATGTAAGTAATTAAAAATTGACCTTTTAATTATCAACAAAGTTTCATGATCAATTGAAATAATGATTATTGTCAAAATAAAAATTATTATTTATTATAATTAATAGTTATTTTATGTATAATTTATCTTCGAATTGCTGCTATTATAATTATTGTTAATTTTTTTTGCTATTATAATTATTTGTGATTTCATTTTATTTATTAGTATTAAATGGATGTTGTTGTAAATGTTAATATTATAGTAGTGAGGACATTAATAACAAAATTAAAAAAATAGTTATTATTATTATTTTTAATTTTTTTATTCATATTTAATTTATGATATTTATTTTGTATAAAAATTATTATCATTTTTATTATTTTTCATCTTTGTTTTTAATCTTATTATTCTACTTCTTTATTAAAAATATTGATAATCTTGATTTCAAATATTTCATAATTATAATGGGATTAATGTAATAAATATATTGTTGTTAATTGATTGTACTAATTATAATATTTAATGCAACTAATTATTTATTATGATCATAAGAAAAACACTTTCGATTATTAATAGAAAAATAATATTAAATCTTTAAATCTTACAAAAAAAAAACTTTTTCAACATATTTTTAATTTATTTATTTTATGTGCGAAAAGGTATATAATTTAATTATCATTAAATAACAAAATAATAATTTAATTTTAAAAAAACTAAAATTAATATAATTTTTTAATTTAGATTATACTTTTTAATTAAATGAATTATTTAAAAATATATGACATGTAAAGTTTTATTAATACTAATAATCAACTCCTAGTTTTTGTTCTTTAGTATGGCAATAATTTATATTATTCAAAATACTAATTAATAATAATTTATTATTTTTAATAATTGTGAAAATAAGTATAGTTATTAAAAATATTTTTATGACAGTTATTAAGAATTATTTATGCAATTATTTAGATTCAAAAAATTATTTTTCAAGTTTTATAATTACAATCTTTTTATAAGATTAATTTATAAAAACATAGACGAAACATTCTTATTGTTGTTATGTTCTTTGTTCTTATGAAATTAATTATAAGAAGAAAAATTAAAAATAAAATAGAATATGTTAGTTGATTATTTTAATTAATGAGCACACCTTTTTTTACAACAGTAATACTGAAATTATGAATATATTTTTTTACCACCAATTTTTTAATTACATAAATTTTAAACTAATTAAGATATCTAATTCATCATTATCAAATTGAAAAACTATTAACATTTTTTTTTCGTTTTAATAAGTTTTTATCAAAAAAGTATTAATTTTATAATATTATTGTTTTTTATTATAGTTATGTTAAGAGTTTCTTGTAAAGAAGTATAATATATTAATAGTTATGCATTGTTAAAAGTTGATTCTTTTTTGCTCGATTGTTCTTTATTAAATAATCCTTTAAATACATTATTAACATATTTTAAAAATATTGGAAAACCATATTTTAAGTGTTAGAAGTAATTATTATTAAAAAAATAATACTATAGTACTAATCTAATGACTTCTAGAAAAAAACCATTATGAACCTTAAAATAAAAAAATTCCAGAAAAATTGTTAAGAACATTTTATTCATTGAGAATAATAATGAGTTAAGAAGAATATTAATATTATACACAAACAATAATAAAAAGGAAATACTATTTATAGCTATTATAAATGTTGATAATAATTTTATTATAAGAATTTCAAGATTATGATATTTATAATTAATTATCATGTAATTATTTTATTATTCTAAATTACATTCAAAATGACTAATTTTTTATCTTTAATATTAAAAATTTGACAATTCTAATTGTTATATATTTTTATTATTTATATAATAACAACAACTCCTTAAGAAACCAATTTAAAATATAATAAAAAATTATTAATAAAAAATTTTATATAATTATAATGCTTTTAATATTTTTTGGATTTTTCTTAATTAAAATTAAAATAATATATTTAATTTTTACTTAATTTTAAAGTTTTTGGAATTTACAAATTAGTACATTTCAAATAATAGTTGGTGTATCTCTTGATTCGTTTTTTCTCCTTTATAAAATTATTTAAGATATTTAAAATTTTTCTTTTAATTCATACTAGTTTTCAACTACTCTTTCATATTATGAATGCATGAAAAAGTTAGGAAAGTATCTAGAAATTCATTTGCGAGAAAGTGCTTAAAGAAAAGAGAAAGGAAGAAGAAAAGAAGCATAAGAGAAAATTGTTCGAAAGAAATAAAGAAGAGAAAGTTATTGTTGAGAAATGAAAGAGAGAATAGATTTTGTGAAGCAAGTAAGAGAAAAGACAGAGTGAGTTAAAAGTGGAGACAAGATAGAGAGGAAAATAAAAACAAATAGTAAGGTTTGACTGTGAAGGAAACAAATAATGATTAATAATAATTATGATTATTTTTAAAAATTTCCCTTTGAGAATTTTAATCAATATTACTTTGAATAAACATAATTACTTATTTTTTTACTCAACAATAAATTCTTTGAAATTATTTTTTGTTGAAAATTAATATTTTTATTTCTATTTTAATAGTAAAAACAACAAATTAATTATTGGGTTATTTTCTTGATTGCATGTTAGTTATTCTTTTAAATAATTCTTTATTATGAAATTGAAAATGAAAAACTAGTTAATTGTGATTAATAGTTCAGATATAAGAGAAAAAATTACTTTTTAGTGAAATTATTAATGATATGTATTAAGAGTTGGTCTTCCTATAATTTTAGTAAAAATATACTTATCACAATTTAGCCATAATTTATATTATAATAAAAGATAAGTTATACATTACTAACAAGAATAACTATTGTTATGGTTGTTGTTGCTATTGTTAGATTCCACTTATTATAATAAAAATTGAATTTTAGATGAAAAGACAAATAATAGCTATGAGTATAATGATGATTATTGTTTTCATAACAATCACTACAATTGAATCTTATAATAATTATAACTCATTGTTTACAAAAATTTTCAAATTACAATTACAAGTACATCTTCATATTAGAATTCTTATTAATTTGATTATTAATTGCAATAACTATGCCATATAGTTTTCTCATAGTTTACTTATTAGTAGTATAATTGCCTTTTTCTTTAAATATTCATTATTTTGTTGTTACTAACTATTATTGTGATAATGCTGAGAAAACATCATTAGTTAATAATTAAATTTTTTTAATAGTAGTAAATTCTTATTACTTTTCTTCTAGTAAACAATCTTTAAATATTGCCTAATTCTTTTTTTATGATTTAGATATTTTTGTAGCAATTATTAATAAGATTTAAAGGATTAATGGTAATCATTAACATTAAACATGACTCATAGGTAACTAAAATTATAAAAATGATCTTACTAATAAAATTTTTAAGAATAATGTTCTAAAATTAAGTTCATGATCAAATAATATTTCATAATATTTAATAATTTTTCTAAAAGAATATTCTTAACATAAATAATATTATTCAATAATTAGTATTGTGGTTACTATTAGTTAACAAAGAATATGGATTAGTCTTAAAGAAAATATTCAGGAAAAAAGAAAAGAAAAACTTACGAAAACATTAACAGAATAAAAGAAGAAAAAAATGAAAGTATTAACAAAAGATAAGAAAAATTACATAAACTTTAAGTGACAAAATTAGAAGAATAAAAGATAAAGAACAATGATAAATAGATGGGAGAGATAATTAAAGGGATATAGAGGCATTGTAAAGAAAGAAGGTGAATTGGAAAGTGATTAAATGATAAGGGCAATAAGTGATGTTACAAGAACATTATTAATTGTTGCGATACAAAAGAGAAAGAAAAAAGAGATTATAAGATAAGAAAGGATAAAGAATTGGAAGAATAAGTGAGATAGCAAAGATTAAAGAAGTGATGAAATGAGATATAAAGAAAGAGAGAGATGATTAAAAAGCAACAACAAAATAAAAAGATAAAGGAAAATGACTGTAAGAGTTTGAGAGGCAAAATAAAAAATGGGAGAGGGAAATAGGAGGAGATATAAGAAGATAAAAAGTAGAATGATAAATGATTATGACATGGAGATAAAATGAGAGGAGTAACAAGAAGGGAGAGAAACCAACAAAGGGAAGAGAAGATGAGAGTGAATTATAAATATGAGAGATAAAAAAATAAAGGTAGAGAGAGATATTGAAGAAAAAGTTAACACAAAAAAGAAAATAGAGAAAACAAGAGAGATAAAATACAAGAGCGAGTATTAGATATAAAGAGTATGAGAGAGTTAGAAAGAATAATGTGGGCAATGGGAATTTTTCAAGATATAAAAAGTAAAGTAATATTATGAGTTGAAGGAAGGAATAATAGAAATGGTATAATGATAAGGTTGGAATGGTAAAAGATTAGAAATATAATAAAAGAGTCGCACAAATTTAGAGCAGTAAAATGAATGAAGGGAAGATAAAGTGGTAAAGTTGAGAGATAGATAACAAAGTGGACAATAAGAGATTGGAGAAGAGAAAAAAATAAAAAATTGAGCTTATAAAGAATGTAAAGCGATAAATAGAGACAAGTAGATTGATTAAGATAGCCAATGTGTAAGAGATAAAACAAGATTTTGCGAGAGACTTACGTATTTAAAATATGAGAGGAAAAGTAGGGAGAAAGTGAACACATAGAAAGATAGTAGAAGAACAAAAAGAGAAAATAATGAAGAAGGAAAAAATAAATTGACATATAAAGAATGGGATAAGAAAACACAGATTGACCAAGATGTAAATAGAAAACAAATCATGATAAAGAGATAAAGTTATACAAAAAACTTTAATTAGATATAAAAAGAAATAGAGAGAAAATAGATCAAAATTAAAGAGTAGAGAAAAGTGAGAAGAGGGAAAGAAGATGTGGAACAAATTACAGGCTAAGATTGATGGTGATTAGGCAAATATTTAGTGGTGGATTGACAAGGTTAAAGAGAAATAAATAGAGAGAAAGATGTTAATAGAGCAAATGATAATGAAAATGACAAAGGAAAATAGAGGAGAGAGAGAATATAGTGAAAGGAAGAATATAGAATAAGATAGAAATGGAGAAGAAAGTGGCAAAGATAGGAAAAAGGTGAAGTGAAGAAAGATAAGATAGCGAGACACATATGGAAGCAATAGATAGAAAAAAGATAAGTTTTAGTATCAATATGACAATGACACTTCATTTTCTCTCTTTTGATTATTACGAATGTTACACTTGATCACCTTGGAATCTTGGGATGCAACATTCTAGTACAATTTATGTCATTTTTTCAAATTTTTATATTTTCTTTGGTCATGAAATAATTAAACTCTAATTCTCTTATTACATGACTCTTACATCGTTTTGAATTGATGATACTATGTTTCTTTAGTTTATGTCATTTACCCTCTAATTTATATTACATAATTTTAAAACATTAATTTGTTATTATATAAACTTTTTTACCCACATAATTGGTAGTAACTTTCATGGATGCAATTCAATGAGCTCCATCAAAGTTAATATTCATATTTATATTTTAGATATTTTACTTTCTAGGATTTTAGCGTATTTGACGACCAAGGATGTTACACTCAATCCTTTAGTATCTTAAAAAGTAACATTCCTATACAATGTTTTATATATTTTAAGCTTTTTTTAACTTATTTTGGTTATATTGCAATGAAACCATAGTTCTGTACAAGTTTGACTTTCAATTTGTTTAGATCAGATTATATTATTTTGAATGCCCTAATTCTCCTCTAGATTGAACTTTAAATAATTTGTATTTTTTTATATAACATTATCTTAATTTATCTCATTTAGAAATTATATATCTACATAATACAAACATGAACTTTATAATTATTTATGATTATTTATTTGAGTAATTCATTGTATTTCAAAATGATGTCCAATAGAGACAAAACAAACATTGTTGTTACTCCACCAACTTTTTCGAATAAAATATGTATTTTTATATGTTAAAATATTTTTTTTTGAGGGTTTGTCATATTTTATAAATTATTTTTGTTAAGGGCTAATTTGATGATCAAAGATATTACAACTTTATAGTATGATTTATCTAATTTAATTAATTATTTTTGCTTTGGTTGTGTAAGATAACATATGTTCAATTTATCTCATTATATTTTAACATTTATTTTGAAAATATTAAAATAATAATTTATTCCTATTTATTTTTATAAGTCGTAGAAATTTAAAATGAGGTCCAATCCAGCCAAGAAACAACTTACTGAAAATATCTTTACGAGCTCTATCATATTAAATGTTATTTTTCAAAATTTCTAAATACTTTTTATTTAAAGGTTTTCACATGATTTAAAAGACATTAAGATCCTCAATTAAAAATTAAGGATGATACATGTGATTTGCTTGGTATATTGGAATGCAACATCCTAAAACACAATCTTATTTTTTTTGACTTTTTGTTTTATTTTATTATAATACTATGCAACTCTACATTTCTTTTAACGTGATGTTCACATCACTTTCATTTTTTTATATTATATTGCTACAATTTCAATTGATTTAGCTTTAATATATAAACTTACAAAATATTAAATAATATTTTATTATTGTTTATTATTATAATTCTCAGTAACTCTAAATGAGGTTTGATTGACATAAGTAAATATCATTGAACTTACCTATATGACCTCTTTCAAAATAATATTTTACCTTTGAATTTTTAAGAAAAATATTTCAAATATTTTTACATGCTTTATGAACATTTTGATTTACACCTAATTTAAAGATTAAGGATGTTACACTTGATCCCATCTATATATTGTAAAATAACTTTTTTATAAAATTTATTCATCTCTCCAATTTTTTTTATTTGATTTGAAGATTTTTTTTTGGAAACTTAGAATCTTCTCTGTTATGACATTTACATAACTTTTGTTGTGTTTTATTTTACTATTTCAATTTATATCAATCCAACTTGAAAACGAATCTAATAAATATGAATGTAATAATTTATTGTTGTTTATGCTTATTTACTTTTGTAATGTTGTTGTAAATGAGATATTATGGAGACAAAATAATGTTATTAGAGTTGTCTCGATGAGGTCTATCAAATTAAATATTTATTTTTACTTTTTCATTCGTTTCATTTTCAATTATTTTAGCTTGATTTTGGAGATATTTCCATTTAAATTTAATTTGATGATCAAAGATTTTACAGTTGACTGCCATGGTATCTTGGACTTTAACATTAGCTCTATATATATTATGGCATGACCACTACATTGCTTTGATTAGATTATATTATAATGTCTAAATTTATCAACTTTTAACTTTAATAAAAATTTACTTAACATTAGAAAAGTTATTTTTGTTCATTAATACTTGTAATTCATTGTTATTCCATATGAGGTTTGATCGAGAAGAAACAAACATCATTCCTGTTGTCACGATGAGCTCTATTCAAACAAATATTCATTTTTACTTTTTAGAATATTATATTTTACAAACTTTTCACATATATTATGAGACATTTTAGTTCATATCTAATTTCATGATTAAGGATGTTACACCCCATTACTACATTGGAATATAACTTTCTCATACGGTTTATCTAAATTATTCACACTTTTTGTTTGATTTCCTGATTTTACTATTTAACTTCATATCTTCTCGCATGGAACATTTACATCACTTTGATCTAGCTATATTATAATTCTTCTATTTATCTCATTTCAACTTTAAATGAATAATTTAATATTATTTATTATTATTTTGTTTTGTAATTCATGGTAATTCTAATTGAGATTTCATTGAGGCTAATAAAAATTTACTTCATTCAACTCGACCAACTCTATATAACTAACATTCATTTTTATATTTTTAAATAAAGTGTTTTGACAAAATTCAGAAGTCTTTTTCATTTGTTTTTGTCGTGATGATTGGGCATTGACACGATACCTTCATAATGTCATGGATTTTAACCTTAGCTCTATTTCTATTATCAAGTGAATGTTACACTGCTTTGATTTCGATAAATTATAGTGGTCGAATTTGTCCCATTTCAATTTTAATATAAATTTCATCGATATCAATATAATAAATTTTGTTTCTTTATACTTAGTTTCCTCATCATAATTCCAAGCAAGGTGCGATTATGTTTAAAAAAATAATGATGGATTCATTTCAATGAGCCTATCCAATTAAATATTCATTTTTTAATTTCAAAATATTTTATTTTCCCTACTTTTAACAATCTTTTTGAGATATGTTTATGCATACTTGATTTGATTGTGGGGGATGTTATAATTGAAGTTTATCTTATCTTGTATGAAATTTTTGCGATGCAATTTAGTTCATTTCTTCAAATTTCTAATCATTATTTCATTATATCTTATAAGACTCCAACATTGTTATTATGTGACCTCTATTTTTTTTTATTTAGTGATATTATACTATATTAATTTTTTTAACCATTTCAACTATATTGTAAAATTATAATATTTTGAAATAGTTATTTGTTTTTATCTATGATTGTTAAATTAGAATTTACTAGTAATTTAAAAAATGCTTGATTAACAAGAATATAATGTTGTTAGACACATGTGGGATGAGCTATACTCAATTAAATATTTATTTATATATTTTTAAATACTTAAAGTTATAAAAATTAATATTGAATTTGTTATTATGCATTAAGATGAGTCCAACAACTTTTATTTCATAAAACAAAAATCATAAAAATAATAAGTTTTTTTACTAAAAATAAAATAAAATTAAAGCTGAAATTATATAAATTGAAGAAATACAATATAAATAAATTAAAATGATGTAAAAGACACCTAAGTGGTGAATAAGAGTTTCATGATAAAATAGTAAAATGTAGGTGAAAGAACTAAACAAATAAGAAATTGTATAATAAATTAGCATTCAAAGAAACTAAGGAGATAAATAGTAGCATCTTTGATTATCAAATAAAGTACAAATGAAGTGCTTCATAAATGATTCCAACAATCATGAAAGAAAAATATTCAAGAAATATAAAAAAATTAATATTTACTTTAATAGAGATCATTGAGTTGAGTGTAATGATATTTATTTCATCTCAATACATTTGCAGTTTCTACCAATTATCAAAATAAATAAACATATATTATATAAATTACTATTTTAATATTTCGTTAAATCTAAAATAAGATAAATTGTATAAATGTAAGATAAATAAATAAAAAAGATGCAAAGTTCTCAAACTAGAGCACTATTGTTTCAATGTAATATAACAAAAACTGGACTGAAACAGTTGAGGGAATACAATAAATTATGTCAAAAAGTTATACTCTAAGATACATGGAGATTTAGTGCGACATACATATTTGTGAAATGAAGTAAGAATAAAAAGGTCTCTTACAGTATGAAAAATCCATATAATTTATAATATTTATAAAATATATTGAAATTAAGTTGTAGTTAGATAGTACTCATCCGAGAAAGTCTAATAATATTTTCTTTATCACTATTATGGCTTGGTTAAAATTACAGTAAATTAACAAAATAAATGACATTAATAATAATAAATTATCACTTCAATATTAAGTAAATGTATATAAAATAAAAAATTAGGTAAATTAAAACAATATAACATAACTAAATAAAGATTATATATTGGTCACGTGAGAGTAGAGTTATAGTTATATAGTAATATAAAAAAATTGAAGTGAAAAGTGTGCAGTTTGTCAAATTGTATGGGAAAGTTGCATTGTAAGATACTAAGGAGGTCAACTGTAACATTCTTGATCATTAAAAGAAGTACAAATCATAAACCTTATAAACTATGAACAAATTATAGAAAATAAAATATTTTAGAACTCATAAAAATAATTATTTAGTTAGATAGAGTGCTTTAATACAAATCTAAAAATATTTGCCCCAGCATAATTATACCTCATTTGAAATTATTGGAAATTATCAAATTAAACAAGCTTAAATAATAATAAAGATTTATTTTAATATTTTTTAAATATATATTAAACCTAATATAAGAAAAATTGATGCAATATAGTACTACCAGAATTAGGCAATATAAAGTCCACATGAAAGGAGATTTATAGTTGCATTCTAATATAAAAAAATTATGGTGAAACATTTGAATAAATGAGAATATGTATAAGAAACCAGCACTCCAAGACACTAAGGAGGTCTTAAGTAACATCCATAATAATCAAATTAAGTATGAATAAAAAAAACTCATAAAGCTTAAGGAAGTAGTACAATATAAATATTTAAATCTTTAAAACTATAGGGATCATCATATCTTATCCAGTTACAATTGTTTTGTCTCAATGGAACATCATTCAGAATGACAACATATTGCCAAAATAAATAAGCATGAATAAAAAATCTTTTTTAATATTATGTAAAGACTTATTATAATTTAAATAAGATAAATTGTAATAATACCACATAGCAAAATAAAAATGATGTAAAGACCACACGAGAGGAGAAATAAAGTTAGTAATATGACAAAATCAAAGAGAAATATTTAAAAAATTGATGTGAACTGTATGAGAAATTTACATTTCAAGATACAAAGAAGATCAAGGGTGACATCCATGATTGCCAAAGCAAGTTTGAGTCAAATTAACTCATAAAAGACATAAAACCAAAGAAATAAGCTATTAAAAAAATATATAAATATGACTTATTGAAGCAATGCAACATAACCAATTAAAAAAGTTGTAAAGGCCACACAAGGGAAGGTTGAAAGTTAAATAATAATATAACCAAATGATAGTGAAAAATTTCAACAAAAAGAGACAAATTATACCAAAATTTCACATTCCAAGATATTGAGGAGATCGAAGATAATATCATAGGCTAATAGAATATAAAATATTTAGAAAATTAAAAATTAATTTTTTAAATATAGACATCATCCAAAAAAGTGCAATGATGTTTATTTTGTCATAATCAAACCACATTTAGAATTACAACAAATTACCAAAGTAGATAATCATAAATAATAGTAAAGTATTATTTCATTATTTTGTAAATACATAATAAAGTTCAAATAAGGTAAATTAAACAAATGTAATATAACCTAATCACGGAATTATAAAGTTCTAATGGGAAGATAATTGGAGTTTCACCATAATTAAACTTATTAAAGAAAAACATTTAATTATTATGTAAATTATATAAAAGAGTTGTATTCTAGGTTACTAGAGAGGTTGAGTGTAATATGAATTAAATTTAAATTATATAAGAATAAAAAAGGCTTATAAAGAAAGCTAATTTTGAAAAAAAATATATCTTAAAACATATGAAATAAATTTTTAATTGGGTAAGACATCATCGATATGAGTCTAAACATATTTGTTTCTTCTTGAATATATCAAATTTTGTAATGCTTTACATTATCAGAGAACAAAAGTATAAATTATGTTATATTACTATTATAAGATTGATTAAATGTACAATTATGTTGAAATGAGATAAATTGAAGCAATATAATATAGCCATTCAAAGTGATCTAAGGGCAACATGAGAGGATATCTAGATTTATATACAAATCTAAGAAATGTAAAGTAAAAAATTAAAAAGATCAAATGTTTCATTCTCGATTTTGAACTTAAGTACAAATTGATGTTACATAAAGCATTCCAAACAAGTAAAAGGAAAAATATTCGAAAAAACAAATAATTATTTAATTTCATACAGGTCATCAAAATGACCCCAATGACATTTGTTGTGTCTTGATAGACATGACTTTGATTTTCTTATGGTATTTTTAATATTAAATAAATTTAGACTAAAGTTGAAATTAGATGAATTGAAGCATCATATTTAAGCAAAATCATATCAATGTAAGGCCAGATGATTAAAGGTTTAGAGATACAAAGTAATATAACTAAATCAACATAAAAATAGAAGAATTAAAAATAAATTTTATAGACAAGTTACATCAAAATATATGTAGAATATCTAGAGTGATATTCTCAATCCTTAAAGAAGACATTAATCAAAATTATTCTTAAAATGTGTTAAACCATAGAAACTAAAATCTTTAAAAATTTAAAAATCAATATTTAATTTCATAGCGCTAACTAAGAATGGTCCACTGACAATTGTTGGTCCTAATTAGTCCTTTTTTGAATTAGTATCAACTACTTCAGTTAAAAAGCATAAATAATAGTAAAAAATAGTTTTTTATGTTAATTTAATATATATTAAATTTCAAATGAGATGAATTGAAATAACATAATTTAACTAAGTCAATGCCATATAGTGGTCAAAAGTGAAGAGATTTAGAGTTAACTAGAAATATAACCATTTTAAAGTATAAAAGATGTTGACAAGAGATAAGTTGTACAAGAATATTGTATACCATGACATCAAGGAGATTTAGTGTATCATCTTTAATGATCAAATAAAGTACAAATCAAGAAGTCTTGAAAATATTTCTAAAGCATTAAAAAGTAATATCTTTAAATATCAAACAATGAATATCTAAAAAAATGAATCAATATTTATTTCATTTCGATAAGACCTCATTAGGAAATACTACAAATTATAAAAGAGGATATGCAAAAATAATAATAATTTATTATTTCAAATTATAGTAAAGATATACTAAGTCTAAAAGCAATTATATTTAAGTAATTAAACATTATGAAACTTAAAGTGTTGTACACGTCACACAAGATGAAATTTAGAGTTTCGTAATAATATAACTTAATCAATGAAAATAATTTAAAGAAATGAGATAAAGTTTATGTAAATGTTGCTCTTTAATACACTAAGGAGATTGAGTGTAACTTCATCAATCATCAAACATGGTAAAAATATAATTTTCTCAAAAGCTTTGCAAATTTCTTACAAATAAAATTTTTAAAAAGAGTGATATGAATATAGCACAAAAGAAAGGTCATGGAGATGAGTCCAACATCATTTCTTACTTAAAAATTTAAAATCATTTAAAATTATTATGAATTTACAAAACAAAAAAGAATAAATTACAATAACTTTTTTTTACATTAAGTAAAAAATTACTAAATATAAAATAACATAAATTAAGTGAAAGTGTTATGACAAAATATAAGCGACACAAAGTTTGGTCAAGAGGAGACTTTGAGTTCCATTGTACTATAACCATGTCAAAATTAAAACTTTGAAGAAATAAGAAAAATTTTTTGGTGAACCTGAACTACAAGCTACTAAAGAGATCAAAATATTGTGCTAATTGAAATGTCCAATAAAGTTTTTTCTATTTCAATCAGTCAACATTTTCAATTACAATAAATTACTTAAATAAAATATTAAATAAGTATAAATTAATATATTAACATTAAATAAATAAATAAATATATATCTATTAAATTAAAAAATTATACAAATTGAAACAATGTATTATAACCAAATAAAAAAGTTATAAAAGGTCATATGAGAAGATACTTGGCAGGTACAAAAGAATTGAAGTGAAACATTAGGGAAATAGTGTAACTTTTATGAGAAAGCTGCATTTTTAGAAACTAAGTAAAGCATAAAAATCATTATAGGTGGTATGAATCTAAATGTCTAAAAAAAATGCAAAAATAACAATAATAAATATTTTCAAAGAAAGAAATGAATATTTGATTTGAAGGAACTTGCCAACAAAAATCCAATGACATTTTTTTTACCTCTACCTGACCTCGCTTCCAATTTTAACAAATTACCAAAGAAAACAAATATAAATAATAATAAATTATTTTTTTAACATTATGTAATTAAAAAAACTCAAATAAGATAATTTGAATCATTATGAAATAATAAAGTAAAATTGTTATTTTGATGATGCAATAAAAGAATTATGACTTATATTAATATAACCAAAAAAACGTGTAGCTTTTTAAGAAGTCAGATAAATTATATGATAAAATTACATCACAAAGTCCTTAACAAATCTAGAGAAACATCCTTGATGATTAAGTTAAGTACAAATTGAAATATTTTATAAAGGATTTCAAAGAAATAAAATAAGTAATATTTAATGAATAAAAAATGAATAACATTTAATAAGAAAAACTTGTTACATTGAGTACAATAATGTTTGTTTCATATCAGTATAAGTAAACTTTTATTTACAACAAATTACAAAAATTAATAAGCACAAATAATAACAAATTATTTTATCAACATTAAGTAAAAATATTATAAAGATGAAATAGTTAAACTGAAGAAAAAACATAATGAAATTAAAGCAATGTAATTGTCACATGAATGGAGATTTAAATTACATGGTAGTATTATTAAATCAAAGAAAAATAATTGAAGAAATATGACAAATTATATTAGAAGGGTGTTGCATTCTACGATACTAAGTAAATTAAGGGCAACATGCTCAATTGCAACAAAAAGGTGCCAATCAAAAAAATTTGTAAAGCATGCCTAAAAAAATATTTAAAAAACATAAAAATTAAAAAGTAATTTGATAATGCTCATTGAGATGACTCTGGAAATATTTCAGTACTCTCGATTGAACCTAGTTTGTTTGATGATTAAGATGATACAAATGAAAATTGTTTGATCTTGATCAGACCTAGTTTGGAATTATCAAGAATTGTTAAGGCAGATAAGTATAAGTAAAAATAATTCCATTTTTAATAATAAGGAAATAAATATTAAAGATAAATGAAGAAATATTGAAGCAATTTAATCTCATCGAATCAAGGTAATGTAAAGGATTCATGAGAAAAGATTTAAAGTTACATAGTAATATAAACTAATCAAAGTAAAATATTTGAGAAAATGAGAAATTATTTTGAAAGGTTACATTTGAAGATACTAAGGAGATATATTATAACATCCCTTACCATCAAAAACATTTTTAAATGAAAATCTCATAATGCATGAAAAAATGATAAAAAGATTATTGAAAATTATAAAAATGAATGATTAATTAGATAGAGCTTGGCCTTGATCATCCAATGACATTTGTCTCTTCTCAATCGAGCATTACTCCATGTTACATCATTCCAGATAAGTAAAAATGAATAAATAAAACAATTTGTTATTTTACAATGGGGAAAATACATATTTGAGTTGCCAATGAGATAAATTCAAGCAATATAGTATAACCAAATCAAAGTGATGTAATAGGCAAGGTTTTTTAAAGTAATTATGTTGTAATAAATTTAAAAATCTTTCGAAATAATATTTTTTTAAGAAACCTAAAAAACCATTTTTAAATGGATAAACCTCATAGGGATGAATCAAGGTTTGTATGATTCATCTCTAATAGATCTCATTTGTTATTTCTATGAATTTCCAAATTAAATAAACAAAAATGAATAATTGAAATATTATTTTAATATTTAGTAAGTACAAGTTAAAACTAAAATGTGTTAATTCTATTCATTATAATTTAACCAAATAAAAATAGCATAAAAGGCATAGGAAAGGAGAATATTATTTTCATTATAATAAAACCAAATGAAAATAAAATTTTTAAGAAATATTATAAATTACATGAGAAATTTGATATACAACAAGTAGTATTTGCTAAAATAAAATAATTAAGAAAAATTAAAAGTGATATTTAATTAGATACAGCTCATTGAGAGTACTACAATGATATATGTTTTCTCTAAATAAAAAAAAATTTCAAAATATTTCATAATTACTAAATTAAATAAACATACAAATAATAAATTACTATTTTTATGTTAAGTAAACACATATTAAAGCAAAAATGGTTTAAATTGAAGCAATATAATATTTCCAAATGAAAGTGATGTAATTGCCACAAAAGAAGAGACTGAGTTAAAATGTTATATAACCAATTGAAAGCAACAAAATGATAAGAAATAGATAAATTTTGCTAAAAATTGTATTCCAAGATAATAAAGTGGTCGAGTGTGGTAATCTTTATTTTTAATTCAGTCACAAATAAAAATATCTCATAAAACATACACAAATAGGAGATAATAAAATATATAAAAGTACAAAAAAGAATAATTAATTAAATATAACACATCTAGATAATTCTAATGAATTTTGGCATATCTAAATCAAATCGAATTTAGAATTTCTACCAATTATAGAAGTAAACAAGAAAAAATAATAACAAATAATTACTTTTTTACGTAAATATAATTAAAGCTAAATTAAGACAATTTGACGCAATGAGATATAACCAAGTCAAGGACACAATGGTAAAAAGAATGGAGAATTAGTGTTAAATAACATGATAACAAAATCAAATTAAAATATTGTTAGAAATGTTTAGTGAACCACACCAAAACAATAGAAAATAAATTATTTAAATATATATATATGTAAATTCAACTATATATATGTAAATTAATATCTAATTGTATAAAGCTTATTAAGATGTGTCTAATGATATTTTTTTCATCTCTATCAATACTCATTTAAAATTACTACAAATTTAACAAATAATAAGCACTAATTACAACAAGTTATTCTACAAACATTAATTAAATATTTATTAAAGCTAAACTAAGATAAATTAAACTAATATAAAATCACCAACTCAAAGGCATGTAAGGTTACATGAGAGAAAATTAAAGTCACACACTAATATAAACCAATGAGAACAAAAAATTTAAAGAAATTTGATAAATTATGTAGAAAAGTTATACAATGAGACAATATGGTAATCCAGTGTAGCAAACTCCATTATCTAATAAAGTATGAAATGAAATGTTTGATAAGGTATTTTATGAAATGTCCAAAAAAGGGATAGAACTTGTTGAGATGAGTTTAGTGACATTTGCTTCATCTCGATAAGACTTTGTTTGGAAATATCATTGTTAAAATAGATAAGAATAAATAATAAAAATTTCTTACTATATATTACATTAATATATACTAAAGTAGAGTTGAGTAAAGTGAAGCAACATGAAGTATCCAAATAAATGATATGTAAATGTCATATTAGGAAAGAACTACAGTTACGTAGTAAAGTATATAGGGAGGTTACATTCTGTGATACTAGAAAGATGAAGCGTAACCTCCTAAGTTGGTCAATTTTTATATGAATCAAAATGCCTCATTAAATATGTCAAAACCATGAAAAAGGAAAAAATCTAGCATTATAAAAATTAATGATAAATTGGATAGAGCAATTAAGGTTAGTCCAAATAGTTTGTTCTTCATTTCACGGAACATTATTGAATTACTTCGAATTATAAAAAGAAATAAAAATAAATAATAATAGATTATTTTTTTAATATTAAGAGAATATATATATGAAAGCTAAAAATACTTAAATTGAAGAAATATAATATAACCATTCAAAGAAATGTAATTGTCACACAAGATGATATTTAGAATTACTTATTAAGAAAAAATATAAAAAAATTGATAAGGAATTGGATAGAGCTCGTTGAGATGAGCCCAGTGATATTTACCTCATCTTGATCACACCTTGCTTCAAATTTTTATGAATTACAAAATTAAATAAGAATAAATAATAATAATTTATTAATTAATAAATATTAAGTAAACATATTGTAAACCTGAAATGAGATCAAATGAAAAATATAAAATATCCAAATTGAAGCAATGTAAAGGATCTAAGAGAGAAGATTTAAACTTACATAATAATATAACAAAATTAAAAAAGATATGAAAAAATTAGATAATGTATGTGGCCAAGTACCATTCCATAAGACTAATGAAATTAAATAAGACATCATCAATTGTCAAGACATTTACAAATAAAAATGACATATAAAGCACATTTAAGGTATAGAAAAAATATTTAAATATATTACAGGAATAGTTAGTTGAATAGGTCTCATCAAGATAGCTCTAACAAAATTTTTTCTCGATCAAACAACTTTTAAAATTATTGCATGTTACTAAAATAAATAAAAGAAGTTAATAAATTATGTTTTTAATGTTAAGTAAAAATATCATAAAATAGAAATAAAATAAATTTGGAAAATGTAATATAAGAAAATGAAAGCTATCGAATGACACATTAATTGTTTTAGAGTCACATAATAATGTAATAAAATCAATGTGAAAGAGCTAAAAAAAAAAGACAATGTTTGAGAGAAAGTTACATTGAAAGAAATTAAAAAGATCAAGTGTAACAACCACAATCATCAAATCAGGTATTATCCTAAGCATCTTATAAAACAAAATAAAATCTTGGAAAATAAAATATTTATTATTTTCAAAATAATCATTTGATTATGTAGAGAACATTAGAACTAGTTTGATGATGTTTATTTCATCCCATTTAATTATCAATAGGAATTACTTTGAATTACTAAAAGAAATAGGTTATCAGATTTTGGGTAACATAATAATATAACAAAATCAATAAGCAAAATTTGAAGCGAGATAAATTACAAAAGAAGTTTGCATTCGACGATACTAAGGGGATTGAATGTAGCATTTTCACTCATTAAATAAAGTTTCACTCAACATTTCTCATAAAGTTAACCAAACACTAGAAAATAATTTAGTCATAAATATAAAAACAAAATTTAAATTCATGAAGTGCATTTATATGAGTCAATGATGCCTTTTTTCTTAATCAAAACTTCTTTGAAATTTTGATTAATTAACAGAGTGATTAATGATAAATAATAATAAAGTTTCCTTTTAATATTGAATAAATAATTATTATTGATGAAATGTGATAAATTGAAATAATGTAATAAAATCAAATCAATACAATTAATTTTAATAAGAGAGTCAATTTTGAGATGCAATGGTATAACAAATTTAAAGGAAAACTTTGAAGGAATTAGATAAATTATTTAAGAAACATGCATTCTATAAAACTAAGAGATTCTTGTATCACGCTCATAGTCAAATAATATACGAATCAAAGGATTTCATATACTATGTCAAAATCAAAGTAAATAAAAATGTTAAAAAATATGAAAAATAATATCTAACTATATAGAACACATCAAGACAAGACCAATGACATTTTGTTTATCTCTATAAAAAAATGTTTAGAATTGCAACAAATTTCAAAAGTAAATAAATATTAATAAAATTTTATTTTAGCATTAACTAAATTTATATTAAAGCAAAAATAGGATATATTGATGCAATATAACATAAAAAAATAAAAATAATGTGAAGATCAAATGATAAGAGTGTTAGATCTGCATAGTAATACAACTAAAAGAATGTGAAAATTTTGAAAATTGAGATGACATATATGAGAAAGTTAAATTCTAAAATATTAAGAGATCAACTGCAACATCTTCAATCTTTGAATAAAATGCGAATTAAAATGTCTTATAAAACATGCCTAAACCATACAAATAATATATTTAAAAACAAACAAGTGATCATTTAATTTTATAAAGCTCATTAGGAGATGTCCAATGACAAGTTTTCATTTACATCAAAGGTCATTTCAAATAACAACGAATTATTAAGATAATTAAGCATAAATAAAGTGTTATTTTAGTGCTAAATTAATATAGATAAAGGCATAATTAAGATAAACTAAATCAATGTAATTTATAAAAGTAAAAGCAATGTCGAGATCTCATGAGTGAAGATTAAGATGTTTACTATAATATATTAGAATCTTTGCAAAAAAGGTTTAAATAAAATAAGAAATACTATATATGAAAGTTTCATTCTAGGATACTTAGGGCATTAAACATAAAATCTATGATCATCAAATTAGGTATGAATTAAAAAGACTAATGAAGTATGATAAAACAATAAAAAGGTAAAATATTTTGAAATATAAAAATAAATATTTAATTGGATGAATCCTGTCGATAAGGGTCCGACAACATTTCTTTCATCTAACTTGTTAAAAAATAAATATCTAATTGCATGAGATTTGCTTAATATCTTACAACTTTCTTTTTTAAATTCACTCAATTTCTAAAAGTTTATACTTTTATTTCATTATATTACGATAGAATTTTGAATAAATTTTTGTGTAACCCTTACATTGCTT
The DNA here is from genome assembly GCA_023846275.1 of Vanilla planifolia. Classification (NCBI taxonomy): domain Eukaryota; kingdom Viridiplantae; phylum Streptophyta; class Magnoliopsida; order Asparagales; family Orchidaceae; genus Vanilla; species Vanilla planifolia. The sequence continues at coordinate 133,585 of JAIUJO010000354.1, forward strand.
TGTGTTTATTATATTACATTCTATCAAATTATAACAATTAACTTTTAATACATATTTACTTAAAATTAAATAGATTTTTTTTTACTTTTTATCTTTTTTTATTTCAATAATTCATTGTAATTATCCAAGGTCTGATCTTGATGAAACTATTATATGGGAGTATCCAAAAGGGTTCTTTCTTGTTAAATATTTCATTTTCTATGGTTATGAAATATTATGGGATATTTTGATTCATACCTAATTTGATGATTGAGGATGTCACACTAAAACTTTCTAATATCTTGTAATGCTACTTTATTACATAAGTTACCTAATTTTTATAAAAACTTTTTTATATTGTTTTATTCTACATCTTAAATTTAACTCATTTTACCTTTATTATATATCTTTTAATATTAATAAGCTAATTAATATTATTTATAATTATTTACATTCATAGCTAAAAGCAATTCTAAATAAGGTGCAATGGACATAAAAAATGTTGTTGGACCCATCTTAAATAGAACAAATAAATTTAATATTATTTTTGAAAATTTAAATTGTTAATTTTCCATTGTTTTCAAATTCTTTGTGAGAAATTTCAATTTTGACTTGATTTGATAATTAATGGTGTTACATTTGATATCCTTGTTATTTTTTAATGCAATTTTCCTATAAAGTTTTCCATTTCTTTTCAAAGTTTCCTGTTCAATTTATATATATTGCTATTTAATCAAATTCTAATGTTATGTGACTTTTACATGTCTTCTAGTTTTGTTATATTGTAATGCTTTAATATAGATCGATTTATCATTAATATATATTTACATAATATTCGAATTATAATTTATTATTATTCATGCAAATTATTATGACTCTTGATTTGTTGATTAAGGATGTGACACTCGATGCACTTAATGCCTTTGAATGTAAGTTCTTATAAATTTATCTCATCTTCTAAAATTTATTGAAATTATTTTGCTATATTACTATAAAGCCTGAGCTCTTCTCTCTTGTGACCATTACAACTCTTTGTTTTTCTTATAATGCATTTCTTAAATTTGTTTTTTTATCACTTTCATAAATATTTACTTACTACAAAAATAATAATTGGTCATTTTTTATGCTTATTTATTTTGATAATTTACAATAATTTCAAAAAATATCAAATGGATATGAAACAAATGTCATTGGACTCATCTCAACTAACTTTAACAAAATTAAGAATTAAATTTTATTTTTAAAAATATTTTTACTTTTTAATGTTTTTACACACTTTTTGATTCATTTATTTTTATTTTATTTGATGATCATGGATGTCACCTTTGAACTCCATAGAATCTTAAAATCAAACTTTCTTATACAATTTATCACATTTCTTAGCATTTTCTAGTTTTAGTTAACTATTTTCCTATGAAACTCTAATTTTCTCTTGTGCAATATTTACATTATTTTGATTGTTTAGATTGTGTTACTTCAATTTATCACATTATTTTTATCATATGTAAAATTAATGATAAAATAATAATTTTTATTTATTATGCTTTTAATTTTGATAATTTTAAGGAATTTGAAGTGAGGTCAAATAAAGAGAAAACAAATATCACTGGACTCATCTCTATGAGCTCTATCCAATTAAAACTTTATTTTTTATATTTTTAAAATATTTTATTTTCTATACTTTTAGGTCACTTTACTATTCATTTTTATTAGTGAATCAATTGTTGATCAATCATGTTACACTCAAAATCAACATTTTGCAATGCAACATTCGTATATAATTTCTATCTTATACATAATTTTTTTAGTTTTTGATTTGGTTACAATATTATTAAAGCTCTATATCTGCTATCAAGTGACCTTTACATTTATTTTATTTGGTTATAAGAAATTTCTAAAATTTTACTTATTTCAACTTTTATATATATTTGTGAAATGTTAAAATAATAATGTATTGTTTTCATGCATATTTAATTTGCTAATTTAAACTAATTCACAACTAGGTCTGATTGAGTTGAAACAATATTAGTTGACAAATCTAAATGGGCTTTATTTAATTGAATATTAATTTTTTTATTTTATTAGTTATTTTGATTCATTACTTTTTTATGGTCAAGAATGTTACACTCGTTCTAATTAATATCTTTGTATACAACTTTGTCCATTAAACTACATAATTTCTTAAAATGTTTCTCTTCTATTTTATTAAACTATTTTGTAATTTTAAATATTCTATTTAACCTTTAAATAATATTAATTTGGTTATATTTCTTTGCTTTAATTTAACATTTTTCAAAATGAATATATTTTTTCTTAATATCTAAATAATAATTCATTATTATTTACATTTATTTATTTCTATAATTCTCAATAATTCCTAATGAGGTCTAAATCAAAGAAAACAGATGTCGTTGGACACATCTCGTTGAGCACTTTTCTATTAAATATCTATTTTTACAATTTTTTAAAATTTTCATTTTAATGTTTTTAGGATGCTTTTTTAGGCTTTTTGATGCATACGTAATTTTGTTATCAATATTTTATGCTTGATCTCCTTAATATCTTAGAATATAGCTTTATCACATAATTCTTATCATTTTTTGAAAAATTTTATTTTTATTTGATTATTTTACTATGTAACTTTAACTCTTCTATCATGTGACCTTCCTATCACTTTGATTTGGATATATTATATTATTTCTATTCACCTTATTTTAGTCTTATCATATGTCTAACAAATATAAAGTAAATACTAATTAATATTTACACTTTTTTGTATACTAATTCATAGTAAATCTAGATGAGATCTGATGAGGAACAAATAAACATCATTAGACTCCTCTCGATGACCACTATGCAAGTAATTTTTCTTTCTTATATTTTTTAAATTTTTTATGTCTAATGGATTTGTTGCACTTTTTTAGACATTTTCATTCATTCCTGATTTGATGATAGAGGATGTTATGCTCAATCTCTTGAGTTTTTGAAATTTAACGTTCTTATACAATTCATCTCATTACCTCAATGTTATATTTTTAATGTGTTATACTACTATAAACTCCAATTCTTGTACTATTTGATAATTACAAGACCTTTAATTAGTTATATTATGTTGCATAAATTTATCTCATTTTAGCCTTAGTATATATCCTCTTTATTTCACATTTATATTTTATTTTTAGTTAAGCTTTTTTTATTTAGTAATTTCTACTAATAACAAAAAATGTTAGATCATGATAATAAAAATGACATTAGACTCATCTTGAAGAAAAAAATAATTCTATATGTTTTATGACATATTTTGATTCATATATATTTTGATGATTAAGGAGGTTATACTAGATCTACTTAGCATATTAGAATGCAGCTTTCCTATTTAATTTCTCTTTTATTCAAATATTCTTCTTTGGTATATATATATATATATATATGATAATGAAACACTAATTCTTTTCTTCCATGACTACTACATGTCCTCAATAAATATTTAATTGTTATTTAAAAATAATTTACTATTATTTACTCTTATTTACTTTAAGAGTTAGTGATAATTGGAGATGTGTTCTCACTAAGATTAAAAAAATGTTATTTAACTCATCACGATGAGCACTATGTAATTAAGTATTCATTTTAATATTATTTATATTTTTTTCAAAAGTTTTGGCATACTTTAAACTATAAGTTGATCATATTTAATTTGATAATCAAAGATGTTATATTTATTTTTTTTATTATCTAAAACAAATTTTGTAAATGTGTTTGCTCTTATCTCATTATAGTATAATAGATCAATTTTTCTCATTTAAGCTTTAACATATTTCTACGTAATACTGCATTAGTAGTTTATTATTTTTTAAGTTAATTTAGTTTTGTAATTTTTTATATTTCCAAACTTGATCTGAAGGAGGTGAAACAAAGGCCATTGGACTTCTATCATTGCTCTCTATCCAATTAAATATTCATTCTATTTAAATATTTTATTTTTTATAGTTTTGGAGCAGTTTGTGACGCATCCTTATTTATACTTTATTTGATGATCAAGAATACTATACTTGATCTCCTTAATGTAACTAAAACCAACTTTCTTGCACAAATTATCTTATTTTATTCAAATCTTTTCCTTTGGTTTTGTAATAGTACAAGGGAACTCCACTTCTCTTATGTGATCGTTACATCTCTTTGGTTGATTTATATTACATTGCTTCTAATTATCTTATTTTTATTTTAATATATATATTTACTTATTATTATTACTATTATTATTTAAGTTTATTTTTTTGTTATTTATAGTAATTCAAAACTCAATGTAATCAAGATGGTACAAACGATGTTGGATTCATCCACATGGGCTCTATCAAATTAAATTGATTTCCATAATCTTAATTATTTTTTCTAGAATTTGTTACACTTTACAAGAAACTTTGACTTAAAATTATTTCAAAATCAAAGATGTTATGCTTAATCTCTATAGTATATTGGAATGTAGCATTCTACAATAATTTATCTCATTTCTTTAAATTCTCTTCTTTAACTTTGTTATGCTACTATCTAGTTCTAAATCACTTCTTCTATTCTTCTCCTTTTAGTTTTAATAAAAATTGACTTTAATATTATAATATTAATTTTTAATTTTTATAATTATTTCATTTTGTAATTCGTAATAGTTCCAAATGAGGTCTGATTGAGATAAACTAGATGTCATGATCTTATAAAGCTCTAAACAAATAAAATTTATTATTGTTTTTAAATGTACTATTTTCATATATGTTGGCATGTTTTATGATATATTTTGATTCTTACTTGATTTGATGATCAAGTGTGTGGCATATAATCACTTCAGTGCTTGGAATGCAACTTTATCATTCCCTTTCACTCATTTCTATCAATATTTTGATTTAGTTTAGTTATATTACTTTGAAGCTCTAACATGTAATTGGGAAAAAATTAACATCCTTAGACTCATCTGATTGAGCTCTATCTAATTAAATACTAATTTCTTATATTTTTAAATATTTTTTATGACTCTTACATTTTTTATGTGGTATTTTTATTTGAGCCTAATTTGGTAATTGAAGATATTACATTACATCTCCTTTGTATCTTGGTATGTTAATTCACTATACTATGTTTCTAATTTTATAAAAACTTTGACTTTTATTTGGTTATAGTATATTGAAAGTCAAATTATTTTCTTATGCAACCTATAAATCTCTTTCATTTGATTATATTATATTTCTTTAATTTATAACATTTTAGCTTTATAATATATCTACTTAATTTTAAAATAATAATTTATTATCATTTACTTTTTGACTTTGATAATTCATAGTGGTTTTAAACAAAGACTAATGGTTATGAAACAAATAATTTTATACTCAACTCAGTTAACTCTATCAAATTAATGATTAATTTTATAATTTTTTTTCTTGTATTTTTTAAAATGTTTTTGTTCATACCTCATTTGAAGATATGAGGTCAACTATATGAGCACAAGTTGGCTAAGGGCTATTTTAAACTTTTGGGGATGTCATATATTATATTTGATGACCCAAAATAGCTTTGACAATAGTCTAATGGGTAAAAAAAAATTAAAGAACTTTATAGAAAATAATAATATTTAAAAATAATGTAGTTCAAATAAATGGGTAAACAATTGTGGGGGAAAACTTTGGAAGACAACTATTAATAAATGTTGAAAAACAATTATAGAATTTGAAAGACTAAAATCGAAATTTAGCACCTTAAGAAAAGATATATTGCAAAGGAAAAAAATAGATAAGTTTGTTAAGGAATTACAAAGAAAACTAAGTTGCCAACAAAAATGATGTGAAAGTTCACTTGGAATTAATAACTCGAAAGGAACCAAAATATCACATATGAAGTATTTCTATTTTTGCATATAAGCCATATTATGATAGCATTTAATTGACTACATAAAAAAGAGCTAGATATAAGAGGACAAATTGTAGCAGAAATCGGTAATAATAGTCTTAGATGGAGTTTATTTGGAAGTTTAGAAGTATACATCAATGATGAAGGACAAATATGTTATTCAACAACAAATTATGTCATTCCAACAACAAACATTTTTAATGATATAGAAAATAGCCATAAAACTAGAGGATATGGATCAAATAGGAGAATGCCCACATTGATAACAGATTTGTTGGTAAATTATCATACTTGGTAGTGATCATATATAACATAATTGAACTAGATACCATTAAATTCTTCGCATCATCTATGATTAAAATTATCAAATTTGAAGTAGTATTTAGTGACCAAATTTTAGGAAAAGAGAGGTATATCTCTTGAGTATAACCAGTATAAACATATATCCAAAACCAAAGATGATATTTTATTTATTGCCATGACATGCTTAATTGAAGAGTTTCTAATCCTTATGCTACTACAAGATGTGAGGATTCAGATAATTATTAATTGTTTTCACTATAAAGATATTACCCATTGTGTAATAGAATATGTTAATATAAATGAAATACAAGAAAAGGAAGCAGCTTTATATGTTGCATTTCTAGATTATGATTGGAGAGGAGATTACAGTAGTCATCCAAAAGTTGAAGATGTTGAATTTTTTTCAATGCCATAATATTCCTTATCTCAAAATATCAGCAATTTCCAAGGCATCATGGTACCCCTTCTTTCATTCTCACCCTCACCCTTAACCTTGGATCAAAGAAAATATTCAATCCCTTTTATGATATGGATTGGATTAATTACAGTTCTTATGAATGAATATAGCAAGTTATGGTGGTATGATAGAAAATACCTCAAGTACTTTTATTTTGATAGCTTTTGGTATCCAAACTAAACAAAATTATCAAGAAGGCCACAACTAACATCACTTAGAGTAGAAAGTAATAATTTCACATTGTTAAGAAGAGGAGGAATTAGGGAAAGAGCTATGCTATTGGAGAGCTAAATAAAAAAATAACTAAAGATGCATAGTATCATAAGAAAGCACCAATCCTAAAAAATGGTAAAGATTACTGAACTTGTGGGAAAGAGATGCCACAAATGTATTAAAATAATTTGAAAACATGGAAACCATAGAAAATGACCAATTCATTTAGATGTTTCATGGAGAATAAGTTCAATAATTATTTCATAATTGGGAATTATCATATCCTTAAGATTTTTAAGAAATGTTATAAGTAACAGATAATCCTTCTGATGTTATTAGCAAAATTTGACAAACCATCATAATTACATGCACTAGCCAAGGGCACATAATTATGTAAGATCATTTATGCAAGATTTAAAACATTAATAATAACTAGTTTCATTAATATAGAACCTTCTAGTAAAGATTATTTAAACTTAGCAACACAAACAAATAGAAGATTTAAAGATGACACGTTAAGCAATAATTATTTTAGAAACATTTCTCAACCATTAGGAATAGTAATTAACGTAAAATGGAATGAATCTATAAGTTATAAGAGTATCTTAGGAGTTAATTCTTCGATTATGTTCATCTTTAATTATTTGAAATCAAAATGCATGGAATAAGAACCAAATAAATAAAGTAAAAGCTTTAGTTATTGTCATAAGTGAAGGATACAAGCATACTATGGTTTTAGCATTAGTAAGAGATAATTAAGGAGATCCAAATATTATAAGAAAGAAATACATTGGATAAATTAAGTAAAATGGTTTAGAACTCAAAAACCTCCTACCAAAAATGCAAGTGCATCATTTACAGAGAAATAAGTCATTGCATTACAAATATCAAAATAAGATTGTAGATGGAGAAAACGTAAACATGTATACAAAACTAGACAATAAAGTAGGGTATGATATTATGCAATTTGACATAAATAAGTCCAAATGAGGTAATGATATCTATAGTTATTTAGTTGAGGAAGTTAGACTAAAAATGTAAACCTTGATCTTTCAGATATGAATAACGATAACCATTAGAATTTATATCATGACACCTAATGTCTCTCTAAAAGTTATAAATTTAAAAAATGAGAAAAATAGTATGACCATAAATTTAAAGATTTTAATATTACTAATAAACAAAAGGGTAATGAATGTCAAAAATATTTAATCAAAAGACATCAAACAATATGTACAAAGTTTAACCAACACTTACACAAGTTTTGTTCTAAAACATTAGGATATAATTTAACACAAAATCTTGCAAAAGGCTGTAACATCATTGAAAATAATTTAAAATTAAAGATCAAGACACTTCTTGAAACCATTAGACAGTTGCTCATTAGAACAAAGCTACTAAAGTTTAAGCTACCACAATATAAGTTAAAAGAAAAACACAAATTGAAAATAATACTTCTTTAGACGAAAAAGACTTATTCAACTATATAGAATTTGAATTCATCAATACACAATATAGATAAAATAACTTCATTATAATTATCCATGCATTTTAATTTGACGTTGGTCCGGCCATCACATTTGTCATTATAGTAGATAATGGGGCAGCATCTACTCATGTTGAAATAAAAATGATTCCTCATAAATTTATGAGAACACTGACATACCAAGGAATAATATTAGGTACAACAAAAAATGAAAGAATAATTGATAAAATTCTAACCAATTAGCGTAAAAACGTTTACCATCAAAGGTATCCTATTCCAATGGCATAGTTAAACAAATAAATTTCAACAATGTAGAAATTATAATTTGATTAAAGTTTTTAATAATTTATGATGGGGTGAAACTTCTGAAGATAATTAACTAATAATTTCTAAAAATTTCAACAACAAATTATCTACTCTCCAAGCGGACTCTAAATAAATTAAAATAATTAGTGGATTCTATTTCTAAAAAAGAAATAAAAATATGTGATGTTTCAAAAACCTACATAAATGAGAATAACTTAGCACAATATTGTTATAAAATTATATAAATCTTATAAGAGATGATCCTTTAAAACACTGAAACAAAAACTAGATAACATGCAAACTAAAAAAGTCTACCTCAATTTAGTTATTAATAAAACAAACAAATCCTAACCAAAAAGACTTAGAGGAATATAAAATGCATATTAAAGAATTTTAACAATTATGATTAATTAGGGAAAGCAAGAGCCTTAATGAAATTACTTCATCTATAGTTAGAAAACAATTATGAAGTAATACAAGGAAAGACTTGAATGTCGTTTAATTATAAATGATTAAATGATAATACCATAGTTAGTTATTATATTATGCATAGCAAACAAAATCCACTACATAGAAATTAGAATAGCAATATTTATAGAAAATTTGTTTTAAATTCAGGTTTTTAATGGGTAATAATAGATATAGAAAGTATAATATGGTAGCACTTACAGATCCTATTGGGCATTATGAGTGGTCTGTTATGCCTTTTGGATTAAAAAATACATTACTTATATTTCAAAAAGAAATACATGCCTTTAAAAGTCATTATAAATTGATAGCAACTTATAGAAACAATATTCTTACACTTAACCCAAATAATCTTAAACATTTAAGCCATTTAGAAGTTGTTCTTTAGATATGTTTGCAAGAAGTCTTGTACTATGAAGAAAGATAGTAGTAACAAAATGAATCATTGACTTCATAAGATTAAGTTTTGGAAATGGAAGAGTAAAATCAAAAAATTATACAAGTAGGTCTTTCTTAAACTTGTCTGATAGGTTATTAACAATAAAAGATATCCGTAGTTTTCTTATAAAACTTTGTTACACTTGCTCCTTTATTCATAATTTATGTAAACTTTTAAGTCGCATGTAAGCAAACATTAGTTTGAAAGGAAATCTACACTTCAACAATCAAGATATCTAGTTTGTTAGAAGGAAAAAGTACATTGCCAAAGAATAACTACCTCATAATTTCCTCCTCTAAATAGTTACTTAATAGTAGAAGTAGATGGATTCCTATGAGATTGGCTAGTTATCTTCAAATCAAAAGATTATTAGGAAAAATCTAAAAATGATGAACATATAAGAAAATATTGTAGCAAACATTATAAATGCAAAGTTATAATCAATGATGTTGAAATTTTAGCATGTATGTGCATGATAAAAAGCTTTGAAATATGACTTAAGAAGTGAATAAGATTCACTCTTAAGATTGATTAAAAAGCGAACATAACATTTTATAACAAAATTACTTAAAAAAAATTATCCACAAACAAATAGTTGTTATTTAGTGAGTTTCTTATAAATAATGGATATAATATAGTCATCAAAAATATAAATGAGAAAGATAATAGTTTTGCTGATCACCTTTTCCATATAAATATGGACAAATGTCCATAAAAATACCACTATAGCCATAAAATTGAATATTTGTAATCATATGGCCAAAAAGCCAAAAATAGGAACTATAAATTGCAACAAAAAACATTAAATTGCCGTACAAATGGCCATGGAATGCTTTAAACTAGAAATATTACGAAGATATTTACATGGTTAGAAAAAGTAACACTAATATATTTTGCATGAAATGTCCTACTCACACTCTCCTTTTAACAAACAAAATCTCCTACAGGCCTTATACACTTAATAGATTTGCTCATAACTCAAATTTATCATATAAATATCAATAACTTGCTAATGAGGTACATAACTGCTTATTTGATCATCTATGAAATAATAGAAAGAACGAAACTCTATTATTATACATCCTAAATGTTCTTACAAGTTATCGTTCTTACACTAAGCTATTTAATGAGACATCTTCTATACAAGAAGATTACTTTTTCCCACAAATCGAGTAGCAATACTACGAAATCTTAAATTAGAATGTGAAACAAAGATGTTAACTATATAATTAGCAAAATAGAGGAAAAATGCAAGCTTACACTTGGAAAAACAACATAAACAATTGGATATATATGATTTTCTCAAGCAAGAACAAAAAAGGTCATTAAATTCTTTAGAGGTACTTCCCCATGAAGTTTTTATAGGAAAAATGAATTTAACAATATGTCCTCAAATACGAGTTAGAAATGTCTTCCAATGCATAGAGTTTACTTAAAAAAATTAGGCTAAAAAATATTTCTATTCCAAAAGGATTACTAGTAAGTGTCTTAACATACAAAATTGGAGGACATGTTAGAAATTCTAAGAGTTCATCATGCCCCTATGAAGAGGGCTTTTAATTTTGTTTATGGTAGCCTAGAAATATCATGAAGAAAAGACTACACTATCCTCACTATAGAACTTATTATTCTTAAACATTTAAAGGATTATTATTGTAGATCCAGTGCAAGTGAACAAAATTTGTTGTCATATTCATGGAGTCTAGAAAAAGTTCTTTAGAATTTCTTTAAAAATGATTTTCCTAAAAAGGCTTCATTAACCCCACAATGCATCTTGTCTATACAGCATGAATCTATGGAATATTAAAGAAGCAAGAAATGAGATCTTAGTCATTCCAATAATCCACTAACGTCCACTAAGAATGGTAGTGTTCTATGTAGTAGATAACATTATTAGGGACGAAAAAGACCCTAATGAACAAATATATTGAAAGTGAAGTTTTTCTTTTTCTTCTATAGTTGATAATTCCTTTTCTAAAAGATATAAGGTTTTTTTGTGAAGAAACTAGAACCAATATTTACATAGACCAAAATCCTTTGACAAAATAAATTTATGTGACTTTCTTAAGGCATACAAATGACACTCCTAAATTTTAGAAGTATTTGCCTAAGCATAATATCACTTTCAAAAAAATCTAGAATGGAAATTATGAAATCAATTTTAGAAATCCTAAAGATGATGATCCTTATAATATCTATTTTTACCTTCATTTCTGAAACTCTAAGAGATATTAGAGCCGTTCTATAATTTTGTAATTTGGAAAATAGAATGGAGGGATGGTAGAGTCAAACACATAAGCTTACTTACAAAAGTAGCATTAGAGCAGCAAAAGGTCGTAGCTACAATAAAATATAATTCTATGGGTTGTAACACTTTCATCTGCAACATCTAAACATATACCTTTACTTGTTTTTGACCTTTTTAGTTTTATGGTCCCACACTTTAGGCCTAATGTTTTGGAGAAAACTTAGCTAGAAATAACAATGCTCACAAGTAGCAATCCACACTTGCTACTAAGCACTCTCTTATTTTTTTGCAATGTTCCTCATTTTTGTATCTGAAGTAATATTCATACCCATATATTTTGGCTACAATTTCTTCACAAAAAATCTTGTACCACATATTAAAATTAATTCATATTCTTTAAAGACTTTATTATTGGCATCTAGTTCTCTACGTCCTTGCAAATGTGAAGATTGCGTCTATTTGAATCACATCCTCTAGCATTTATGGCTTTGTTGTATATACATATTTAATCTTTATCTATTTAATTTCCTTTTGCGACATTTTATGGAAAAATGACAAATTAATATACAAATAACAATGAAAAGGGATGTATTATTTTGTGATTTCTTATTAATAATGTACATAATGTAGTGGACTTGCCTTGGGAATTTTTTTGCTAAAAACATCATGATTAGCCTCTACATATCATCTTTGTAAGTGTCTATGAATTTGGTAAAAGATTTCAATTTTTTTGTGTAGGCCTTACCATAATAGTAGTTTAAGGATTACATCATAAAGGACTAGGAACAAAAAACATTAATAGTTTTAGGGTATACTAATAACAACACTTTTAGATATATTTTATCAAGAAATTTATAAGTATGCATAAGTCACTTGGGCTACTACAATTGATCTCGAGAATGCAACTTTCCTTTACAATGTAACTTATTTCAATAATTTTTTTTCTTTCATTTATATCTATTATTTTAATGCTCTAACACTAATCTTATTTGAGCATTATATTGCTTTAACTTTGTTATATTATATTTCATAAATTTGTTGTATTTTGGGTTTAATAAATATATTTACTTCAAACTAAAATAATAATTAATTATTATTTATGTTTTATTTTTTAGTAATTCATAGTAAAGACAAACAAGGTCTGATGGAGTTGAAATAAGCATCATTGCAGTCGTGTTAACTAGCATTATCCTAGTAATATTAATTTTTATGTTATTATAAATATATTATCTTCTAGTATTTAGGCACGTTTTATGAAGTATTTTTATTTTTAACTAATTTGTTAATTGAGGAATTTGTACTTAATCAACTCAGTATCTTGGAGTTTCTTCTTATAATATAATTTATATCATTTATTCAAACAATTCAATCTAATTTGGTCGTATTGCAATTAATCTCTAATTCGATCTCATGTCTCCTTTACATCACTTTTGTTTTGTTATATTACATTGCTTCAACTTATGTTATTTCAACTTTCATGTGTATCTACTCAATATTTAAAAAAATATTTATTATTATTATTCTTATTTATTTGCATAAGTAATATGCATTATTTTAAAATAAGGTCTAATGGAGTTGAGATAAACATCATTGGCTTCACCATGGTAAGCATTATCTAATTAAATATTAATTTGTATATTTTTATATATATATTTTTTTTATTTCTATATATTTTATGACATATTTTTATTCATATCTACTTTGACAATCGATCATGTTGCACTCCATAACCCTAATAACTTGTAAAATAATTATCTCTCATGTCTTATCTAATTTTTTGAAATGTTTCTCTTTAATTTTGTTTTATTGTTACTTAAATCAAAATCCCATGTCATGACTTTTATATTACATTGCCTTGATTACACTCCATTACTTAAATGTATTTCATTTCAACTTAATATATTTTCTTGGCATTAAAAAATGATTTATCATTGTTCATGATTATTTATTTTTGTAATTTATAGTAATTCTAAATGAGATATGTTCAAGATAAAGAAAAAAACCTTAGACTTATCTCAATGAGCTTCTTTAAATTATATGGTTATTTTAAAATTTTTAAATATATTATCTTCTAGGGTTTTGACATGTTTTATAAAACATTTTGATTAAAATAATATTTCATCAACATGGTCCTTATAGTCGATCACCTAACATATTAGAATATAACTTTCTTACATAGCTTTTTTCATTTCTTCAAATATGTTTTTTATTTTGGTAAGATTCTACAAAATTCTAATTATCCTTTTATGTGACCTTTATATTACTTTGGTATTGTTGTATTGTTCCACTTCATTTTATCTCATTTTAACTTTAATATACATCTACTTACTATTAAAAGAATCATTTATATCTATTTATGCTAACATAATTTTGTAATTCATGGAATTCTTAATGAGATCAAATAGAGAACAAACAAATGTCATTTATGTCCTCTAAATGAGCTCTAGCCAATTCAAAATTAATTTTTACATTTTTTTATATGTATGTTTTCTATGGTTTTACATATTTTTCTTATATTTTGATTCATCCTTGATTTGACAATTGTGGATCTTACTTTCAATCTCATTAGTACCTAAGATTGTAACTTTACCATACCATTTGCATTGTTTTCTTCAAATGTTTTACTTTCTTTTGGTTATATGACTAAGAACTACAAATCTCCTATTGTGTGTATTTTGGAATTACTTATTTTAGTCATATTAAATTGCTTTAGTTTATTTTATTTTAATTTTAATATATCTACTAACTATTAAAATAGGATTTAAAAGATTGAGCTCATTAGACTCATCTTCATAAACTCTATCAAATTAAATAATATATTTTTATATCATTTTAATATTTATTTTCTTTTATTTTTGCATACTTTAATAGCCTGTGAAATTCATACAAAATTTGATGATCAAGTATGTGATACTCGGTCCTATTAATATATTACAAAGCATCTTTTCAACATAATTTAACTCGTCTTTAATTCTTTTACATTGCATTTGTTATATTACTATATAACTCTAAATCTCCTTTACTATGTCCTTTATATTTCTTTAATAATGTCATATTACTTTGTTTCAATTTATCTCAATATTGCTTTAACAAGTATGTACTTTATATTAAAATAGAAATGCATTATTATTTATAACTATTTCTAATTGTTGTTCGTTGTAACTCTAAACAAAATTGATAGAGAAGAAACAAAAATCATAAAACTTGTCCTCATAAATTCTATCCAAATAAGCATTAATTTAAATATTTTAATTATTTTTTATTTTTAAAGATTTCACATTATTTCTTTCAAATTTTAGCACATGATTGATTTTATCATCCTACTGTTGATATACTAGGAATATTAGAATATTACTTTCTCATTCGTTTAATGTCATTTCTTCAAATATTTTATTTAATTTTTTGATATTTCTATGTAACAGCAAATTTTCCAACGTACGACTATTACATTGCTTTGATTCAGTTAATTATATTGCTAAAATTGATCTCCTCTTAGTACTAATATTTATTTATCTTAATATTTAAAAAATAATTTGTTATTATTTATGCTAATTTAGTTTTATAACTAGAAGTAATTCCAAATTAATTCTATTAAATATGAGACAAATATCAATGAAATCATCTCAATAAGTTGTAACTAATTAATTTTTTTTATATTTTTAGTACATGGGTTTTTAGTTTTTTGGCATCCAATAAGAGAAGTTTTATTTTTACCTCATTTAATGATTTAGACTATTACCCTCAATGATTTCGACATTTTAAATTGGAACTTTATCATAAATGTTTTTCTACTTTTTTCAAATGTTTTTTTTCTTAAAAATGCCATAATAATATGACCTTCACATATTATAGATGAAATTATTTTTATTTAACATTTAAAAATAATGAATTATTAATTATTCTTATTTCTCTTGTCAATTCATGATAGTTCCAAATAATGCCAAATCAAGACAAAAAAATGTTGTTATACTCATATAAATAAGGGTCAGTAATATTAAATATTCATTTCATATATTCTAAATTATTTTATGTTTTATAACTCTAGAAACGTTTACAATACATTTTAATTCATACTTTATATGATGATTGAGGATGTCACACTCAATCTACTGAATATCTTGGAATACTACTTTATAGTAAAATTTATCTCATTTTTCCTAATATTTAGCTTTGATTTATTTTTATTACTATGAAACTATAGTTTTTTTATGTGACCTCTACATTACCATGGTTTTGTTTTATTCCATTATTTAAATTTATCATATTTCTACTTTAATAAATATTTAGTTAATATTAAATGATAATCCCTTTTTATTTATGCTTAATTAATATGGTAATTTTTTGTATTCCAAAAGAGAATCGATCGAGACAAAACATTGTTCTTAAACACACCTTGATGTGCTCAACAAAAATAAATATTCTTTTTTAGGTTCATAAATATGTTATGTTTTAGGTTCAACTTGTTTTTTAGGTAATTTTGATTCAAATTGTATTTTTTTCAATGGTTTTAATTTCATTTTGCCATATTACTATGTAACTCTAAATCACCTCCCAGATGATCGTAAGATTCCTTTGATTTAGTTAAATTTCATTTCATAAAATTATCATATTTCATCTTCAATATATATTTACTAAATTTTAAAATGATAATTTACTATTATTTATGCTTATTTTCTTTTCTAATTAATAATAAATCTAACAAATATTGTTGGTTTTATCTTCATGGTTCTACTTTAGCATCATTTACATGATATTTTGATTTTTACATAATTCAATGATTGCTAATGTTACACTTGATATCTTTAGTATCTTAAAATGTAACTTTCTTGTATAATTTAGGATGTTACACTTGATATCTTTACTATGAAATCACAATTCACCTCTCATGTGACCATTCAATAGCATTGACATGATTATATTATGTTGCTTCAATTTCATTTTGGCTTTAATACATATATTTATGTATTTTTCAAATTATAATTTAATATTATTTATTAAATGTACATAAATGTGCTTGTACAAGTCCTCACGTGTTCATGTGTGTCCTTGTGCATGTGTGCATGTGTGTTTTTGTGGTTATATATATGTGTGTATGTGTGTGTATGGTTGTGTGCATGCATATGTTTATGTGTGTGTGTATGAGCAAGTGTTTTTAGTGTGCTTGTGTGGGGATAAGGGGTGTATATGTGGGTGTATGTGCATATGTTCTTGTGCGTGTGTGCATGTGCATGTGTTTGTGGATGCACATACATGTATGTGTATGTGTGTGGGTGCATACATGCATGCATGTGGATATGTGTGTTATAGTGTGTGGGTTCCTGTGATTGTAAACAAATAAATTTGTGAGTGTAGGGGTGCACGCATGTGTGTCTTCCTATGTGTATGTGTGTCCATGCAAGTGTGTGTGTGTGTCATGCAAGTGTGTGTGCTTGTGTGTGCATTTTTGTGTGTATTTGTGTGCATGTTTGTGTGTGTGTGCACTTATGCATGTTCATATTTTTGTGCATGTATGTGTATGAATGTGTGTGAATGTATGTCTGAGTTTGTGTGCATGTGTGTATATGTACATGTGAAAGTGTTTGCTTGCATGTGTTTTAATGCTTATTCATGTGTGTGAATGTGCCTCTACACGTGTGTATTCAAGTTGGTATGTGCGTGTGTGCATGTGTGCTTATGTGTGGATGTATGCATTCATGTGTGCATTTACAAGTGTGTGTGAGCATGTCTATATATATGCATACATGCATTGGTGCGTGCATGTGTGTGTCTTTGTGTGTGTGTGTGTATGTGTGACTTCGTGTGTGCATGTATCTGCATGTGTGGGTGTGTATATGTGTGCGTGTGACCATGCATGATGTGTGTTAAACAATGTTTACATGCACATTTGTGCATTTGTTCATGTGTGTGTGCATGAATATGTTATTACATGCATGTGTATGTGTATGTGTGTTTGTGTGTGGGTTATCCTTATGTTCATGCATGCATTTATGCATGTGTGCATGACTTTGTGCATGTGCATGCATGCATTTTTTGCTTATTTGTGTGAGTGTGTGTGCATGCATGTGTGCATGTTTGTGTACATGCACCTGTTTTTGTGTGCATTCTTGTGCTTGTGTACATGCATGGGTGTGTCAATCTATGTGTTCATATATGTAAGTGTCTATCTATGCATGTGGCCTTTTGTGTGTGCATGCATGCTTGTGTGTGTAGATTTGTGTGCATGTGCTTGTGTTCTTGTGTGTGTTGATGTGATTATGCATTTGTTTTTTTATTTGTGCATGTGTTTATGTGCACGTATGTACCTATGCATGTGAATGTGTGTTTGAGTATGAGGGCGTGTGTGTGTACATATTTGTGTGGGTATCTGTGTTTGTGTGTGTTTGTGTGCACGCTTTCATGTATATATGTGGGTGTGCATGTGCTTACTTGCATGCATCTACATGTATTTACATGCATGCATGTGTGTGTGCGCTTGAGTATGCATTCACGCATGTGTGTATTTTTGCACATGCATTTTAATGTAGTTATGTGTGTTGTGTATCCATGTGTACATGTGTGTGTATGTTTATATTTGTATTTATGTGCATGCATGTTTGTTCATGATTATATCCATGAGTGTATGTGTATTTGCATGCATGTGTGCACCTAGGTATGCATGAGTTTACTTGTGTGTGTGCTCATGTGTTTATGTGTGTGCATGTGCATGTGTGTGTGTACGAGCATGTGTTTGTGTGTGTTTGAATATATAAGAGGGTGTATGAGTGCGTGTGTGTTTGTGTGGGGGGTTCATGCATTTGTGTGTGTGTTATGATGTGTGAGTTCATGTGCATATGCATGTAGACAAATTTGTGTGTGCAAGTGCGGACGTATGTGTGTAGGTGTCTGTGCACATGTGTCTATTTGTGCAAGCGTGTATGCATGTGTGCTCATGTTTGTGTGTATGTATATATAAGTTTGTGTGTGTATATGTTTGATTGTGCATGTCCATGTGCATATGTGTGTACCTATGTGTCTATGTTTAAACATGTACTTTGTGTGCATCTAAGCATGCCTGTTTTTGTGTGTGCATTTGTGTGTGTGCATGCTCATATTTTTGTGCGTGTGTTTTTGTAGGCATGTGTGAATTTGTGCATGTATATGAGTGTGTGCATATGTGCATGTTCAAGTGTTTTCTTACATTTCTATGTGCAAATTTTTTGTGCTTATTCATGTGTGTGCATGGGTGCATCCATACATGAATGTTTGTCTATTAGCGTGTATTTATGTTGGTCTATACATGTGTGTATGAATGCCTAAGTGTGGTTGTGTGCATGTAGGTGTGTATGTACATGTGTGTTTGAGCATGTCTGTATGTGTGCATATGTGTGTGCGTATTCATGTATGGTTGTGTGTGTCTGCATGTACATGTTTGCATATGTGTGTGTGCATAAGTATGCATATGTTTGCCTTCGTGTGTGCATGTATATGTACGTGTGAGTGTTTATGTGTGTGTGCATGTGTGTGTGTGTGTATATTGTGTGTCTGAGGGTATGGGCAAGCATGTGTGTACATTTTTACATATGTGTGGGCATGGATGTGTTTGTGCATATGTGTATATAGGCTATCCTTGTGTTTGTGCATGCATTTGTGCATATTTGTATGAGTTCATGCACGTGAATGCATGAGGTTTTTGCTTGTGTGAGTGAGCATGCGTGCATGCGTGTATGCATGTTCGTTTGCATATGGGTGTGTGTGTGTGTGTGTGTTGCTGATGTGTGTGTCTATGTGCTTGAGGGTATCTATGTGCATGCATGTGTCTGTATAGATGCGAATGTGTGCATGCAAATGTGTGTGTGAGAGTGAGTATGTGTGTATATAGTTATATGCATGTGTGTGCATATGTTTGTTTGTATGTGCATGCATACATGTTTTGGTATATGTATGCGTATGTGTGTGTACACATTTGTGTTTTTTTGTGTGTGCATTAGTGTGTTTGCATGCATGTGTGTTATTGTGTGTATGCATATGTGTTCGTGTGTGTGCGTGTGTGCACACATGATCGCATGTGTATGCATCTTTGTGTGCATGTGCATGAGCCTATTTTTTGCATCAATGTGTATCTTTACAAATGTCTATGTAGTTGTTTTATGCATATGCATGCATGTGTGTGTGTGTATATGCATTCACATGAACGTGCACCTGTGTTTTTTTGTGTGTATGTATGTGTGAGTGTGTAAATGTGTGTATGTGTGCATGTGTGTACTTGTGTGCATGCAAGAGTATGGGTGTGTGTGTACATAGGTTTTTATGTGTATATGTGTGCATAGGTGGACATGTATGATTGTATATATGCATATTATTGCATGTGTGCAAGTGTGTGTGCATGTGTGTGCAATGTCATGTGTATTTGAATTTGTGTGTGTGCATCTATGTGTATTTGCATGTATGTGTATAAATGTGTGTCCACGTGAATCTCTCTGTATGTGTGCATGAGCATGCGAGTGCATTTATATTTTTTGCATGATTGTACATGAGCTGTGTGTTAGTGCATCTATGTTTGTTTGGTATGTGTGCTAATTTAAGTATGTATTTGTGTGTATGTGCTTGTCTATGTGTGTCCATGTACATTTGCATGCACGTGTGCATGCTTATGCATCTATATGTGTGACTATTTGTGTTTTTGTGTGTGCGTGTGTGTGCATATGTTTTTACATGAATGTGCATTTATTCATGCATGTGCATGTGCATGTGAGTGTGTGTGTCTATTGACATGCATGCTTATGCTTGTGTGCATGTGTAAGTGCCAACGCATGTGACATGTCTATGTGTGCATGTTTATGTGCACAACATGCTTGTGCATGCATGTGTGCATGTTTTTTATGGTGTGCATGTGCATGTGTGTGAGCATGCACAAGAGTGTATGCATGTGGTTTTTTGCTTGTGATATAATGTGTATGTGTGTCAATTCCCATATGTATTTGTGTATGTATTTGTTAATGCATGTGTGTGTGTATATGGGTGCATGTGTGTGTGCTCATACATGTGTTGCTACGCACATGTGTGCTTGTAAGCATGTGTGTGTGTGTGTGTGCATGCATGTGAGTTAGTGTGTATGTGTGTGCTTGTGTGTGGAGGACATGTGTTTGTGTTTGTGTGTGTGCATGCGTGTGTGTGTGTGTACACATGAATGCATGTGTGTGCATGTGTGCATGTGTACATGTGTGAGTGTGTGCATGTGCCTGTGTATGCTTGTGTGCACACACATAGACAGACACACAGACATGCACACACACCCACACATACATGCACACATTATGCATACACAAGCTCACACACACATACACACACCTAGGCAAATAAACACCCTCCTCTCCCCCCCCCCCCCACACACAAACTCACAAATAAGCACATACACATGTGAACACATATAGAAAACCACATATGCACATGCATAGGTAAATGCATAAACATACATGCAAGCATTAACAAGTTCATGCACACATACCTGCACATAGTTATACAAATGCAAAGATATATGCATGCACACATATACAAACTCATGCTTGCTTTCACATGCACACACATGTACACACACATAAGCACATGTAGATGCAAAAGCATGACTACACACATACACATATATGAAAAGACACATGTACACAAACACAAAAATATATGACACACCCACGTAGACACACACGCACACACAAACACACACAAGCAAGAAAACACATTTGTGTGCCCACACACATGCACACAAGCCTGTACATGCATGCACACATGCATGCTCACAGACACCCACATACAGTCGTACATGCATACACATTCTCACATAGTTATAGGTACACAAACATGCACACACATACATGCAAACATGGGAACATATGCAAACAACCATGAACACACTTGCAGCATACATGCTTAAAAAACACATGCATAACTAAACCCTCACACACTCACATAGATGCACGGATGCAAACTTGCACATTCACACCTGCACATATGGACACAGAAGAACATGCACGTGTGCATATACACATACATGCAAACATACATACACCCACACATGTGCATGCATACACGTGCACATGCACGCATGCATACACTCCTTCATAGACACACATGCACACACATGCACTCACATGCATACAATATCATGCACATGCACATACACAGACATATAGAGTCATATGCACGTGCACACACATGAACAAAATAATGTCAACACATAGATGTAAATGCTTGTAGACACATGTACACAAATAAGTACACACACACGTATGTGTGTGCACATTAGTAAACACACACAAACATGCACACATACAAGAGAATGCACACATGCAAACACAAGCACACAAATGCAAAAACACATGAACTCACACACACACACACACACAGACATTCATACAAATTCTTATAATCATACACATGTATATGCACCCACAAATATGCCCATGTGCACAATCACGTACGCACACACATACACCCATGAACATACACACATCTACACACACACATACACCCATGAACATACACACATCTACACACACACACATACATACCCATATACATGCATACTCACTTAAACCCCTACACCCACATATGCACATACAATCACACACATATATGCACACATGCATATGCATGAAGGCACACACCCATATAGACATATACAAACATGCAAACACAAAGCTACACACAAACACACATGCACAAATGTAAATGCATACGCACACATGCATGTAAGAACTCACACAAGCACACAAATAAATACACATACACGCATCCATGAGTGCAAACACACACACATATTGACATGCACACACATGCATGCATGCATGCACAAAAATGAACACTTGTACATACACAACTATAAATGCACATTAACTCACAAGCACACATGCTTTCTTAGAGGCACACACAGATGCAAAACGATGCATGCACACGAATAACCACATGCACTAGTACACATACATGCTCATACACATGCTTGCATGGAGACATGCATAAGAGTGCAAACATACATGCAAACATGCATACACCCACTCAATCACACAAGGACACACATAAGTTCACACGTTCATGCTCAGACATGCACACACAATGACACACACATGCATACATGCATGCACACATTCATAAATAAACATTAGCACACATATGGATGCACTCGCATACATACACACACTTACACCTAAGCACATACACATCTATATGCACTCACATGCAATAAAATGAACAGTCATGCATGCACACACACAGGAATGGACACTAGTATGCGATGTCACATGAACACATGCATGCCTACACACACGCACACATGTGCGCATGGACATTCATACACATGTACATGCGCATATTTAAATACATACACACCTATCTGCACACACGTGCACATGCATACACAAACACATACATGGACATAGGGGTGCACACCAACAAATATAAACTAACACACAAACAAGCACACATGCACACAAACACTCACACAAACATGTGCACGCACACACATGCTCACGCATTCACACATACAAATGCACATGCACATACTCGCATGCATATACACGAATTCACACACACATACAAATGCTTCCACACAAGCACCCACACGCACAAGCACACATAAAGACACACACAAACACGTGCACATTCACACACATGAAGACACATTCACTCACAAGCACAAACATAAACCCACACACACCCTCACACACATACACATGAACACACACCCACAAGTACACGAGTCTACAATCACATGTACATGAAAAAACGTTTTTACATGCACAAGTACATAAACACATGCATAGATGCAAAGAGACAATCACATTGCATGCATAACACATTCACGCACATGTGTATGCACACACACATGTGCAAAAGGACACAAACACATGTTTGCACATGCATGTACTCACACACACACACATATTTGCACACACACACAAGAATGCATACAGACACACAATTGCACAAGCACACATGTGCTCACACACACACTCATGCTCAAGTAAATGCCTAAACACAAACATATGTGCTCATACACATGTAGAAGCACACAAACACATACACACACACATGTGTGCACAAGAACATACACATGTAGACACATGTACACACATGCATGTACACAATCATACAAGAAAATACAAATGCACAATACATACACACTCACACACACGTGCACACATATGTCCACATGCATGAAAACATGCACGTAGGAACACATTCACACACATATATGCACCTCAAACATATGCTCGCACATGCACACAGACATACACTCGCACACAGACATACACATGCACATGCACACAAATGCAAATTTGCAAACTAAAATATGCACACAAACATTCACATACACAAAATAGGCACACGCACAAACACACCCACACAAATATGCTTCTGTACACCCACACTAACACACCCATGCACATATGCATACACAACTACAAAAAAACTTACACATATACACACATATTTCCCTAAAACATAAGTAAACATGCACACACACACACATAAGCACACCTACACACACACATACACATTTAAAAACACGCATGCACACACACACAAAAATGCACATTTTCTCATACACCCTTACACGAGCACAAGCATGCATATGCATGATGTTAACCACACACATACTCGCACAGAGACACACATGCATGCAAATATAAACATGCATAGAAACACATATGAACACTCGTCTATCTATACACACACACACACACACTCACACCCACATAGACACATACATGCACACACAAACATACATGCACAGCTAAACATGCACCCACCTATGAACACACAAGCACAAATGTATGCACACACACACAGAGACCCACATGTAGACATACATAAGCATAAATATGCACATGCACATGCATACACACTCAAAAATACCTACAAATACACTCACTAACACATAAGAAGACATCTGTAAACACAAATACAAACATTCATGCACACACAAAAGTTTAAAGATATGTACATGTACACACTTGCACATGTATACAAACAATAGCACAAGCATATGCCTTAATACACACATAGACACATGCACACACACACACACACACGCACACACATGTACACAGAATCATGCACACAGCTAGATAGATACACATGAACTTACACACACACTTGCATGCACACACGCATGCACAAACTCACACATATTCTCATTTACACTCATTAACACACACAAACATTCCCATGCATGCTTATTCACACACATGCACACAAATACATACACACAAGCATGCAAATACATCCCCACATGCACACACATACATGTATACACAGACACAGCCACACAAATGCACACAAACTAACGCGTGCATGCACGCATAAACACACACTCATGTGCACATGCATACACACATTTGTATGCACATAACCACATGCACAAGCAAACAAATAGATGCACACACACACACCCACGCATTCACACATGCACTCACATGCATACAAAAATCACATATGCACACACACACCCACATACATACAAAATTGTATGTGCACACAAAACATGCATACACACATACATTAACAAGCAAACATAGATGTGTAAATAGACTCACACATACATGCACACATACACTCATGCACACACATATACACACAACCACATACCCACACACCCACATACACACACATGCACACACACACATATGCACACATTTAGACATATATGCTTAACCACACACATGCACACACACACAAGCACACATGTGCAGATACACACACACAAAAACACTCCCACCTTACAAACACACATGCACAAACATGCACAATTGAATACTTTAGCTACACACGTATGCACATGCACACATTCACATGCTCTCACATATGCACTTGCATGCAAACACAAACATATAAAGGTTCATAGAAGCATATGCAAAATAACACACAAACACACATAGAAATAATCACGCATAAGCATGCATGTACAAAGATAGACACAAACACACATGAACACACGCACACACATATAGGTACAATCATACACATACACAACAAACTACACACACGTACACACACGTGGGACATACAAACACACAAATGTTTGCACGCACATGGACATGTACTAGTGTATAAACACACACCCGTATGCTGAAATTCATCCATTTACATAGGCACACATGTACACATGAACATACACACATGCACACATGCACATGTGCATACACATGGACATGCATGCACATGATCGCATGCCAAAAAGCACACGCACACACATGCACCCAAACACACAAGCACACATACACACACATATACACCCACAAGCATAGCAACACACATCTACACACATATACTCAAACATAAACACACACACAAGCACACACATGCACATAAACATGCATGCACACATACACTTATACACCTGTGTGCACCCACGAACACATATGTACACAATAAACCATACTCACACATATATGGACAGACACATCGACAAGAACATACACACATATACACAGAGGTACACACATGTGCAACCACATGTGCACACATAAATGTATACACACATGCATAGGCACGCACACATGCATGCATAATCAAATAAGCACACTCATCTACACACACACACACATGCACTGTCAGATGTACAAAGGCACATACACATGCACAAGAACATTTACACCCACACTCATATGCATACGCACAAAAAACAACTTGCACATGTACATACATGCACACAAAAGAGCATGCATGTGTAAAGGCATGCACACATATGCATGCACCCACTAACAAATGCATGAGCTTGGACACTCACACACACATGCATGCATAATCATTTACACATTTAGATATGGTGATAAATACTAACACATGCATACACACATAAACACATGTTAAAGCACACATGCATGCATCTACATACTCACTCAAGTAGATATGCACACACACACAAGGGCATGCACACAGACACATGTGCATGCACACACACACATGCACACTTGCAAAAATGCATATATACACACACTCACAAGCACACAAACTCATACATATGCACATGCACACAAACATACACATACACATTACCATGCACACATAAACAAAAAACACATATATATGGACACACACACACATAAAAGCACACATATATGCATAAATATCTACAAACACACACCAGCACACATAGGCACATGCATATACAAAAATGTGCACATACAAACTTGCACACATACCTGCACACACAGACATAGACACACATGCATACATACATGCACACACACACACATAGACACACATGCACACATATGCATGCAACCTCATACAAACATGCATACACACAATCACTAATACACACATAGATGTGCCAACATGCACACACACACACATGTACATAGACACTCAGTCATGAGCACACACACGATCACACACACACACAAATAAGCACATGCATGTGCACATGCTTACAAACAAACAAACACACCCAAACACACACTCACATACACATACATATGCTAACATATGAACCCACACACAAACACATATGGGCATGCATAGATTTATAAACACACACACACACACACAAACATGCATAAGTACAGACATGCATAGTCAAACACATGCACATGCAAACAAATGTTGCACACCCACATGCATGCACATGCATTAACAAATGCAAAAGTTAACACACATGTATGCATGCACAATGGACCATATGGGTGCACACATCTAAACTTGCAAATGCAATCATGTATACACACCCACACTCATGCACGCACAAACATGTTCCTATCCACACATGCACACATGCACACACATGCACAAACACATGTAAGAATGGAAGCATAAAAGAAAACACAAATGCATACACTCTTGCAACAACACACATACACACATGTGCACCCATGAAATACACCAACAAAAAGGCATGCACATGCACAAAAATTGTGTGCAAACTCACACTAACATGCATATGCACTTGCATAAGCAAGAACAAGCAAACATAGAGGCACACACACATGCACATGCACCTGCATGCACACACACACACACATAAGCACACTCATGCACACATGTATGTACACACATGTGCACATATGCACAAACATGCACAAAAACACATACACTCAGAAGTACACAAGTGCATGCACATATAGCTAAGCACATGAACACACACACATATAAATACAATGCACATATGTGCACACACATAAACACACAAAGATTGATGCATGCATACATATGCACACATAAACACACATGGAAACACACACATATAAACCAAATGCACCTATGCACACACACAAATGAACATTCACACATGTACACTCACATACATGCACGTATACACCCCTACACACCCACACACACTTATTCACATACATTGGATCACACAAATTCACAAACTCCCACATGCAAGCCTATGAATGCAGACACACAGGCACACACACACACACACACAAATATTTTCACACATACACAACCACACATGCACACATAAACATATATACACACACAAAAACATAAGCACACACATGCAGACACACTCAAACATGCATGTAAACACACATTCAAACATGCACAAACACACACATGCACATAACCACAAGCACGCAAGAATACGCACAAACACACATGCATGCACACACACATTCAAACTCACATTAACACACGCACACAAACACATGCACACACAAACATTCGCACACATGCACACACATGCACATGCACATACACTCACATACACACCAATACACTCACAAATTAGTATACACACATGCATACACAAACAAACATACACTTGCATCGCAAACACATACATATGCATGCACACTCACATGCATGCATAAACACACACACCCATGTGCACACACACATACACACATAGGAACATGCACATGCACATGTATATTCAAAAACACACATACATGCTTACAAATATTTACAAACATACACATATGAAGACATAAAAAGATGCATACACCCACTAACACACTCACGTGTGTGTGCATGCACACACGTATGCACACATCTACACATGTATGCACACAGATATGTATATACACCTACATGAACACAAACACATGCACATTCCAAAATGCATAAATGTATG
This sequence comes from Vanilla planifolia, assembly GCA_023846275.1. Classification (NCBI taxonomy): domain Eukaryota; kingdom Viridiplantae; phylum Streptophyta; class Magnoliopsida; order Asparagales; family Orchidaceae; genus Vanilla; species Vanilla planifolia. Next base: position 162,426 of record JAIUJO010000354.1, read on the forward strand.
CATATGCATACACACACATGCACACACGTGCAAACACATTTACATGTACACACACATGCACACATGAGCATGCACACACCCACACCCATACTCCCACATGCACATGCATAATTAAACACACAAAAATAGATGCACCAGATTACAGACATATAAATTCGCAAACATGCACACACACACACATACATGTGCATAGCCATACAAACACATCAGCACACACATGCAACCACAAACAAACATGCATTCATACACACACACACCAATGAACTCATACACACAAACAAAGAGTGCTAGCTCACACACATGCACAAACACATACAACCACACACATGAGGTCACATAAACAAATGCTTGCACACCCGTACACATACACCCACATGCAATCACGCTCATAGGGACACACATATGCACATGCTCACACACATGCACACACACACCCATAAACAAACATGCACACAAACACACACATGCACACACACAAGCATATGTACAGACATATGCACATACATGCACACACATGCATACACATGCATGCAAAAATATATGGACACACAAAATCACACATAAAAAACTAATTGGCAAGCACACATACCCATGCAAGCACATGCACACACAAGCACATATGCATACACAAAAGCACACACCCATACAAGCACACACATTTTTACATAAGTTTAGAAATGCCAATGCACACACATACACATGCATATGAACACATAACCACAACTACACTTGCACTCACACACAAATGCACAAATAGATATATACACACACAAAGATGCATGCACACAATCACATCTATGCATATACACACATACACAAATGCAGATAGCACACTTCCACACACACACACACACATACATGTGTGCGCATGCATACCCAAAAATTGACACATGCAAATGAATGCACACACACATGTGCAAGAAGACACATAAGCACAAACACATGCACATGCATACAATCACACAAGCACACACTCACACACACATGTGCATTACATGCACATGCACTCACAAGCACTTGCACACACACAAAAACATGCACACACACACACTTACACATGCACACACACGTGCATGCACACTCACATATGAACACACAATCGCACACACTAAAACATGCATATATAAATGTGCACATGTGAACACGTATAAGGACACACACATGTGTGCACATGTGTGCACACACACATGTGTGCACAAGTGTGCACACACATTAGCACTAAGAAACCCCTACACACACATGCACACATACACACACATGTCCAAAAATATATGCACACAACCACAAAACACACACACACATACTCACACATAGAAAGATGGACATGGAAATACACACATGGACACATGCAAATGGACTTAAGCATACACACAGGCACATACACATACACACATAGACATACACACTTGCACATGCACACACACTCACAAATGCATGCATAGTACACAAATATGCACACACACACACACACACACATATACACATGTATGCATCTACACACTTGCATGCTCACAAACACCTACTCACATGCACACAAAATCATACATGAATACACACATACAAACATCCACATGCACACACACACACACACATGCACACTTATGCATACACCCAAAATGATGAATACATATGCACACATAGTTGCACACACATGCATACCTATTCACAAATATACACGCATTGACACGTGTATCTTCACTCGTGCACACACACATAAGTACTCATACGCATATGAATAAGCACACATATGCACACAAAAAGGTACACACACATGAGTAAAAGTATGCACACACACAAATACACATAAATGCACATGCATGGACACACACACATACACACAAGTGGATGTACACACATGCACAAATGCACTCATGCACACACGCAAATGCACATGCACAAGCATGCACAAATGCACACACTTGCACAAGCACATGCACATGCATACACACGCAAAGGTGCCTGTACACACACATATATACACATGTACATACACACACAAAATCACACTTACACACTCATTCATAAGCACATGCACTTATAAACATGATGAGGTAAAAATGCATATATGCACAATTACATATGCTTATACACACAAACAGGCACCCTAACACATTGACACACACAGAGACACAGAGATAGGTGCACATGCACACACACATATGAATGCAAGCACACACATACATACACTCACACAAATATACACTCACACAATCACAGCCATGTGCACATAGACACAAATGCACATAACCACATACCACACACCCATCCATAACCACTCACACACACATAAGTACATATCCTATGCATGCTCACACATGCACATACCCTTGCAATCACATGCATATATGTGCAAGCACATACAAAAACACACACACATGCATGCATGCACATAAACATACACACATACACATAAACACACATATAAACATACATGAATAAACACATATGCACAAGCACACATACATAACTAGACTTGTGAACATAGACAAATATACTGACATGCATGGATGCACACGCACATGTAGGTACAAAAGCACACACTCACGTACGCACAAAGACATGTACGCATGCACATACACATACAAAAGCATAGATGTGCAAACACATGCACTTCCATGCACACAAGCATGTCACACACATGTAGGCATGCAAACACATACCACATGCACACACAAAAACAAGCTTACAAACATACATACAAAAACATACACACACATGCACTCACACATAAAACCTAAAAATTTGCACACATGCTCACAAACGCACACAAACACATATACACACACATGCATGCCAGAAAGAGCATACACACATGGACTTGTGCTACAAAGCTAGACACACAAACACATGTGCATACACAATTGCACACGCAAACACACCTAAGCACACAAGCACACATGCACGTGCACACACACAACCATGTGTAGAAAAGGGAATGTAAGCATATGCACATACATGCACATGCACTTGCACTCATAGACATGCACATGCACACTCACACACTCATACACACACATAGGCACACCAATATACATACACACTCATTCACACATGCATGCACATGCCCACACACATTAATACATACACACACACATGCATGTGTGAACACACACACTAATGCACCCACATTGATGCATGCATACCTACATGAATATGCACACACATGCACAGGCTCAAACAAATACACCAACATACTCAAGACTATACACACAGACACACATGCATAACACACACACAATAAGTTGCACTCATATACACACACATATAGACATATGGATGAATACACATACCAATGCACACAAATGTATACACACATAAACACACATAAATAAATACACACACACACACATACATGCATATACACATGCACACGCACACATAGTACATGCATAGACATATGCTCCATAGGAACATACATGTAAACACACATGCACACAAACTCATACACACACACATGCTTACATACTCATATGTGCATACAATAACACACACCCACGCACACACAAAAACACATACACCACACATCCACACACACACACACACACACACACTTAGAACATGCACATACACATACATAAAAACACATGCACACATGACATGTAAGCAAGAAAACATACACAAATGCTCAAACAAATGTCCACAAACACACAAACATAAACACACATTTTTAAATGCACACATGCATCAACATACACACTTGCACACAGGCATAAGCACATGCATAAGTAGAAATACGTGCCCATAAACTCAAATATGACGAAACATACACATAAACATGTACTAAGATGCACACAAACTCACACACACACAAATACAATCACCCACATACACAAACCTACAAAAATATTGGCATAAATGCACACATGCACAAAAGCACACATGCATACACACATTTGCAAACACAGACACACATGCATTAGCACAAAGATATGCTCACACATTGACACGCATTAATATGCATGCATATAGGAGAACATATGCTCACACTGACATGCACACAGACACATGTGTCATTGCATGTAAATGTAGAAACACATGTGCAATCATACTCATGGATATGCCAACATGCACACACACACTTGGATCCACACACACACATGTGACCACTTCTACACACATGCACATGCATAAACTCCATCACACACCAGCACACACATGCACACATGTGCACCCACACACAAACACATGTACACACATGCACAAAAAGACACACATTCATAGGCACACATGCATGCTCACATAGGCCCCCACACATAAGCACGCACATATATGCATGCATATGCACATGCGCACACACAAGCCCAAACACAAAAACATTCACAGGCATGTAGACGCAAACACACAGACACACACAAATACACACTTGCATTTGCAAAACAACACACTCACATATACAAACACACACTTGACAACACACATATACACATGCACAAGCACATGCACACAATCACACAGAAAAGCAAATATGAGGACAAGCACACACATGTATGCACAAGCACACACACACACCTACACCTACACCCACACACATGCACAAGTAGGAATGCATATGCATAGCACAAACACATGCACATGTGAATACAAAAATATACTCACATGTGCACACAAACACTCCCACTCATATGCTCACACTCACTCATAAACAAATACATGAACACATGCATATGCACAAACACATACACATACACACACATACACCCATAAACACACACTCACACATGTGCACATGAGCATATGCACGAAGCACACACACATACACCCACACACATAAGCATAAATACATAGAGACATGTACACACTCACATCGGCACACAAGCACACACACCTACCCACCTACCCACACACACATGTATGCCAACGCTCAAAATGCTTGCACTCACAAACATACACACACACACACACTTTCACACATCTACACTTCCATTCATAAACAAGCTTACAAATAGACACATATACACTTATAATCATAAGCACATGCACATGTAAATGACAAGAACACATGCACACACATACAAACGCACTCATGCACACACATGAACAAATAGAAGACACATACATCTCCACATAAATGCTCACACATATATGCACACTCACACACATACAAACATACTCAAGCACTTATATATACACACACACATATGTGCAAACACATATACAAATGCAAAGCATACACACAGACACACATATGTACATGTGAACACACATACATATGCAATCATATGCACACATAAATACATATACACACTTACAAATGCAAGCACAGGTTTGCCTAAGTCTAGATATATATTCGAATAAATAGAAACATACACACACACACACACACATAAAGGCACATATAAAGATGCACAAAAACATACACATAAATGCATGCACTCACACATGTACTCACACATACACTTTCTAATATGAACACACATACATTCAAACACACATGCTCACACAGACACACACACATGCATAATAAGCACACATGCACACACTCACATACTCACACATATGCCCACACCTGCATAAACACACACATGCACACAGGCTCATGCAAAGGCACATAGATGCACAGACATACACAACCACTCATGAATAATCATACACACACACACTCAGATGCACACAAACACATGCACACACACACACAAAAAACATGTACACATGCATCTGCTTAGACAAACACTCACATGCATACAAGCATGCTCATGCACAAACACATATGAACACAAGCACACACACATGCACATGAATACTCACATACACACACACTCTTACTAGCACACATACACATCATAACACATACATGGACACACACATACGCACATATGCATACATGCATGCACTCTCACATATGCATGCACATGCACAAATGCACAAACACACACACACACACACACACACACACAAGAACACCTGTGCATATATGCACACATGGAAACATGCACACTTAGGCATGCACTCACGCACCTAAATACACACATACAATCACAATCATAATCACACACATATATCACAAACACACACTCACACACACATGACCATGCATGCACATAGACACTAACACACATGCACACACTAGCTTATGCACAAATGTGTATAAATGTATAGACAAACACACACATTTATGCATGCAAACAAGCAAACATTGGCATTCATGCACACACAAATGTAGCCATGCTCCCATACACACATGTACACATAGAAATGCACACACATGCACATAAACACAACAAAAGGAATAGGCACAAATATATATATATATATATATGCATATGAAGATGCACACAAAAATATACCCACACACAGTAGACATCCACTCAAATGCATAAGTCCGAACACTCAAGAACAAAGAAGCACACATAGGCATTAGATGCATGCTCAAGCATACACATGCACACACATATATGGACCTAGATATGAACGTAAATGCATACACACATGCATGCACACACGTACTCATATGCAAATCGATATGAACATAAATGCATGTACACATACACACATGCACACAAGTACACATACACATAAACACAAACAAATACATATGCACATATGAATGCCCATGCATAACAGGCATGTAGACACACACACACACACTGACTCACATGCACTCAGACAAATATGCTCACACAAATATATACACACACACGCACACACGTAGACACAAGCAAAACCACACACACAAATTCACATGCGCATGCACAAGGACATGCACATGCAAACACATACACACATATTCACAAACACAAACACACACATGCATGCATGCCAGCATAAAAATGCACACACGCACACTCACATATGCACACATAGACACATGTGTACACTTATGCATGTACAAATGCCCAAAGACATATACACACACATATGCATGCATATGCATACTTATGCAAACACATGCATGCACACCCATGCACATGCATATGCATAAAAATACACATATAGTCACGCTTGAACATGTACTCCCATGGGCATACACACATGCATAACCATGCACACATGAATATGCACATACACATACACTAGCACACACTCACATAAGGCCACACATGCACACATATAAACATATACACACACATGCACTCACAAACACAAACACACACTCATGCCCATGCACACATGCACAAGCATGCACACTCACTAATATTAACATAGGCACATGCATGCAGACATATAAACACATGTACACATGCCTACACACAAGCACATGCATAAGCACACTCATGCAAATAAGCCTACATAAAGACTTGGGCATAGAATTGCACACCCACATGCACGCACAAACATAAGCATGCATGCAAATATATGTAATACCACATACTTCACCCACATAAATGCACTCACACATGCTTGAATACACCTACATGCTTACACATGCATACAAACACAATCGTACAAGCACATACACACATGCACGAATAAAATCACATATCGACAAACACAAATATACATGCACACTCAAACACACTCACAACCACACATAAACACATGTGTACACTTACACATACACATACATGCACATGTACACATAAAAATACAAATATATGCACACACACACATGCACACGCATATAAACAGACACAACCACACACATGCACAAAGACATGCACACACATCCACTCGCATGCATGCATGTACTCACACACTCAAACATACACAAAAACTCACAAACACATCCACATGTGTGAAAAGAAAGCTCACAAAAATATTGGAATACACACATATGCACAAATGCACACACATATGCACATAGACTTACAAACACACCCACACATACGTATGAATGGGCACACATACACACACATGAACACACACAAAACATGCACAAGCTTGCATGCATGCCAATGTAGACAAACATTCTTGCTCACATGCATGCACAACTTCACTTGCATACAAATGCATGAACTCATGGACACATACACAAATGCACATTCAAACATGCACATAAAAATAAAAACACATGTACACACAAACAAAAAACATAAATGCACACACATACCCATACACACTAATGTGCACACAAACTAATTTATGCATATGCACACATGCACACATACACAAATACACACTCCTACATGCATGCACACAAATACAGAAACACATGCTCACACACACACATAGATATATATATATATTCATGCATGTATACAAACACATACTCATGCACACATGCACCATGTGTGTGCTTCAGCACACATGAATGTGCACACACATACACACACACAACAAACATGGATATAAATATCACACAAATACATGAAGACATAAAACATACAAACAAGTATAGATGCTCATAAAGACAAGCACAGACATAGATAAAAACACACGCAAATATGCATGCACAAGCACACACATGTGCACACATGCACACACACATGAACAATCACATGCATGCATGCACCAACACATACACATGGCCTACATGTGTACACACATGCACATACACATAGACCAACTCACATACGCACATAAGTACCCACATACACCAACACACATACACACATGCACTTACACACACTCACGTGTGTGTGTGCACAGGCTCACAAACACATATGCACGTCCACACACACAACCACCCATAAACACCTAGACATACACTCACACCCAAAAGCAAGCACACGCACAAACAAACCAACACACATCGACATATACACACATATACATGCACACACAAAAGGACATAAACATAGATGCCAAGCCATGCACATGCACATAAGAACTTATACCCATGAATAGACACATAAAGGTATACATTCTCACATACACAAACACATGCCAAAGCATAAATGCACATCTACACATAAAGACACACATACTAGCATAATACAAGCATAAACTCACACATGCACATACATATATACAAACATATGTGTGCATGTCAAAATATGTACAAACACCTACACATGCCTACATACATGCACACTCACAAAGGCATGTGTTCATAGGCACATGCATGTGCACACACACATATGCACACCTGCATGCATGCACACATTTACACATATACACACACCCACACATTTGCACATGCACATGCACACACACTTTCATGAATACATGTTATCACATACACAGATTGACATGCACATATGAATGAACACATGCACTCATACATACACACACACACACTCATATGCTCATACACTTACACACACACATGCTATCACATGTGCACACATGCTCACATCTATGTACTTAGCACACACATATGCATACACATGTAATAGCATGCATACATATAAAGGCACACATGCAAGAACACACATGCAATGGCACACACACCCACATAAACATATGTGCATGCATATACAACCACATGCACATGCATGCACAAAAGCATGCATGCATCTAAACAAGCACAAACACATACCTACACACACTCTAACATGCACACATGCATGCAAATAGTCACATACTCACCTGTGCATATGCCTACGAACATGCATATGCATATGCATTTTCACACATGAATGCATACATGCAAGCACATACACACACACACACTACAAGATGAATGCACACGCATATGTACACATGTGCACATAGACACAAATGAACAAAGCATGCACACATGTGGATGTATGCATGTACACATGTAGGTACATGCACTGGCACACGCACATAAGCATTGCACACATATTTCTGTGTGCATACACACACACACTCTCATTCATATATACACACACACACACACAGAAGAAAATGCAAAACTATACACTTACACACCCACACACACACAAACTCATACATGAATGTATGCACATAATTCCACATGCATGCACCTACGAACACCTGTAAGTACAAACACACACACACTCCATATGTGCATGTACACACACATGCACATGCACCTAAACACATGCAAACATGCATGCACACACTAGCACAGGTAGACACATGTTCACTTACACATGCATACAAGCACAATGCACACATTCACATGCACACACTCTTGCACACACAAACTCAAGCATGCACATACGTACATATACACACATAAACACCAATACATGCATGCAAATATACTCACAAACACACGCTCATGCACATGCACACACATGCAAACACACATATGCATGCCTGTACACACAAATGAACACACACACATGTATACACACTTTCACACAATTGCGCACACAAACACATGCATAGGTATGCAAGCTCTCAAAAACAAGCACATACACACACAAGATCACACACATAGAAGCACACTTACATGCACAAACACGCACACACATGCATACACATACACTATCATAGGCATGTGCATGCACACACACATAGGCATGCATGCACCTACACATACACATGTGCCTTCATGTGCACCTACATGCACATGCACATAAATCCACACACACACATGCAAGCACCCTCATGCACCCACACACACACAAACACATAGACACGCATGCACACTCATGTACTTGTGTGTATAGGCACACACATATGCACATTCACACACACACACACACCTAGAGATATACTCTCAAACACACTCAAATTTAAGCATGCACACACAAACCCACACACATCCACACACACACACACATAAACCCACACACATCCACACACACACACATACACATGCATAAACACACACACACACACAAAGACATACACATATATGTTCAACCATGCACACTAACACACATACAAAGGAATACATGCTCACACACACACAAACGCATGCCTAAGCATCAATGCACATATGTACACACACGCACACACATACACACATGCATGCATACAAGCATTTGCAAAAATGCATGCACACGTCTACATACATGCACACATGCACACACACATTGCACACATGTACACAAACACACACTCATGCACCCTTACACCAAGAATGTGCTCTAGCACACATGCATGTATACACATATGCACACACATATAGACCCTTACACTCAAACAGGCACACACATGCACACACACATGCCTAATCACGTGCATGCACACACATAAATGCATACTCTAACTCACACATATGTGCCCACTTGTGCACACACATGCATAAGTAGATAAGCCTACACACACACTCAAGCACCCCCACACACATGAACACACACACACACTTGCACTATTGCACAATTATGTATGCATGTGCACATGCACAAACACTCATGCATGAATATTTATTCACACACACCCACACAAACACACCCAGGCACACACACACTCATATGCATGCACACATGCACCTAAAACTACATGCATTCATGTACACATACACATTCACATTCACAAACACATGCACATACATGCAAACACACATACACATACATATGCATACTGATGTAGAGCCACACATACATGAACACACACAAGGGTGCTTGCGTGCACTAACACACACACATAAACACAAAAAATACATGCTCACACACATGTAAACACATGCGCAAGTGCAAATGTATAGATGCACACACACATAGAGAGCTGTACACATGCACACATCTGCTTATAGTTCATAGAAATATGTGCCCACATGTGCATATATACACACACACATGCATGCAAGCACACAGACACTTATGCATGTAAACACATCCATGCATGCACACACACTCACAAACACGCACATGCACGCACATACCCACTCCCCCCATACACACATCCAAATTATTGCATGCACACACGTATTTAATATGCACAAACATACACATGTACAGACACCCATGCACACACATGCACTAACAAGCATGCAATGACACACACATGCACACACACACACATGCATGAACACACACATAAAGGTACACACACAAAAGAAGACATAGATGCACACAAACATCCATAGAAATGCACATAAACATGCAAACACATGTACAAGTATGCACAATCACATTCACCCAATTGCATGCATATGCATACAGAAATACTTGAACATGTGCACATGAACAAACATGCACATAAACACACACAGAGGCATAATCACACACACAAGCATGCACTTATGGATGCATGTACTCTTGAATACATATGCTTGTATTTTCACACACACACACATGTACAAATACATGCACACAGACATGCACACATACACATGCACATACACATGCATGAACATGAATGCTTGCACACATGTACACATTTACACACACACACACACATGCACACAAGTACACACACACACTCTCTCTCATACCCACATATACACGTATTGATGCATATGCACAAGCACAAGCATACATAGCACACGTACAAGCATAGGCTCACACGCAGAGAGCACATGCATAGGCATAAGCACAAGCACATGCACACAAAAAGGCTCTCTAATTGTACACCCATGCACCCATATACACAAAGACATACATGCATATGCAGATGCACAAACAAATAAACACACACACACGAGTAATCATGCACACAAATATATGCATGCACACATGCAAGCATAGACAAACACATACACACAAGCACACACATAAACACATTTACAAAAATAGACACACACACCTACCCACATATACACATGCACACGTGTACATACACATATGCCTACATGCATGAATTCATAAACACACACATGTGCATGCATACACACACATAGAAACATGTGCTCTTACACAAAAATATATGAACACACACATGCAAATGCAAGAACACACATACACATAAACACATGTACAAACACACACACATTCACATAGGACCACATGTACACACACACATAAGCAATCATGCACATGCAAACAAACACATGAATGCACACATGCACATGAACACACATGTGCAGGCATACACATATTGCACTTGCACAACCTCTCACACACATGGAAATGCACACACTTATGTAGACATGTGAACATGCATGCTAGTATGCATGCACACACATACACAAGCACAATAACATACACATGCACTCTTACATGCTCATATGCATGCATAGTCACAAATGTGTGCACAAATACACAAACACGCATGCATGTAGAAGCACCTGCATAGATCCATGCACACATGACTGCATAATTTCACACTTACATGCACACACACTCAAACTCACATATAGCACACAGGAATACAGACAACATACAGAGATATGCACTCATACACACACACATAAGCATGTGCATATATATACACACATGCACACATAAACCCACATGTACCAATGCACACAAATACACACATGCACCAACACAACCATGCAACTAGACACAAACATTTACACTCACATGCACTCACACACACACACACTAACATACAAAACCACCCAAACAAACAAACACACACATGTGAATACACAAATAAACCACCACACACACAAGGACAAACACAAACATAGGCACTTGTTCGTAGACACATAATGATGCACATACACTCATGCATGTGGAAAGCGACACATACACATGCGAACATGCATGCACACACATGCAAGCACACACACGCACTCACACATACACTCACACATAGACAAATAGGAACATGCACATGCATCCACACACTAATACACATGCATATGTTAAAACATGTAAGCACACACGCACACACATACATGCAAACATGTATGTATGTGTGTACACATGTACACAAATACATGTAGATACCCACACTAATATACACACTCATACGTGCTTGTACCCATAGACAAACATAAACACACAAAAACCTATTCATAAATGAACACACACACACACCCAACCTTATACCATTGTTTGCATGCATGCATGCAAGCACCTAAATGCATGCACACACACACAAGCATGCACCAAAACACACATATGTGCACCCTCATGCATGTATACATAGTCATGCAAAACACACCCACACATATGCACATGCATGAACACATGCACATACACGTCCACACAAACAAAAACAAGTATACACACACAAGTACACACATGCACAATCATGCACAAGTGCATACAAATAGATGCAGACATACACACACACACACACAAGCATGCACATACACATACATGCATGCACATGCACATGCATATCCTATCGCACACAATATCATCCACCCATATGCATACCCAACACACACGCATGCGGAAGACACATGTGCACACCCACGTGAGTACATGCACACACACATTCATGCAGACATTTGGAAGCACATAAACACCTTCAAACATGCACATACATATACACACATGTGTGCATGCACAAGCAAACACCTACATACAAGCACATGCAAGCATTCAAATGCATGCATGAACACACACATGCACATGTGTACACAGGTAGGTATACTCACACAAAAGCATGTGCATATATGCACCAACACACACAATAAGAACACATGAACACACAAGTACACACACATAAATGCACATACACCCACTCACACATGAAAACAAACATATAGACACATGCGCACACATATGAACATTCCCCCTATGCACACAAACACACAAATATGCACACATGTAAACGTAGACATGTAAAAGCACACACATATATAGGCACACACATGCATGCATATACACACATGCACACATGCACACACATTGGGGCACACACACACACACACACACTTATATGCTTTATTAAATACTCATGTAGACATAAGCACGTATGTAAGAATGCATACACATACATAAGAGTACATGCACATGCACACACACATCACCAACACATGTAGGAGTAAGCACACACATATAAATGCATGCACATGTGCACATACATGCTTGCAGAAATGCAGATATGTTTGCAAACACACACATGCATACAAACATGCACAGATGCACTTAGACACAAGCACACACACACACACACATACACATCTATGCATGCACATGTTCACATGCATATACATACATGCATACACACACACATACACAAGTAGACACTCACAAATATATGCACATATACACATCCATACACAAAGACACATGAACTTACTCACGTATAGACACACATGAATACCCACCCTCACATACTCACACATAAACACACGAACCCACACACACATACATGTGTGCACTCGTATGCAAACACAAACTTGAACATACACAAGCGCACACACGCAAACCTACACACACATAGATATACACATGCATAAAGGAACAAGCACAATCATGTAGGCACACACGTATAAACATATGCATACAACTAGATACACACATGCACACATGCATGCAAACACATATACCAACAGATACACACACATATAAAGAAATACACATGCACACATACTAACATGCACACAAGCACACACACACTGAAAAATACACACATATAGACACATATATATACACACATCTGCATGCACACGAACACAACCACACAACTTGCACCACATGTGTGCATAACACACGCAAACATGTGCAACTCGTGCATGCATATACACGCATGCACACATATGGACAAAAATGCACACGCACAAACATACACAACCTCACATTCACACATGAGCACATAACACGTAGAAGTGTGCACACATACAGGTGCACACATGCACATTAACACACACTCACACTTGGCCATGCAGATGCACATGCATATACACACACAAACCCACATGCACATATGCACTCACGTTCTAACACACATACACACAAATGCACACACGCACACTAGAACAAATACCCAAACCCATACCCATGCCTATAATCTCTCAAAACATACACAAACACATGCATACACTCACATGCATACGCATGGATAGACACACACTTGCTTGCATGTACACACATGAGACCATAGTATACAAAAGTATGAACACACAGACACATACACATGCAAGGATGCACACATGCACACTCAAATACACTCCTACTTGTACACATAGATGCACATGCACATAAACACAAACACACATACACACATGTCCACACACAATCGCACACAAACACAAATGTACACACAAGTACCCACACCCACACATGCACTCATACATGAACACATGCACACATGCATGCGTTAACACCCATACACATGTACACATGCATGCATAAATACATGCAAGTAAAGGCACTCTCACACACACAACGACATACATGTTCGCATATTCACACACATGCACACATATGCACACCCACGTACACACGTAAAGACATGTACATGCATGCACACATAAACACACTCACACATATGAATAGGCACGTACACATATGTACCTGTAAATGCAAGCACACACATAGGCACACATACACATAATAAATGACATTAAAATACACACATGCATCCACATTAACACACACAAAGACATGCAAAAATGCAAGCACATGCACATAGACACACACACACATGCATGCACAAATAAACACATGCACAGCCACATGAATGCATGAACACATGCACACACACCCATATGCACACACATGCATACACACGTATACACACACTTGCACATGCCTATGCTTGCACATACACACAAACACATGTATGCACATGCACACATGTGCACACACCCGTACATATGCATACACAAAGATACATGCACATATAGTACAAAGAATACATGCTCACACACAGCACACATAAATATACACACACAAATGTAGGCATGTACAAGCATATGAAAACATGCACACAAATACACACACGTACACATACATGCACACGCACAAGCATGCACACCTGCACTCACATGCAAATGCATGCTTGCACAAATGCACATGCACATACACATAAACCCATCCACACACATACACACTCGCACAAGCATGCTTGTAAGTATGCACGACAAGCACACATGTACACTCACACAGACACACAACACACACACACACATGCACGCAAACACACACGTGTACATGCAGATGCACACACAGATACATACACACATGGACAAATATGTATAAACACTTGTGCAAACACATAAAACACACTAACATAAATGTATGCATGGAAACATGCATATGTGCACACATAAAAGCACACAATCACATGCCTACGCACATGACATGCACAAACGCAAGTACACACATAGCCATATATGCATACACAAACACGTCCATGTCCACACATGCACGAACACACATACAGGCACAAACACACACTTTCACAAATGTGTATTTGCACACATAGATAAACACATACACACACACAAACATGCAAAACCACACACGCACATCAACACAAGCACATATGCACACACATACATACACGAATAAGAACATAAGAATACACACATGCACATGCAAACAAACATAAACTCAAATACAGAAATAGAAGCACACAAAAGCACAGACATGTATGCACACACATGCACACCTATACACATACAGACACATATACAAAGTGATACATGCATACTCACATGCACATGCAAACATAATCACAAATATGCATGCACACACACGCATACAAACATAAAGATGTACACATAGGCACACATATGCACAAAATTGTATGTGCAAATGCATGAACACAAAAATTCTCACACATGCACACATGTGCACACACTCACACATGTACACATACACATGAACATACACACATGGGCACACACACACATAAATACATGTAGTCACACATGCAAGCACTAATTCACACACACGTGTATGCACACATAGACATACACATGCACAATCACATACATGCAGAAGCACATTCATGTGCACGAACATATCCACACATATTTGCACACTCACATGTGTGCCTATGCAAACATATACATGCATTAATTGACACACTCACACATACACACATACACACATATGCACCTACACAAAAATACCCACACACACTTGCATGTTTGTGCATTCACTAGCACACAAACACACACATGGGCATGCACAAGAATATACACACACACACCAACACACATATACCCACACACACTAGCACTCACATGCTCACACGTATGTGCTTGTAAACACATGCACAAACCCATGTATGTATACATGCACAAGCACACACACAGACACCCATACATATGTACACACTCACACATGCAAGGCATGCATCAACATGCACACACACATGCATGCACATGCACATGCACCAACACACACACACATGCACATAGAGGAACACAGGTGTATGCACACATAAACAAATGCTAACACATGCATACAATGACAAAAGCACAAGAACCAATGCATACACATATGCACACGCATGCACAAAGCACACATAAACATGTGCACATATGCACATGCATACATATGGACACACACACACACATTTTCACACAATCACACGTACACGCACACACATATGTACTCGCAAACACATGAACACACACGCAAAAGCCCATGGATATACACATGTACAAGCACACACACAAACACCCACACGCATGCCAAGGCATGCACAAACATGCACACACAAATACACATGTGCACATGCACCAACACACACACATAGAGGAACATAAAAGCATATGCACATAGAAGAAAAAGATGACACATGCATACAATGATAAAATCACAAACACCAATACATATATATAGGCACACACATATGCACACACGCACATACACACACACAAAGCACACACAGACATGTGCACTTACACACACATGCATATATAATGACACACACACACTCACTGTAAAGAACAAACCAAAACAAGCATAAACACTTGCAAGTACACACACACACATGAAAACACATATATGCACACACGCACACAGAATCCCAATGCACACACACATGCATCAACACACACATCCACATCTACAAATGCACGAATGCATACACACACATAAGTATGTAGGGCGACATATAGCACCCATGTACACACACAAGCATATAAATATACAACATTCACGCACAAAAACATGCATGCACAAACATGCACACAAATAGCCAGACACGCACACACATAAACACACATGCCTACACACATACACGCTCACACAGATAAAACACATAGACAAACATGCACACATATATACATGAACATGTAAGCACATGCACACTCATTTGCACCCCATATGTGCATATACACATGCACATGCACATAATCATGCTCAAATGCATACATGTACACAAACACACATACATATAGATACATGCACACAAACAAATGCATGCATGCACTCATACACACGTGTACATGTGTATGTGAACACTCAACACATGTACACACATGCATACATAACACACATGCACATATGCACACACCCGTGTGCATGCATTAACACAAATGCAAACACACATGCACCCGGACACACAAATGCAAATACATGCACACACACACGTACATGCATGTGCAAACACATGCAGGTACACATGCACACACTTGCAAATGCAAGCTTACAATCATACACATGAGCACACACATCCATCGACACACACACAAACATACTCATGCATGCATGCTTGCAAAGTGCATGACCTGAACACATATACACATGCACACATGTGCAGACACACACACATAAGCACACACTTTCACACAGAGATATGCATCCACATGCACATGCACATACACGTACACTCAAATATACACATATATATATTAATAAGCACATGCACACATAGGATTGCAAATATGCAAACACAAACTCAAACACATACACATAAACATGCATAGGAATGCATGTGCATGCACACACACATTCACTTGCATGCAAAAGAATGCACAAATAGCACACACAAGCACAATAAAGCACATATACATAGACACATAAACACAAACAGACACAAGAATGTGTGCACACATAGAATCACATAGATAAGCACACACACATGCACACAAAAAACAAGCACACACATAGATGCACACATGTAAACATGCATGTGCACATTCATAAACTCACAAACACACACAACACACACATAAAACACAAGCACACATGCATAAATACATGCACAAATGTGCACACACACACATATACATGCATGCATATGTGTACACACACATGTCCATGTGCACACAAGTTCACACTCACATGCATATGCATACACATACACACAAATACATACACACACACATGCACATGCATGAACATGTATACACACACAAACACATGCACAAACATGTTCATAAACTCAGAGAACACACATACATGCCCATAAACTCCCAGACACACAAATACATGCCCACACACACACACCAAATCCAAACATGCACACTCATATGCCCACACAAACACATTCAAGTACCCAC
This sequence comes from Vanilla planifolia, assembly GCA_023846275.1. NCBI lineage: Eukaryota > Viridiplantae > Streptophyta > Magnoliopsida > Asparagales > Orchidaceae > Vanilla > Vanilla planifolia. Next base: position 182,434 of record JAIUJO010000354.1, read on the forward strand.
AGACACACACACACACACACACACCTATGCATGAACAAACACAAACATAGATATATACAAACATGCACACACACACACATTCACACGTGCTACAAACACGCACAAGAGAGAACACATGCACAAAGTCATGCAAACACACACACTTATAACACAAACAAACTCAGACATGCACACACACTTACACATGTCAACACACGCATACACATTCACATGTGTGAAAGCACACATGTGTAGGAATACATATCCAAAAACACTCATAGATGTACTCAGACATATACATACACAAATATGCACTAGCAAGAACATGCACTAGCATACATGCATGCACATTCATAAACACCCATGGATGCACACATGCACATGCACATGAATGTGTACTAGCACATGCATGTGTACAAGCACATGTGCACAAGCACAACCCCATAGGCATGCACACATGCCCACACAAAAGCACACACATATGCATGAATAAAGACATGCACATACACAGATGCACAAATGCACACATGAACACACACATGAACACGCATAGGAACAAAAACACATGTACACACACAACAAGACATGTAAAAAAATGCACACGCATACAAAAACTCACACACATCCACATAAACAAGCACATGCTCACCCACACAAACACTTGTGTGCATAAGCCCATACACACAGGCACCCATTAACTTGCACATACACACACACATGCATGCACAAGTGCAAACTTGCAAAAGCACTCCAATATGTACACACATACACATATGCACACACACATGAACACACGTACATGCACAAGAACAAGCTCATATATGCAAAAATGTGCACACATAAATACACACATTCTCATGCAAAAGTATATGCACACACACTCATGTAAATAAACAAGCACACATTAACAAATAACAACACATGCATGCACACACATGAACACACACACACACACACACCATCATCATGTGCACATGTGTGCATATTTACATGCACATAAGTAGGCACATAGAGATGTACAAGTACATACAAACTCACACACATCTACACATACAAACACATGTATAGCCATGCACCCATACACATGCACGAATGCATGCACACACACACGCACACACATAGATGTATATAGACTCATACTAAAGTAATGCTTTCATTAAACTATATTTTTTATAAAATGATTTTTGATTATATATTATTATATATGATAAAATATAAAATAAAATAACTTATTATTTTTAATTATTTATATTTTTTATTTTTGTTGCATCTTACTATCTAAGAAAAAACCTAAAGCCCAAATTTACAAAATTATAATTAGTTTAAAACTAATATTGTTATTTTCCTAGACAATATAAAAAAATTTAAGAGAATATAAATAGTATTATATTGTATGAAATATTATGTTAAACATCCAATAAGAAATATTAATTAATTAATATTAATTGATGGAGCTAAAAAAGAGAAAGTGCAAATAGAGATATGTATAGTGGAATAGAGATAGAATAAGAGTGAGAGAGAGAGTGATGGAGAGATATAAAAGATAATGATGAAAATAGTGATACATAAAGAATAGAAAGTTGATAAAAAGAGGAAAGAATTTTTGCATTTTAAAGTATGTATGTCATATCATTTTAAAAATATATTGTGCTGAGTAATAACAATATATAAAATAAAATTTTGAATATTAACGATAAACTAAGATATATAAAGTGCATTATTGGACATCAATAATTAAAAAGCTCACTAATTATAGAAATACATTATTTCAAAATTAATTTCAAATTATATTAAAATTTTAAAATTAAATGATAATCAATAAAATATATATACTAATTAGTAAAAAATAATAATTAATTTTACTTATAATTTACATGCATAGTAGATTTTATGTGTATTAATATTAACATACTTTAACATATGTTTTAGGCATGTATTTATAATATTTGTAATATATTAACTTAATAGTTTTATTTAAAAAATAATAAAATCATAAAAAAATATTACATCAACACGCATTATAGCTTAAATATTTGAATTAATATTTGAAGGGAAGGAAAAAATGTGATAGGTGAGAAGGGGAGAATAAATAAATGTGAAAAAGGGATATAAGAAAGGTTGGTATTAGAAAAAGGGATATAAAGAAAATGAAAATATTTTTTTAACTTTAATAGTAAAAAATTAAATGAAAATAATAAATTAATAGCTATAATTTTTGTTATTTATTAAAAAATATTAACATATCATTTAAACCAATATTCATTAGGAAAACAAATGCTATAAAAACATTAATAATACGAGGACATCCCAAGAGGTCACACATCCTAATATTTCTCCTATCTAAGCATGCATAACCTTACTACTTTAATGTTAGAGAGGCCACCCACATACCCAGAAGTCAAAAAATGATACTTCTTTGACAATTGTCCTCATTACAATACAATGTGTAAGAAAAGTTGTAAATTAAATTATTCATATATTTTCAAAAACAAATTTATATTTATTACTATATCAAAACATATCATATTGTTAATAATTTATTTATATTAAATTAATAAGAAATTTTATCTATTATACTTTTTTATAATGCACATTAATTTAAAATTTTTCTTTCAAATAAATTATAATTCTTATAAATAATAATTTAGATATTTAGTAATTAAAAATAATAAATTATAAAATTTAACATAAGAATATTATCAGTTATCTTATATGCTACCATTTCTAAAAATTCTAATAAATTAATTAAATAATTTTTTTATAGTAATAACAAAGTAAAACAAAACATTCTACTAAAATTTATTATATATAAGATAATTTAACATATATGCAAGAAGTGAATGATAAAAAGTAATATGTGAGAGAGGTCAAAAAAGATAAAATGATGAGAGACATAAAGAAGAGAGTGATTAAGTGTGAAATGGAGGAAATATGGATATAAGATAGAGAGGAGATTGGAAAAATCTTAACAGATGAATAGAGAGAGAAGATAGAGTAAATTAAAGTGAACATGTAGAAAGTGAAAGGAAATAAGGGAGAAGAAAAGTTGACATAATGATACAAAGAGAGAAGTGAGTGAGATAGAGGATTACTATATTATGGGTGAAAGGGAGAGATCTAAAGAGAAAAGTAAAGAGAGACATAGAACAAAAAGAAAAAGAGAGAAAAGAGCAAAGATAAAAAAGATAAGGAGAATAAATAAAAACATTGAAAGAGAATGAAATGAGAGAAGGGAGAGGGATATTGAAGAGAGATGTTGAGTAGAAGACAAAGAGATAAACAAGAGACAAGCAAGAGAACGACAACAGGATATAGGAGGTGAGGAAGCATAGGAGCACTAGTGCATTAATAAAGTAGTGACAAAAATAATTAAATAAATTAACAAAAAATTTTGTTAGAGTAATTAATTTTAATATGTTAATTAGTTGTAATACTAAACATTATTTAAAATTAATAAGAAAATAATATTTTGTTGTTAATGTTTTTTGGATCGATTGCTTATAATAAGTGTTAATTATAAATTTAATATTTTTTTATTAATTATTATAATCTCAAATGTTTTTTGAAATATATTCTAATATTAATAAATTATTTATCTTAAATTAGTAAGAAGTTATTTTTTATAATGTTTGTTTTAATTACATTATTTTGCATAATAAAAATGAAAGCATATGATTTCTAATTGTTATAATTTTCAAATTAAATTTATATTTTATTGTAATAAATATAAATAAATAAATTTATTATTAATTATATTATAAACATAGAATTTGTAATAGTAATTTAATATGTTACAACATGATATATGTGAATCATATGACTTTAAAAATATGTTATTAATATATAATTTTAATTGTAATGCAATTCGTGAAATGTTATATTAATGTCTGTTACATGAGAAACTAGATATGAAATAATGATAGAGCAAAAGAACAAAGAGGATAGAATGGAAACAAAATATTTGCTTTTTATGATTTGTATATTAATTTTTTAAAATATATAGAATTGCATAATAATAAGATTTATGATACTTTATTTTATATTAAACCATATATATATTTTTTAATTATGAAATAACAAATATAAAATAAGCTATTGCCCATTAATTATTATAAAGAATGTTTGTCATAGTTATACATGTGTTTAGGTAAAATTGACATTTATATTAAAGTACAAAATAATATTTTAAATTAAACATATATTTGCTAATATGTAAAGAAATAATATTTTAGTTTTATTGTAAATGTTGTTGTATAGAAGATTGTACACGAATTAATGTTCACACATTATTAAAGCTAACTCAAATTTATTATAAAAATGATTTCTATGACAAATTATATACTACACCATGTGTTATGAAGTCGCCCAAATTAATATAGCCATTAAAAAATCATTTTTAACCTTTTGGACCTGACAACATTCAGTATTATAGTGCAATTGTGTTAGTACACATATATAAGAATGAGAAAAATATACTTCTATGACTACTTTGCATAATGAATGGTTTTAGAAATTTTATTTATTAGCATTGTTATAAACTTACAAAACTAATTTGATGTTTACCTATATAATAATATATCCCATTGTTAATAATTTGTTTATATTGAATTAATTAGAAATTCTACAATATTATACTTTTATTTTGAAGCAAACATTTAAAAATAAGAATTATTTTTAGAAAATATATTTTTTTTAAAATAATTTAAATTATATATTAGTTATAATTATAAAAATATAAAAATAAAAATGTTATATTAATGATTACTTATATTCCTTATTTTAATTTCATCACTATGTATAGTAAAAATAACAAAAGAAAAAATGTTAGTCATTATTATAATATTAAAAAAATATTATTTCATCCTTAGTTAATAGAAATAAAAGAGTTACCATTAATTATATCACAAACATATAATTATCTATTGAGGGTTTTACATTGATATATTATAATAAACATTATAGATACAATTGACAATTTTGTTAATAAATATATAATATAAATTGTAAGATAGAGATAAAATAGTAGCACATAAAGCAGAGTGAAATGATAAAAAGAAGAGGGAATATTTACATTTTAAACTACATATATTATTTTTCTTAAAACAATATATAATATTAAAAATTATTATATTTGTGATACTACATTTTATATGAAAGAATTTTAATTTTTTAACTTTAGTTATAAAATAACATAAATAAAGTGAATTATTACATATTAATTAATTAAAAGATTATTTATTACAATTATACATGAATTAGAATATAATTGAAATTTATTTTCAAAAATAAAAAAAAATTATGATAATTAATAGAACACTTTATTTGTTTTTAAATGGTAATATAATTAATTTTAATTATAATTCATATGCATAATGAATTTTATGTTTAGTCATATTAAAATATTATAATACATGTTATAATAAAGTATCTCTAATAATTTGAATACATCAACCTAATAATTTTATTATAAAACTAATAAGATAACTAAAAAAATATACTAAAAGGAATTATATAAAAAATATTTTAAATGATGTCTTACAAAAGAGCAACAAAAAGTGATAGATGATAATGGGACAAGAAAATAGAGGAAGAGATATAAAGAAGGAACATATCAAGACAAGAATAAGGGATATAATAAAAATGATAACCATTTCATAATGTTAAACTTAATAAATAATAAACAAAATGAAAATTATGAAATAACATATGTAATTAAGTTATTTATTAAAAACTATTAATGTATTATAAAAAAAACACTCTTTGTTTAGAAAAGTGATTGATATGAATTTTATTTTGCAAAAAAGGCAACCATCCCAATCTATAGCACAAGCTTGCCTAGCATTAGAGTTCTAATTTTACCCAATGTTTTAAAGCTGGTGTGGTCACATATACCCATTTTTCAAAAAAATATTTTCTTGACTATTATCCTAAATATAACGAATTGTGTATGATAGTTTCTAAATTATCTTGTGCATAAAATTTTTAAAAAAAAGTTTATGTTCGTTACAAATGTCAATGTAGATAATTTACTTATATTTAATTAATGAGAAGTTATTTATATTTTATCTTCATATGAAGTAGAAATTTATACATAAATGTTTTTCTACTTAATAAAATTTCTTAAAAATATATAGTTAAATATTTAAAAAATTGTAAAGAAAAAATATAAAATAAAACATTTAAAGGAATTTTTTATTATTAATTTTTATCTATTTTATTGTATACATTAAAGAAATAAATTCTAACAATCAAAATTTTTTTTAATTATACTACAAATGTATAATTGCTGAAGCATACTTAAGTACTAATACATCATAATGTATATTATGCATAAGTTTTTTGTGATTGTTCTGTTAAATGTACAATATAAATAGTATGACTATGCACAAAATATTATATTGATGTCTTTAACATGAGAGATTTCTTAGTTAGTATTAATTGATGAGTTAGAAAAAGAGATACTAGAGAGAGGGAGATAAGTATTGTCAAAGAGAACGAGAGAGACTTGGAGAGATTAGGGACAAATCAGATGAAAATAGGAATATCGAGAGAACAGATGATAGATTAGACAGGTAATATTTGCATTTTAAGCAATGTTTCTTTTAAATATATAATAATACGAAATACTTATATTTATCACATTATTTTTTAGATGTAAATTAAATATAATTGTTAATATTAACAATAAATTAAGATGAATAAAGTAAATTATTGCACATCAATTATTATACAGAACATTAATCATAATTATAATTATGTTCAAATAAAATTTAAATTCAAATAAAATATCTAGAATATTATGAAAAATAACAAAATATATAATAATTTGAAAAACTACTTTAAAAGTAATTTAGAAATTTGTTGCATAAGAAATTATATGTGTATTAATACTAACTATTATGACATATGGTATAAGGATGTGTTTTAAAGAATTTTAAAAAACAAAATAATGTTATTGTAGTAATAATAAAGTAACACAAAATATACTACTAAAAGTTATTAGATATAAATATTTTAAAATATTTTTCAAGTGGGAATGACAAAAGGAGAAAGAGGTGAAATGGGAAGAAAATGAAGTGATGAGAGATACATGGAAGAGAAAGATTAAGAGAGGAATGAAGGCAATAGGGAGAGAAGAGATAGAGGAAATTGGAAGATGCTTAATAGAAGAATAGAAAGCAAAGACAAAGTTAAGTTAGAGTAAATATGTAGAAGTAGAAATAGTGAGGGAAAATAACTATAGACACAATAAATTGTAGAGAAGAGAGAGTGAGATAGAGTCTTTTGAAAGAAAGAGAGATTGAGAGAGGTTGGGTGATAAAGTGAATAATATAGACAAAAATTATAGTCAAGAGGAGATAGAGATAAAAAGATTGGGATAATGAGATTAGAAATGATATAAATGGATAAATAAAGGGACTTACTAAGCAAAAGGTAAAAGTTAGAAGAGAGATATGTAAAAGTGATAAAAATAATAATTAATAAAAAAATAAGAGAAATGATAATAAAGAGGGGATATAGGAGAGAGAGGGTAAGGGGAAGAGAATGATATGGAGATATGAGGGAGAAATAAGAGAAGATAATAAGATAAAGAAGGAAGTGAGAGAGTATGAGAGTTATAAAGACAATGATAAAGTGATGATCACAATAATAAATAAAAGCTTTATCTTAATAATTTTAGTGATAGTATTTATTAATTTTTGCATGATAATCACTTATAATATTAAATATTATTTAAAACAACAATAAAAGAAAACTTTTGTAGGTTAGTTTTTATATTACCAATGTTCAAATATATGTTGAATAAATATTTTATTTTTTTATAGTAAGAAACACTAGTTATAATTATCATACTTCATTTTATTTGAAAATAGTATGATTTTTTGTTTTAATAAAATAATACAAAGTGTCAATTAAATTACCATAGATTAATTATTATGATGAACATTAAAATAGTTATACATGTGTTCAACTAATTAAACTTATATTTAAAATTTAAAGTATTATAATAACAAAAATATACTTATAAATTTATAGAGAAATAATATTTTAAAAATTATTTATAATGTTGTTGCAAAGTAGATTATATGTGTATTAACACTAGCATGTTATAACATATGTTATATGCATGTATTTATAATATTTCTAGCAAATAAATTAAATAATTATTTTATGGCAATAATAAAGAAACACATTATTGCATTTAACTAAAATGTACAATATATAAAATATTTTAACAAGTATTAAAAGAGATAATGAAAAAAAGTAATAGGGAGATAAAAGAAGAAAATGTAATGATGAGAGATATAATGGAGAAATAGAGATAAGAGGAATTCGAGAAAATAAGAGAGTAGGGAGAGAGAAGATTGTAAGAAGCTTAACACAATAATAAAGGGAGGATAAAGATAAATTAAAGATAACAAGTAGAAAGAGAAAGAGAGTAAGAGAGAAGAAAGGGTACATAGAGACAAAAAAAAGTGCAATATTAAATAATATTTAAGTAAAAAAATAAAGTTTTCCAATCATGTTTTGATATTGCTAATGTTTAAAATATGTGTTGACTTATAAATTAGCATTATTTTATAATTTTTGTAATCTTATAAATTAATTAAATAATAAATTTTATCATTTATTCTATATATTATCTTCATATAAAAAAGGCATAAAATAAACATTAATAATATTTCATTAAAAGATGTAATTTTTTGTTAGCTTATGTTTTATAATATATTTTATTATTAAAAAAGTTTACACACATCATTAGTATATAAAAAATTTATATTAATTCAATTTATTTAATATAAGTAATATTATATTTAAAAAAATTATATTAAAAAATAGTTTATTAAATCATTCTTAAGATCATATTTAGTACTATGTTAAAATGGTAACATTATTATATAGTTATATTAATAAATAATTACTAAAATAGAAACTATAAATTATCATACATAATAATGTTATTAATTAATAAATATTAACTTATTATTAATACCCACTCACATTTATTTGAAAAAAAAATGCTATGAATAAATATTTACAAAAAGGGAACTTTTTAAGATGTCCCCCACACCAACACTACTCTCACTAAAGCATCGATAACTTTTGAGTTCTCATGATATGTAGTGTTATTGTGCACTTCTAAGACAACTACCTTGAAGATAATGAACGTTATTTTAGAAATTACATTAATTAGCATAAACATACACTTTGAGAAAATATTTTATATTCATTATATATGTAGTAATAAACTCTAATTTTATTAATTTATTTATAAAAAAATTAATAAAAAATTATTTGTACTATACTTTTATTTAAAGTGAACATTCACAAAAAAAATTATTTGAACTTTTTATATTGAAAAATTTAAATTATGCAATAGTTTTAAATGATAAAATATAAAATATAGAACAAACAAATTTATACTAATTATCATTTATATTATTTTTTTAATTACATCTTGTTGTATATTGAAAATACTATACTATAAATACTACAAATTAGTATAATATGAAAATTAGTGTTATATTCAAATAATTAATATAAATAAATAAAATTTAAAGTTAACTATATAACAAACATAAGGTTATGCATGCATTCATAGTAGCTATGTGTCATAATATATATTATACATATGATTTGTAAAATTATGTTAGTAAATATACAATATAAATAGTAATGCAATGTATGAAATATTATATTAAAATATGTAGCATAAGATATTTATTAACTAATACTATTTAATTGAGCTAAAAAAGTGATCATAGAGATGAAGCTAACTATAATGAAATAGGAAGAGAGATAATTAAGGAGGGAAAAGAGATAAGTAAGACATGAATGGAGTTATATATAGAGAGAAGAGATGGTAAAAAGAAGAGAGAATATTTGTATTTTAAATTATATGCTCTAGTTTTTGAAAAATACATATAATAACGAACAATAATTATAGTCGTCATGTGCATTTTGTTCAAGAAATACTATATTTTTAATATTAATTATAAACAAAGATACATAAGTTACATTATTACACATTAATATTTGTAAAGATCATTTTTCATTGTTTTACATGATTTTAAATATAATTAAATTTTTTTAAAAACTAAAAAAACATATGATGACTAATAAAATATTTTTACAAGTTAGTAAAAAATAGTGTGATTAATTTTTATTATACTTTAAATGCATAGAAGCTTATATATTTATTAATAAACCTATAATAACATATGTCATAAGCTAGTATTTCCAAAAATTCTAATATATTATCTTAATACTTTTACTATAAAATAATAAAACTAAAAGATAGAGATGGAGAAGAGCGATAAAAAGGGGAATAAGGAATATAAAGAAAATAATAACAATTTTATAAAGTTAATCTTATTATTTAATAAAAAAAGGAAAAATTATAAAATTATATAATTATGATATTCATTAACTAAAACAAACATCTTATTAAAAGAAGCTCTCATTCCTTAGAAAATGAATGCTATGAAAAAATATATGCAATAAAAGAAATTCTCAAGAGAGCACTCATCCCAAACAACTCTCACCCAACCAAAACTTATCTTTTTAGTCCTAATGATTTTGATATTTTTTGTTGGTGTGGTTGCATATGCATACAAATGCTAGAAAATGATACTATTGTCATTATTATCTCAAAATAACTAACTATTCAATAAAATTTCTAAATTATCATACATATACACTTTCAAAAATAATTTTATTTTTATTATAAATGAGGTAATATATTCCAATGTTTCTATTTTAGTGATATTAAATTTATAAGAAATTATGAACTTATATATTTAACTAAAAATAAATCTTCATACATAGTAATAATTTCCACTATGTTTTGTGAAAGATATCGTGTCGGGAAGAGAAAAGAGGTATGAAATGTGGAGACAAATAAGTGAATGATAATAAGAGAGAAAAATATGAGAGCTATTAAGATAAATAGAATGGGGTATTTTAATAAATTACAAATTTTTAAAGTTTGCATTATTTAATATTTAATATTGCATTATTAATATGTAAAATTTTAAAAAGTTAATTAAATAATAAATAATATATTTATTCTAACTAATTGTCTTCATATGACATAATCTACAAAACAAATATGAATAATATTCAATATTCATGTTATATTTTGAGATATTTTATGTTATATAATATTTATTTTCTTATTAAAAAAACTTTTACATACATCATGAGTATACAATTATAAATATATATAAATTCTACTTTATAACTACTGATATACATTTTGTTTCACACAATTAAATTATAATAAACATATTATTTTATTATGATTTATGTCACACTATATCTAATACATAATTGAAATGATAATGATGTTATATAGTTAACATTAATAGTAAAATCTAAAAGGAAAATTATACAATATTATTCATGATTATGTTTTCTAAGAATATTAACATATCATAAAATTATCTATATTTATAAGAAAAATGAATGTTAAAAAAACTATATGCAACACCATGATTTTTAAAGATTTCACTAATCCTATTAATATTCTTACCCAAGTAAGATTAATTTTTGAGTTCTAATGCGATCTAACACAATTGTACTGGTGTGGTCACACAAGCACACATAAGTTAGAAATTTATACTAGTAATTACTATCTTAAAAAAAAAGAAATGTTAAAGAATTTTTCTAAATTATCATGCCTAAAAAATTTAAAACATACTTTTATTTTTTATTTTATTAGTCATAATATAGTGTATTATTAATACTTTTGTTGCATTATATTAATAAGAGATTACATATATTTCTATCTCAATTATAACAGACAGCCATAAATAGGAATTATTTTTAGAAAAATAATAATATATATAAATAATAAAATTTAAAAAATTAATTATGAATAATTAAATACATGTTTATTATATTAAATATATATTAAAATGCATAGCTTGAGAGATGTTTTTATTAATATTAATTATTTATTCTAAAAATGAGATAATGCGGATGGAGATTAGTGTATTTTGAGCAAGAAATAAAGAAAAGAATATTAGGAGAAAGAAAGAAGAGAGAGATGATTAAATGATGGGAGAGAAAAAGAGAGGAGAGATAAATGATAGTAGAGATAGAGTGAACATATAATAATGTTAAAGAGAAATAAAAAAAATAAAAAGATAGAGGAGAGATAAGGTGTGGAGAAGATAAAAAGATAAAGAGAGATAAATAAGAGAATTATAAATATAGAAAAAGTGATAGAGTATGAAATGTACTAAGATAAAAAGAAAAAAGTGAGACAAAAAATTAAATACAAATTATATATAAAAAATTAACTAAAATTATTTATTAATATTGAAATGTTAAATATATGTTAAATTAAATATTTGTGAAACAAAACAATCATTTGAATTTTGTTGTATTTTATGATATAAAAAATGTTCAAAGTATGTGTTGTCCATTAATTTAATATTATTTATGGATATATAATTTGAAAAGTTAGTTAAATAAGAGATAATTTCCTTGATTTATGATATTATCTTCGCATGACATAATATAGATAACAAACATAAATAATATTTCACATTCATGATAGTTTTAAATAGATTATGTTATATAACATATTATTATTATATTGAAAATACTTTTATAAATGAGAAGTATTTACTATTAAATTTAATAAATGCAATATTTCCCATAATAAAATTATATTATATTTATTATTTTATTATACCTATGAATAGTTGTATTTAATACTACATGAACATAATAATGTTGTCATAAGGGCAATTTTAATAAATAATATTTAAAAATAGAAATTATAATATATTATCCATAATTATGTTATTTATGAATGATGATAAATTATTAAAGTTAATAATTATTCATTAAAAAATTAATATTTACTTAAAAGTTTTGCAAATGAAGACTTCTTAAGAGTTCAAACATCCCTATACCTCTCTTGGCTAGCCATACTTAATTTTATAGTTCTTATGTGATCCAAAGCTATAATGCTGGTGTGGTCACACTTGTATATAAATACAAGAAAACCATATTTATGTTTTTATTTTATTTAAAATTATTAAATACTCAAAAAAATATTTTTTTATTTTATTATATATATCATAATATATTCTAATATCAATACATTAATTACATTTAATTAATGATAAATTATTTATATTATTATTTATTTTGAAGTAAACTCTCACAAATAAGAGATATTTCCATCAAAATATAGTTTTTGTAAGCAAAACATTAAATTATTTATTAATTATAAATAATAGAATATATATTTTCTTAGTTTAATTGATGTAGAAAAAATGAGAGAATGCAGATTGAATTAGATAAACTAGAGAACAGAGACCCATGGATAGATAATGAAGAGATAAAGAGAAGCAAGTAATGATTGAATGAAGAGAATGAGAAAAAAGAGAATTGAGAGGGAGATAAAGGAGATAGAAGGTTGGGGCAAGACAAATTGATATTGAAAGGGAAGGCAAATAAAGGACTAACAATAGGTAAGGAAAGAAAGTGAGAGAATATGAGAATTTTTATTTTAAGTGAAAGAAGTTATAGAAATAATGAAAACTACATCTAAATTGTTTAACTTATTTTATTTATTAATATTAAAATATTAAAAATATATAATATTAAATATTAGTTAGATAAAAAATTTGATGATTCATAAAATTTTAGTTTATTAGAAATGTTTAAAGTATATGTTGGTTATTAATTTAATATTATTTTATTAATTGATGTAATTTTAAAAGTTAATGAAATAATAAAAAATAACATTATTCTAAGATCTTCTTTCATATTACATAACATAAATAATAAATGAAAATAATATTCATTTTCATGACATAGTTATAGGTTCTTATGTTCTATAATATACTATTCTTATATTAAAAAACCTTTATACATGACATTTATATACTACTATAAATATACAATAATGCTACTTTATTATAATTGATATAAGTTATGTTCCCCAAAATTAAAGTATATTAAGTTATTATTTAGTTACATAATAATAATAATAATAATAATAATAATAATAATAATAATAATAATAATGTTATAAAGTTAATATCAATATTAAAAAATTAAAATGTAATTTATAAAATATCTTTCATAAATATGTTATTTATGAATATTAATATATTATTAAAAACATCTACTACTCATTAAACCATTAATGTTGTAAAACCGTGTGTAACTGCAAGAGGACTTTCAAGAGTTGACTATCCTAATACCACACATAAACCAGCCTAAACTTGTTGTTCTAATGTGGACTAGAGGAATAATGCTAATTTGGTCATACATACATATAATTGCAAAGAAATCAAACTAATGTGATTATTGTACTCAGAATAATAAACTCTTCAAGAAATGTTCTATACTATCACGTATGAATACTTCAAAATGCTTTTATTTTAGATGTCATAACATATTTGAATATTAATACATTATTTATATTTAATTTATATGAATTATGTGTAATGTTACTTCCCTTAAAGTAAACATTCAAATATTAGAACTATTTTCACTAAATTATAGTGCTTATGAATAAAAAAATTACATTATTTTATTATTATAAATTTAAAAATATATTTATTATTTAAAAAATATTTTAAAGTATATAACATAATAGTTTTCATAAATAATATTAATTGAGATGTAAGAAAAATGATAATGGTGAAGTACTTTTGTATACCAAAAGAAAGAGGGAGTTTTGATAAATATGAGAGATATAAGGAGAGAAATATTAACAGAGGTAGAAGAGAGAATTGATTGAAAGTTGAAAAAGAGAAAAGAGAGGCAAAAGAAAATATTGATTCATTTGATGTACTTTATTTAAAATTATATAAAAATCTTAATGAATGTTATATAGCATTATTAAATACAAGCTAAAATGGAAACTATAAAATTACAATAATAATTCTGTTATTTGTTAATATTAACATATAATTAAAGTCAATTATGTTTTTTGTGGAACACACTAATCATGTCAATGAAGGAGTAGATCGAATGTAGAGATAGAGAAAAAGAGAACAAAGGGATAAGATAAATGGAGTAAAATGTATAAATAACATTATGAAGGAGTGTGAAATTTAAAAATAAAGAGGGATAAATAGATAAAGTGTTTAGAAGACCAATAGATAGTAGAAGGGAAAAAAAAGAGAATGATAATAAAAGAGAGAAGTGAGATAATGTTGCATATTCATGACATAAGTTTAGTTTGTTTATTTTGTATTACATATTATTAAGTTAAAAATATTTATACACAACATGTACATAATATTATAATAGGTAATGTAACTTTTATTATCATGCGTTAAATTATGTTAAAGTTATTATTTTATTATATCAAATGAGTACTATACTTATTACTATATAAAAATGATAATGTTGATACAAGTTAGTATTAATAAATAATAACTAAAATAATAAATTACAAAATATCAATTCTAATGATTTATTTTAACAATCACACAAGTATGATTTCTTAGGCTTTGGTATGCGAGTGTGACTTTAGCAGCAAAAGAATGTGTTAATTATTCCTTATTATACTTCACATATTGCATGTTTCCTTATAATAAGTTATACAAAAAGTATTATTTTATTATATTGTATGAATGGTTACATTTAGTACCATATGAAATTGATAACAAAGCTATCAAGTTCATATTGATAAGAAATAAAAGAAATGAAAATCGTAAAATGTTATTTAGAATTATGATGTTTATAAGTATTAAAAAATTATCAAAATTAAATATCTTTCATTAAAAAAACAAATGCTATGAAGAAAAATGTGCAACACAAGGATTTCCAAGATATACTCATCGTACTACTACTCTTTTCCAACCATTTTTTTTATGCACATTGACCAAGAGGTCTAAAAATCATATTTGTGTGAACCCAAAATAATGAACTGTTGAAGAGGTTTTCTAATTTATCATGAATAAAAACTTTCAAAAATAACTTTATCTTTATTATATATAATAAAGATATACCAACAATAATAATTTAATTATATTGAATAAATAAGAAATTATGTATGTTATTATTTCCTTAAAAATAATCATTCATACATAACAATTATTTCAAAAAAATTTAGTTCTTATAAATAAAACATTTAATTATTTTTTAATGCAAAAATTACAATATATATTTATCATTTCGAAAATATATTAACATTTGTGAGAAGAAAAATTTCTTATATAATATTAATTGATGGAGTTAAATGAAAGAGTAGTGGTGATAATGATAAGTACAATAAAAGGTAGTGGTTGTTAGATAGATGTAAGAGGAATAGAGGGAAAAATATTAAAAGAGAAAAATAGAGATGTTTGAGTGAAGAGAAACAGAAAACATGAGAAGAGAAAGAGAAGACAAAGGAGATCAAGAGAAATAAAATAAAAGAGAGAATTAAGAAGATAGAGAGACAAAAAGATAGGGTGATGGGAAAAAAGGGAAAGGGAAGAAGAAACAAATATGATAATGATAATAAGAGAAAGAAAAATGGTAAGTAATTGAATGCTTTTAAGAAAAAGAGAAGTAAGAAAATATATTAAATAAAAACTATATCTAAAAAATTTAAGATATCATACTTTTTAATATAAACATAATATATATAACAAATTTTATTTAAAATTTTTTTTGAGATTTTTAGTATTTATGTGAATTCTAAATGTTTAAATTTTTTATTTATGATTGATTTAAAGTTTTCTTTATTATTACATAAAATTAAAATATAAATTAAATAATAAATAATGGCATTTTTCTAAGATATTTTCTCTATATGATGTAATATTTATAATAAATATAAATAATATTTTACTTTACTAATATAAGTTAAGTTAGTTTATCTAATTTATTAGATTATTATAGTGCTTAAAATTTTTATAGACAAAATTTATGCACTATTATAAATATATAAGTTCTATAACTCAGCATTCAATTATATTATATTTAATAATTGGTTATATCATATGAAATGATGTATTAAATATTATGTGAAAATGATAACAATATTTAAAAGTTATTGTTAATGAATAATAAAAATAATAGAATTTAAAAATTATAATTATAATTATTTTTTTATGAATTTGAATATACTATTAAAATGAAATTAGTTAATTAAAAAAATCAATACTATTAAAAATATGTTTAACAAGAGTGTTTCTCAAAAAGTTAGACATGTTAGAACAACCTAGCCAAAGCTTGCTTACTTTATTTTCTCAAAGCTGTCCTTTGTTGTAATACTTGGGTTGTTAGGGATTCTTCAATAAATAAGCAAATTAAACTTATGTGACTACTGTCTAAAAAGTAATGAATTGGTGCAAACATTATCTAGGATATAAATTTTAAAAAAATTATGTTAATTTTATTATTTATGTCATAATATATTAAAATATTAATTTTTTTAATTATATTGTGTTAATAATAGATTATTTATTTTATTATTTATTTAAAGTTAATTTTTATACTTAAAAATTATTATAAAAATTACAATTTTTTTAATAATAAATAAGTAATAAATATTTATTATTATAAATATATATTATAGTAAATAACATAAAAAGATTTCTTAATTAATCTTAATTAATGGAGCAAAAACAAATTGTGGTGACAAAGATAATGATTCCATAAAAGAGTAACTAATGGATAGATAAGAGATAAATAAATATTACAATTATAGTAGATAGAGAGAAGAGATTATTTATTGAAGAGAGTAAAAAAGAGAGAAGAGAGAAAAAGGGAGATAAATGGTATAAATGATAATACCAAAGATAGAGAAATGAGAAAATAGAGAGAAATAGAGCAAAGAGAGGGTGAAGGGTGGGCAACAAGATAAAGGAAGACAAATAAGAAAAAGATAGTGATATAAAGAAAAAAATTGAGAAATGTGATAGTTATGGAGGTAAAGAGAAAAAAATAAAAAACTGAATAAAAGTCATATATCAATAATTTAAATTACAAAATGTATTAATATTAACTTACAAAGCCTATATAATCTTATTTTTTTATTTAAACATAATAAAACTTAAAAGTTTCGTAGTGTTTAAGTATATTGCAAATGTTTAAATATATGATAATTTTAAATTTAATATTATTTTTTAATAATAAGAATTATAAAGTTAACAGAATAATAATTAATATCATTAATCTTAGATATCATCTTCATATGACATAATATATATAGTAATTATAAATAATATTTCATGTTCATGATATACTTTTAGGTTGTTTAAGTTAAAAAATATATTATTATTGGTATATCAAGAATTGCTTATAATATATTATTATTATAAATGCATAGTAATTCTACTTTGTCATAGTTCACATAGTTTACTTTGCTCACAATTAAATTATATTAAATTTACTATTTTATTACAATATATGAAGTGCTACATTTAATTCCATGTGTACGTTATAATAATGTTGAAATGTTAACATTAGTAAATAATATCTAAAATAGAAAATATAGAATATCATTCATAATTATGTTATTTATAAATATAACCATATCACTAAAACGAAATGTCATTCATTAGAGTAACAAATGCTATAAAAAATATGGGCTACATGAATTCTCAAGAGATCACCTATCCAAATACTACACTCACCCAAGCATGCCTAATTTTGAATTTCTAACGAGATTTAGTGTTATGATGGTTCTGTTGTCAAACATGCATGCAAAATTTGAACAAGCATACCTTTGTGAATAATATATGTCATAATATATCATAATATTAATACTATAGTTATTTTAAATTAGAGAGAAATTATGTATATCATTATTTGCCTTGAAGATAACATTAAAAAAAGGAATTATTTTCTTAAATTATGGTACTTGAAAAAAATGAAATTATTTTTTTTAATTATAAATAACAAAAATGTACATTTATTATTTAAAATATATTAAAATTTTAAACATATGTGATCTATTAATTAATATTAAATGATATAATTAAAAAAGTAATAATGGTTATCAAGATAAACTTTGAGAGAGAGTCAATGAGGATCATATTAACAATAAGAGAAGAAAAAGATAATTAAAGAAAGTGAATGAGAATTCAAACAAGGGAGAGAAGACAGAAGAGATAGAAAGAATAAATAAGAAAGTAAAAGATATGGAGATATGAAAAAATAGAGAGAAAAAGAAGAGATGGGGTGAAGGCAAGACAAAGAGTTATAGAAGGTAGAGACAAATAAGAGAGCTTTAATACAAGAGAAAAAATTATGGAATGTGAAAGCTTTTGAGATAAAGAGAAACAAGAGAAAGAAAGAACTAAAAGAAATTTATATATATGAAAAAAATTTAACATCTAATATTCATTAATATTAACATGTTAAACACATGTAATATGAAATATTATTAAAAATATAACAATTTTTTTGTTTTATAGTAGTTTAATATATTGGAAATATTAAAAATGTATGTTAACTATTAATATAATATTCTTTTAAAAATAGACATTTCTTAAAATGCTAATATTAGTAAATAATAACTAATATGGAAATTATAAAATGTAATTAAAAATAAATTTTCTATTAATTTTAAAATTCTACAGAAATAAGCTTTTATTCATTAGTAAAATAAATATTATCAAAAAATATGTGCAACATATGGACTTCTAAAGAGATCACCCATCCCAACAGTACTCTAGTCAAGTTTGCTTTACTTTGTAATTCTAAGGAGATCCTATCATATAATACTAGTGTGGCCACATATAAATACAAAGGTTAAAAAATCTTAATTATTTGATTATTATTTTTAAAATAATAAACTATTCAAGAAGTTTTTAAAATTATAATGAATATACACTTTTAAAAATTATTATAACTTTATTATATATGTTTTAATATATCCCAATTTAATATTTTAATTATATTAAATTTAAAATAAGTTATTTATAGTATTAATCCCATTAATTTTCATATTGATACATAAGAATTATTGCTAATGTTAAAATTTTTTATGATTTATAAATAATATTAGATTATTTATTATTATAAATATAAGGAAAAAAATTTCTTAATTAATAGTGCTTAAAAAAGAAAATAGTCATAAAGATAAGTGTTCCAAATAATGGGTAGTCATTGGTAGATAAGACACCGATAGAGTGAAAAAGAAAAAGAGTGAATGGAGATAAAAAATGGTGAGAGAATGTGTATGTAACAATATGAAAGTGATAGAAAGGATAAATTAGTTAGAAAGGGAAAAGAGAGGGTGAGGGGAAGACAAAGAGATAGAGAAGGGGAGATGAATAATAGAATAATATTAAGAGAGAAGAGAAAGTAAAAGATTGTGTGAGCTATTGAGATAAAGCGAAAAATACGGAAAATAACTAAAAAAAATTATATCTCAATAACTTAAATTTTAGTGTTTATTAATATCAATTTGTGAAACATACAAAAGTTTAAAAATTATTTTAGTATAAAATTGTTCTAAGTTTCATAAGATTTTAATACATACAACTTAAAAGGTCAATTAAATAATATATAACATCATTACTCTTGGTTATTGTTTTCAAATGACATAATATTTATAAATAATATTTCATATTCATGATATAATTTTAGGTAGTTATGCTATATAATGTATTATTATTATATTAAAAAACTTCTATATATAGTGTATTTATACTACTACAAATATATATCAACATTAAATTATTATAATTGATATATGTTAGTTTGCAAACAATTAAATTATATTAATGTTATTATTTTATTTTATTATATGAAGTGCTATTTTAATATTTTATGGAAATTATAAGGATGCTAAAAGTTTTGATTAATAAATATTAACCAAAATGGAAATATAAACTATCATTCATAACTATTTTATTTGAAAATATTATCTTATTAATAAAATCAAATCTCAATCAAGAGGCCACCCATCCCATTACTACTCGCATCCAAGTACTCTTAACTTTTGATTTAGAGTAAGATTTGGTGTTGTTACAAATGAATATGAAAGCCAAATAATCATACTTGTGTGATTGTTAGCTTAATAGTAATGAATAAAATAAGATATGTTCAAAATAATTTTGCATAAATACTTCTAAAATTACTTTCTTTTGTTATGTATGTCATTGTATTTCTAGTATTAATACTATAATTATGCTGAACTAAAAAGAAATTATGTATATTGTTATTTCACTTCAAGTAAACATTCATACAAAGAGCTTTTTTACTAAATTATAATACATATATATACCAAATTTATTTTTAATTATAAATAAAAGAACATATTTTGATTATTTATAATATAAAATAAAGCTTGAAAAGTTATATATTTATTAACTAAGATTAATTTATACAGCTAAAAAGATAGATAATTATTATGGAGATTATCTTTGAGAAGGAGAGAATCATGAATGTAAAAGAGAGAGTTAGTTAAGAAATGATTAATAGAGAGAGAAGATAGAGGTGATTGAATGAAGGGAAAAAGAAAGAAGATAAGAAAGAAGATAGAAGAAATAGAAAGAACAAATAGAAAAGAGAAAAGTAGATATGGCAAAATATACAGGAGGAGAGACAGTGAGGGGAGAAGGTGTTGTCAAATAAGAGAGTTCTAATAAGAGAGAGAATAAAGTCAAAGTATAAGAATGATAAATTATTAAATAAACTTTATATACCATTATAATTTTGAATCAAGCATTTATTAATATTAACATGTTAAACTCATATAATTTAAATATTATTAAAATGCAACAAAAATGATCAATTCTATTTAGTTTAGCATGCTATAGATTTTTAAATTTTATGTTGACTTCTAATATAATATCACTTTTAATAATGCATTTATTTAAAAAAGTTAATATTGATACATAATAACTAAATAAAAATTACTAATTGTAATTTAATTTTTTTTGCATGATTATTAATATTTTATGATAACCAACTATCAAAAATCAAATGATATAAAAACATATGTGAACCACAATGATTTTTAAAAGTCCATGCACCCAAATATGACTTATTGAAGCATACTTAACTTTGGAGTTCTAATGAGATCAAGTGCTAAATTATTGGTGTGGTTGGGCACACATATAGATGTAAAAAAATCATACTTGTGCAATTGTTGGCCCCAAGTTAATGTAGTGTCCAAGAAACATAAAGAATTATCATGTGCATAAACTTTCAAAAAGCTTTTATAATAATTATATATGTCATAATATATTTATATATTAACAATTTATTTATTTTGAGAAAATAATAAATTTTTTATTTTATTATTTCCCTTAACAAAAACATTCGTATAAATGAATTATTTCTACGAAATTATAGTTCTTATAAAACATTTAAATTAATTTTGAATTATAAGAAATAAAATAAATATTATTTTTGAAAATATATGTTAAAGAGCACAACCCAAGGGCTTTTATAGTTAATTATACCTATAAACATATTCTACATGCACAATTATAAACATTTGTTAATGATACTTTATTATAGTTCATATAAGTTATGTTGCAATAATTTAATTATAATTTATTATTTTTTACACAAAATGAAGTACCATGCTTAAAACATTTTTAAATTGATACAATTGTTATAAATTTGTAATTCATAAATAATAACTAAAATGCAAATTATAAAATAATGTTCATAATTATGTTACTTATGAATATTAGCATATTGTTAAAAATACATTATCATTTTATTAGAAAAAAACCAATGTTAAGAAAAATTATGTGCAATAGATTATTACATCAAAAATAATGAATTTTTTTAAAAAGTTTCTAAATTATCATCCATATACACTTCCAAATATAATTTACCTTTTTTATTATATATGTAAAACCATATTACAATATTAATACTTTAATTATATCTAATTAAAAATAAAATATTTATGCTAATTAATCTTAAAGTAAACTTTAAAACTTAAGAATTATTTTCACTAAATAATAATTGTTATAAATAAATTATTTATTCATTATAAATTATATAAAAATAATTTATTTTTTTAAATAAACATTATTTTGTACAACATAAGAGATTTCCAAATTAATCTTATGCAATTGAGATAAAGAAATATTCATGATGGAAATAAGTTCATTATATGAGAGGAGTAAGGGTGGTATAAGAGAGTGATAGAGAAAAATATTAAGAGAGAAGAGAGAGATTATTGAATGAAAGAAAAAGAAGAAGAGAGAAAATAAGAAGATAGAGAGGATGAATAACAAAATGAAGGGAGAGTTAAGAAAATCAAGAACGATAAAAGAGACAGGAGGTGAGGGCTAGATAAAGATTTAGGAAAAGAGAAGATAAATAAGAGAATGATAATGGAAAAGAAAAAAAGATGAAAGAATGTGAGAGTTATTAGACATATCATATTATATAATATAATAAATTAATAATTATAATTTAGCTATAAGCAACATAACTTATATCAACTAAAAAAATAGATATAGTATATATTTATAATAGCATATACATGGTGTGCACGAATGCACACAAACACACGAACATACACACACACACACGTGTATGCATATGCAGTTGCACAAACTCTTGCATGCATAGACGCAAAAATGCATATACATAGGCATAAACATATACAAAAATAGAGACACATATTTGGACAGACATGCACACATACACGAATATGCACACACTCACACACACACATGTATATGCATGCATAGATACAAGCATATTTATGCACAAGCACACATAAGCAAACTCACGCACACACATATACACACATACATGAACACAAACATGCATGCAAATAGACATACACACACTCACACATGCACTCACACATAGAAGCACATATAGACACACACTTACATGCATGCACACACACATGAGCACACATACACACTCACACAAAAGAACGCATGTACACATGCTTTTGCATATAGAAATTCAAATGCACAAATGAACATGCATTAACAAATGCACAAACATGTAACCATGCACAAAGGAGCATGCCCACTTGCATGCATGCAAGGATATGCATGCATATGAACATGTACATGCACGCACACACTCATGCACACTCTGCACGTGAATGCATGTACAAACATTAACATGCAGACACACACATGAACACTGACAACCCCACATAAACATCCACACACACATACACAAACATGCATGAATGCAGTGCACCCTTACTAACACACACATATGCATGCACAATCATACACATTTGCATACAAAGACAGACAAGCATGCACACACACACCCTGTTAAAACATGTGCACACACACATGCATACACATGCAAATGAATACACATGCATGCACACACATACAGGTACCATCATACACACAAACATTCTCACACACACACATACTTACACACAAATGCATATGCACAAACACATATGCACATGAACAGACATGCATGAGCATGCAAACATGCTCACATGGATAGGCTTACACACACATGCAAACACACAAACACACACATATGTGCCCACTCACACCTAAACACAAACACACACACATATATGCACACATGTACACAAATGCAAACACACAAGCACACATGCATATGCCTACACACATACAAACACACACATTCATAAATATACACCTACACACGCATACAAGCACACACACACACACATACATATATAAAATAACATAAGCACACAAACATAATCAAACCTGCTTGCACACATACATACATGCACATGCATACAGGCATGTACATGCCTACACACACATGCATGCACGCATCCACACAAACATGCACATGCACACCCACAAACACACTTATGCACAAGCTTACACAAAAGAACAAACACACAAATGCTAACACATACACATACACATACATGCATGTGCTTATACATACACATATACATAGTTGCACACCCATTCACAAGCACATGCATACACAAACAACACACACTAATGCACATACACACATGTACATACACACACATGGACACATACAAATGCACACACAAACACACATGCACGCACACACACATGCACATATGCACACATGTAATTACACACACACTCACAAAAAGTTGTATATACACACATGTAGGCACACTCACACAAATGCACTTGCACTCACACTAGTGCATATATAGAAACAAACCTATGCACACACACATGCATAAACATATGCAAATACATCCACAAGCACAAAAAAACACTACCACACACCACCACACACATGTACACAAATGTGCGCACACACACACACATCCTCACACACAAACACATGTGCACATGCATTTTGCACTTGAACATACATTGACATGTACAGTAACACACTTATACACAAGCATGCATAGACACACATAGACACACCACCAACAAACAAACACATGTGCATAGATGCACACAAATGCACACAAAAACACACACATACATAGGCACACATGTATACACACACAACACCTTACACATTAGCATGCACACATATAGTCATGCATATGCATGTGCACACACAAGCTCAAACACACAAATATTCATAGGCATGTAGACACAAACACGCATACACACACACATACACACATGCATGTGCACAACAACGCACTCACATTTACAAACACACACTTGAGAATATACATATGCACATGCACAAGCACATACGCACAAATAGGCACACATGAACATAAACAAACACATGTAAGAACATGCACACACATACACACACCTAGACCTACACCCACACACATGCACATGTAGGAACACACATGCATAGCACACACGCACACATATGCACATGCACATACATAAACATAATCACACGTGCACACAAACACTCCCACTCACATGCTTACACTCACTGACACACAAATATGTACATACACATCTGCACACACATATACCCACAAACATACCCACACATACAAACACTCACATGCACATGCATATAAGCCCATGCACACAAGCACACAAATGTACACCAACACATATAGACATACACACATAAACACGTGCACACACTCGCATGAACACACATGCACACACACCCACCCACCCACCACACACACATGCATGCTAATGCTCAAACATGCTTACAATTGCAAACATATACACACAGACAGACACACTTTCACACATGTACACACCCATGCATAAACACACATAAACACACATATACACACACACACGTATAAGCACACTCATGCTTAGACATGCACAAATAGAAGCACACATACATTTTCACACAAATGCTCAAACATAAATGCATACACATATATACAAATAAACTCAAGCACACACACATATGTCCAAACTCATATACATATGTAGAAGCATACACATAGACATGCATATGCACATGTGCACATACACACACACACACATACAATCATAGGCACGCAAAAATACACATACACACTCATAAATGAATGCACATGTATGCTTAAGCCTAGGAAAATATTGATATAAGCAAAAACATACACACTAATAGAGACACACAGACACATATAAAGATGCACACACATACAAATGCATGCATGCACTCACACATGTAATCACACACATGCAAATCAACACACACTTGCCAATATGAACACACATACACACACACATATGTGTAAACACACATGCTCACACAGACATGCACACATTCACAAAATGTACACACACCCACACATGCACACAATCACACATAGGCCCACACACCCATATATAATCACATATGCACACATGTTCATGAACATGCACATAGATGCATAGACACAGACAACCACACATGCACACACACACACGCTAAACATGAGAACATGCACTCCCATAGACAAACACACATGCACACAAGAACAATCATGCACAAACACATATGAACCCAAGAACACACACATACGTGCATGAATTCTCACACACACACACACACACACACACACGTATGAGCATACATACACATGAATTCACATGATAATACATACATAGACACACACATGCACATATGCACAAACACACACGCATGCACACATAAAAACCCACACACATAAGCATGCACTCACACACCTACATACATACATACAACCATAATCACACACCTACATGTGCAAACAAGCACACTCACACACGCTAACACACATGATCATGCACGCACATACACACCCACATGCTCATGCCACAAAAAATGCATAGACATGAACAAATGCGTAGACATGCACACAAATATATGCATACATGCAAACAAACATAAACATTCATGCACACGCACAAACACATACATATGAACACAAACACACCGAAAGGCATAGACACAAATGCACACATGCATATGAAGATACCCACAGACACATGTAAGAAGACACCACTTGAATGCACAAGTCCATACATACATGCACAAAAAACACACATAAGAACTAGATGCATGCACAAGCATACACACATATTATGCAGACAAATATCAACAAAAATGCACACACACTTGCATGCACATATGTAGACATATGCACACTGATATGAGCATAAATACATGTACACATACACACATGCACACATGTACAAATGCACACACATATATGCAAACACACAAATAAATGCATATGCACACATGAACACCCATGCATACATAGGCATGCACACACACTCACATGCATTCACACAAATACATGCACACACACATAGATATAGACACAACATATGGCCACACATGCAAGTACACATGCACACACATGAATACATACAGGCACAGAAATGCACACACACACACACTCACACACATACACATAAAGACAAATGTGTACACACATGCATGTACAAATACCCAAAGGCACATACACAAAAACATGCAAGCATATGCATACTCATACACACACATGCATGCACACCCATGCACTTTCGTATGCATACCAATGCACATATACTCACAAATGCACTTGTACTCACACTAACATACACACATGCATACCTATGCACATATGCATATGTATATACACATACACTAACACACACTCACATAAGCACACACATGCACACATATAAATATATGCAAGCACATCCACCCACACACACATGCACTCACAAACAAAAACATAGTCATACCCATGCACACAGCACATGCACAAGCATGCACACTCACTCACACTCGATAGGCACATGCATGTACACATATAAACATATGTACACATGCTTGCACACAAGCACATGCACAAGCACACTCATACACATAAGCATACATAAAGATATGCACATAGACTTGCAGGCCCAAGCACACTCATATGCACACACAAAGACAAGCATGCAAGCACACATATGTACTTGCAAACAATGCACCCACATAAATGAACTCATATATTCACTAACACACCCATAGGCTTGCACATGCACACATGCACAATTATATAAACACACAAGCACAATTGCACAAACATGCATGAATGCACATGAACATACAAATAAGTTCATAAACACACCATGCACAGATACTAAGATGGATGAACAAACACATACACACACACACACACACGTGCGAATGCAATCACTCATGCACACATACAAATGAATAAATACGCACAATTTCACACACACACACACACCACAAACACACTCACACCCACACAAACACATATGCACACATGCACATACACAAACACATACATGCACATGCACAAATAAAAACACAAACATACACATATATACACACACACACACACACACTTATAAACACACGCAACCACACCTATACACAAAGACTCGCACGCACATCCACTAGCACCCATGTATGTACACACACAAACTTGCACAATGACTCACAAACATATCCACATGCATGAATGCATAAAGAAACAAATAGCAAGCACACATGCACACACATACACACACACACACACAAATGCACACAAAAATGCACACACATATGTGCATAAACTCACACACAGACACCCACACATACGTACTAATGCACACCCATACACACACACACTAACACACATGAACACACACACAAATAGACATAGGCATAAACACATGCCAATAAACATGGCTGCTCACACACACACACAACTTCACTTGCATACAAATACATGGACACATAGGCACATGCACACAAAAACAAAAACATGTGCACACAAGAACAAAAACATACATGCACACACATATGCAAATATAGAGACACAAATGCATACAAACAAATGCACATGCACACATATGCACAGGCAAACACACACCCACACTCATGTAAGCACATATACACACCAACACACACACATATACATAGATTCACTTGCACATGTACATATACACATGCACACACTCATACACATAGACACACATGCATGAATGCAAACACTTGTGCATGCACACATCAATACATGCTCATCCATACACATATGCACACATATATATACACACACATGTAAATACAAAAATACACACATGCACACATGTAAAGACACACACACACACATAAGAACACATGCACACACAAACACAAACATATATGCATATATAGATGCATAAATACAAGGACTCATGGAAGAACATGCCACACACATGTAGATAGACATGCATAATCACACATATGCACATGTACACACATGAACACAAACACATACATGCACCCACACACACAAACATGTTTCTATGTATGGACATGCACACACACGCACATAAATGCTCTCACTCATGCACACAGACATTCATAAACATGAACACAAACATAAACACAAATACTAACATAGAACCACACACACGCTCACACACGCATAAAAATACATTAACAAAGACACACACGTGATTTTGTGCACACACATACACACACAAGTACATGTATACTAAGACATGCACACACACATGCAATCACGAATACTTGCATACGCACACACACACAAAACAAATGATGCACACACACATGCACGTTATTGCAAACGAACACCCACACACATAAACATGCACATGCACAACAACACACACATACACACTTATGCAAACACATGCACAAAAACAAACACATATGCTCACACATAAGCACACACAACCAAACACACACACACAAGCACACATATACACACATAGAAACAAACATGCATACACACTCACATGCTCATGCACACATAAATATGCTCCCATGCTTACACACGCACACACGTAAGCACACACAAATATGCATGTACTTGCACTCATGCAAAACAATTCACATGTGCACACACGCACACACACTTTCTCTTTAGCACATGTCACACACATGAACACACACATATACACACGTAGATGCACACCCACATGCACATATGCACACTAACACATAGCTACACACATATGCATGCACACAAACACATTCACACATGCATGCTCCCAAGCACACACACAAGCACATGTAGAAGTACACTCATACACACACACATACATGTTCACATATACAAACACACATACACTCACATGCATACACACCCATTCACAAATGGACAAACACACACAAAACACCCTTACACAAACATGCACACAAAAAGACATACATAATCATGCATGTAAATGCAAATAAATGCACACCCACATGCATTTACATGGACCCATTTTCAAACTCATTCATACACACACATAACCACTCACATGCACATAGGCATAGAATTAACACATACAAACACTCATAAACTTGCACATGTTCACACACACACAAAAATACACAAATTAACATAAAAACTTGCACCCAAGAACCCAAAGATATATACATATATGCACACACAAAGATATATTCATATATGCACATGCATATGCACATACACAACCCAACACCCACACACATAGAATCACATGCAAGCTTGCACAGCATGAGGACATGACCCAAACCCACACACAAATGTGCACACTTGGATGCATGGACACATACACACATGCACACAAAAAAATAAATAGGCTTGCTATACACAAGTATTCATGCACAATACACATGCACATGCTCATGCACATGAATACACAAGCACATGCACAAGCACATACACACTCAAATACATTGGATCATAGATAAGAACACACACACACACAAAGACACACATGAACATGCACACATACACATGCATGCACACACACATGCAGCTCATGCTTTGACACACATAGAGACATAAATGTGCACAAGCTTGTACACACAAACATGCATGCACAAAAACCCAAATGCAACCATGCATTCCCAATCACACACATATGTGCATGCACACATACACATGCACACAAACATGCATGTGCACACCAACACACAGATGCACATGCATGCACACACACATATGCAAGCACATTTGCACATGAATAGGTAGAAGCATGCATGCATAAATACACACACATCGACAAGTAGGCAAGTATACACAAAGCATAAACACATGTGCACATGTACATGCAAACACATGTGCATGCACATACACCTACATTCACACAAACACACACACACACACACAAACTTACACATGCATACACTCACACTTGCATGCACACTTATGCCCACACATGGACATGCACATTCATACACACACATACCACCATGCATGCACACACATGCACAAGCATACACATGCACACATAGACATACTCATGCTTATGCACACACAAAAACATGCATGCACAAATATATGTGCACATATGCATGTGCACAACGACACACATGCGCACATACATGCACATGTACACACTCACATGCACACACACATGGTCACACATACACACACACTCTTGAATATGAATATGCATACACACACACACACATGCAAAAATACATATATGGATACACATGTGTGTGCAAAAACATTCAAGCGCATGCATGTCCACACATGTGCATTCACACATATGAACATGAATGCATGCACAGCACACAAAAACACCTAAACACAAGCATTCATGCTGACACACACTCAAGCACACATGCCTACACTCATACGTCGACACGTACATAGAAGTACAGACACACAAACATACATACACATAGGCATACACACACTCACCCTTCCCTCCATGTACACACAACCACTAAATCATGCACATACAAACACACACGCGCATGAATGCATGCACCTATGCACATACACAACCACACATGAACATGCACAACACACAACCACACCCACACACAGAAGTAAATATGCATGCACACACACAGACACACAAAACACATAAACAACACACACGTAGAGACAAACAACATACAAATGCACTTGCACATGTAAACACACCCGCACACATGCTCACATCTGCATGAACACAAAAAATCTAACACATGCACACAAACAAGCACATGTGCATAGGCCCACGCCTGCGCATGAACACAAACAAGTGTATAAACAAGCAAACACGCATGTACCCACACAAGCATGCACACAAATATGCACTCACACATATGCACACATATACTCAGACATAAACTCATGCATATACGTGTATGCATAGAACACACACAGACATGCATATACTCATATGCATGAACATACACACATATAAAAACAAACACATGCACACACATATGCATGCAAACATACACGCTTCTACATGAACACACATAGAGACGTGTGTGCACATTCACACCCAACTAAACACAAATGTACATGCAATTGCATTCTTGTACGCTCGCATGACACACACACAAGAATGCATCAACGCATGCACACACACACACATGTAAACAAACATGCATGCACATGCATTAGTAGACATGCACCCATAAATGCACATGTG